>JACJUM010003147.1:12977380-13283221 GCA_020976665.1 Heortia vitessoides
TACATTTACATTACTTTTACATTTACATTACTTTTACATTTACATTACTTTTACATTTACATTACTTTTACATTTACATTACTTTTACATTTACATTACTTTTACATTTACATTACTTTCACATTTAGATTTAATTTCTATTTGCAATCAAACGGTTGGAATTATACTTTTATAAATGTTATCTTACATATGTATACGTCTAGGGAGGTATATTTTGGAATTGTGCTCATAATTTTAAATTAAAATATAAATAAATAAATTCCCACAATATCATCATTAAGAATGAACTTAACCTGATTCCGTGATATGTCGCGTAAAGCACTTATGTTACTGACATTAGATAACAGAGGAGCCACAAATGTTTTACTTAAATACATATAATTAATACCCAGATACAGAACTAACCTAAATATCATCATATAAATATTTGTCCTGGGTAGGCATCAAACCTTTGGTGGATAATATAGGATCACTACTATTTGGCCCGTTATACAAATAAAACTAATTAATACTATTTTCAATTTTATCTTTGGTTCTAATTTTTGTTCTGATCTAGACATTCTTACGTCTATCCTTTGTAGGTACTCATTACTTAAAAGGCTTACAATTTTATCCCGCACGTATCCCGGACTATCTGGTCGTAAACCGAATCTGCCCACTGACCGGGCTTATTTGATCGATGCCAATGCGTCTTTTCATTAATATATCGACCAGATGTACACCCCTCGCTATAATCGTCTGTGTGAGTACCTCACACGTCCCGTTTCTACGGCCGAACCATAGTACTTGCATTGCTATGTTCGAGTTGGAAGAGCAACTAATGTATTTTCAATAGCACGTCTATAAAATATCCACGGTGATAATTATTACCATGAAGACTGTATCGGTACAAAGATTCATTCAGTTGTGTCAGCCACAGTACCGCCGAGTGACTAAAGCCGTTTATGTTAATTGAAACAAAAGTTAACACGAGAATTAAATGAGAAATTAATATAAAATTTGTTGGTAGTGGATTCTTTTGAAGTATTAAAATTAAATGCAAATTATCATCATTATCATCATATCAGTCGTAGGACGACCACTGTTAGACGTAGGGCACTTCAAGTGATTTTCAATATGTCTGGTGGTATGCGGCGGTATGCGGCTTCACTAGTTATTACTTCTGCATGCTAAGTGTGCTGCCCACTGCCAATTTAACTTGTTTAACCACCGGGCTCTTCCCTCTCTGGCATTGACTTCTTAGTAAACTCAAGTAGAAGTTATAAAAAATCATTAAATTTGCCTCGTAATTTTATACTAATATTTTTTGATCAGTGTCATTGATTAAGTAAAAAATATTTATCAGTAGGAGAAGTGCTTATTTATAAATTGTGATATCCTGTGAAACATGATAAAGAAGTTGAAATAAACTACACATTTTTCAACCCACAATTTATTTTTATTATATTTCCAAATATATCTGACAAAAAAAAACTAATTATTGCAAACAAGTCTTTGAGAATGTAAAATGATTTGTTTTATTTAACAAATAAATAAAAAGAACTAGCTCGGAATTCTAAACGTAAAGTTCATTAAAACCATTCTCCTATCTCAACCCCGAGCAAAGATAACCTGTAAGTAATACATATATAGAAAGCTATAATTAACTTTATTATGAGACACGATATTGCACAAAAAAAACAAAGCTAGTATATTTTCTAGGCACGTGTCACTACTTGGAAGAAATCTGGAGCCTTGTTAAACTTTTTGCGTGGGTTTGGGAGGGTTTTAACTCTTAACCCTTGTCGTATAATAGTGAATAGTTCTTATTCGGACCCACAGCACTGAAAAGGGTATTTTAATGAAGTTTTTGGTTCCTGTATTACGTGTGGGTTCTTATTACTGACACAAGGATCTTTTTAAGAGGATATTGTTATCTTGCTATGAAAAGATCTAAAAATATAATGCGGAAAAGGAAACCTACATATGTTTTTAAGAAAAGTTAACGTTGAAAATTAAACACAGATGTTTGAGACTCTTACTAACTATAATGCGTATAACGACTGACTAAATTTGCGTTTGCTTTTTAATTCTGACAACTAGCTGAATAATCAAATAGTATATCAACTCAATACTTTCACAAAACTTACCCAAACTTAAACGTTGACTCCAATTTTTTCTCGTCCCACCGGACGATGAAAGTAGCTTTAGTTTTCTTTTTGATTGTCTCATTTTATTAAGACCAGTTAAGTTGCGATATGCTAATACATAAAAAACACACTATAAAATTTATAATTATATAATTATTCCTTTACTATATTTGGCATAAAATTTCTTTTAATATGTGTATGCTTTTATTTGTTTTATTTTTTAGTTATTTCAGGGCAACAAATTTCTTTTAAATATAACTTAAGACCAGTTTCAAACCTATGGAACTTAGAACTTATATTTACTCCAATTATCTTTTTTCTAGTCGTTTATAAGAAATTATGAATTTTTATCAAACCTTCTTCCTTATTTAGATGGTTTCCTCCTATTCGGATTATCTGTGTTTGGAAAATTGGGTAAAAAAAATATATATTATTTACTTTACATATGCAAGAACCCTTTTATCCCCGATAAAAATAACTGAATAAGATATGATATATACATGTAATTATAATATATGTTTCCCGTGGGTGGGACAGAGTGGAATAAATACCTCTTTTTTACCAAGTATCGTAAGAGGCCACTGACGTACCGTAACCGACATCATAGCTCAATATAAATATAAATGCGACGGAGTGGTGATAGTGATGGTGGTGAAATCACGCCCTGTGCTCACCACCACGGCTGCCTAAGGTGACTATTACGGCCAAAACTCCTCTCGCTTTTGAAAGGGTTTACAGCAGATGACATTTCATATGAATTATGATAATAATGACTATGTAAAAGTGAATAACTTTTACTTCAAATTTATGTATGTACTTCTTCAGCAATCGCATGTCGTAGTTTATTATTATGGCAACACTAAAATATTAGTTTTGTTAGAGAAGGTTTAGGTAGACAAATTGTCCCAAAAAAAATTAATCAACTCACTATACATATTAAAATATTATCAAATCAAGTCAAGATGTACCATGTTCGTCCATACATTAAGCTCGATAGACTGCGAGAACTCTTCAGTTTATATTTTTATTCGAGAAGGTAACAAATAAATATACACGGACAGCACGACATCTACATATTTTTATTGTGCTTAAAGCTATGAGTAATTGTCCTACGTGTATTGTTATTTTACATTTATTCGGGCTGGCATATTTTAATATGCATGCCCATGATAATCATTAACGTTCAATCGTAAATCCTTTGCATTTAAAATAAGCAATCGAACAAAAACAATTCGAAAGCGTGTGTGGGCATAACCGAGCAAAATCATCACCCTCTTCGCTCTATTTTTAAAGTTTCTCGTTCATGGTACCATACCAAAATAATACGAAGTTTTATGTTCACCCATAATCACATCCTTTCGTGTAAATGTCTCAATTAGGTACGGGAGGATGTGGACACGGTTGCATTTAACGACTTTTGAATACCAACTCGCTTTTGATGGCAATGTTCAATCAGTGACGGTATGAGGACTGAATTACCGCTTTTGTTCGCTTTGCGCGTTGGTACCAATATTGGTCGAACTTTTATTATGTACGCTAATTCGTCAAACGAATAAGATTACGACCATGTAGGATGTTAATACTTGCGTATAGCATCAAACCTTTATTCTGGTTTACTTATACTACGTTATTTTTTTATATTACAACTCGCTGTGCCCGCCATTTCGTCCGTGTGGAATAGTTTATTTGGGTACCATACCTCTTTACCTTAACTTACATAAACTTTGAATGTCATGTTGATTTATATCGAATCAATGACCTGAAAAATAAGTTTTAAGACCCTAGCTCTAAAAATAGCAATACTTCCATACAGTTTTTCATCCTCCCTTTCGACCCCTTTTAACCCTTATTTTGAATTAAAAAATAACCTATGTCCTTTCTCAGAGTATAAAAATTATCTGTGCCAATTTTTATCAAAATCGGTTGTGAGGTTTAAGCGAGAAAGCGTAATAGATATACAGACAGACATAGTTACTTTCGCATTTATAATATTAGTAGGGATAATCATACCAGCCATTGGGAAGTCCACTGCTGGACGTAAACCTTTCTAAGAATGAAGGTTTTTTATCCATAAATGCCGCGTTGGGCAAGCGTGTTGGCAATCTCAGAGTGGAGCTTTTTTAACGGGGCTGCTGCTACCGCCCGGTGCAGTTAAGCTGCACTATTTCGGATGGATATACCCCGGTATCTGTCAGTTATGGTACCTTAGTAGACATCTGGTGCAGTGGGATATACTATTCTACTCTGCCGGTACCTCACAGCACGGTATTACAATATCTGAGCATTTAATCAAAACTTTGTCTTTTTTATCTGCTGTATCATTACGATCAGTGTGAATACAGTGAGCATTCTAGAACATAGTAAGTATTTAAAAGGTATTTCACGTGATTTTTTAATGGATTTTTTTTTATCTATATCTATATACTCAAGGCGTAAACTATTAGGGTTAGAAACTTTAAATGATGCACAAGGGTTTATTTTATGATGAGCACTAAGAAAGGATTAAAAAAATTCAACTCTTATAGGGTAATACAGAGGTGCAAAGTTACTTTAAAGTTTTTTCATTAAGTCATGAAACACATGAATTTTTTTTTAAATCTTTTCTTAATGAGGCAAAAGGGGGGTACAAATTTAGTAATTTAGTAGTAGTATGAAAGTTAACGCGGGTAAGGCCGCAAGGTAATTAATGCTCGTATTCTATTGTTCCTTAACATCTCGCCAATCTAGATTAAGAAAATACGCCATTTTAATCGAAAAGATGCTAGTTTGTTAACCTTGAACTCTGGAACTCTCTGGTGCGGAAGCGTCACTGTATCTGTAGCTTTCTTATTATTGACAATATCGATTTTGAAATTTTGGTAATTTGTATAACCAATTATTTTTATTACTTCTTAGTAGTATCCATTCAATTAAAAAATATTTTGCATATTTTTTGAACTCGGTTACTAAGTAGCAATGTAAATATATTAACATCAAAGTACCTAAGAGACTTCTGAGAAGAGATATACCGCAGGAAAAGTTCATTGGATCAAACATTCAATATCGATACAAATATTTGACAAAGCGCTAGACGATTCTTATTTTCCTTTCTGCACAGATGTCGCGGCTATCAAAGCGAAAGCCTTTAAAGGTTGACTCTTCTATTGAAGTTGGAATTGGGAAAAGGTTAATGACCCTATCTAGAAATATAACAATGAACTATGTTTTCGCCCCCGCAATCTATCTGTGATATCTATCGACACCTACGGCTTCATTGTGCCTGGTATTAGATGCATAATCAAGTGTCATCACCAACTTGATACTTGCATCTTGGATACAATTGAGTTTAAATCAAGGAATTTCATAATTGAATTAGAATGGGAGATTGCACGTGTAATTTAACGACCTATCTTTAAAGTTGTGTTTGTGGGTGAGTATATAAATGTTGTAGCATCAAGTAATTGTTACGGCAGAGTAGAATAGTACCTCCCACTGCACCAGGTGTTGTAGGAAGTGACTAAGGTGCCAGAATCGACAGATGGTGGTATATTCATTTGAGACAGGGTAGCTCAAATATATAACATACAGGGATATATAATACACAGGGAGAGGATGGGGAACAGCATTCCCGTCGTGAACGTTGCCCTCTGCGATCGCCAACACACTAGCCCAGCGCGTCATTTATGGTCAAAAACCTCCTTTTGCGGAGAGGCCTATGTTCAACAGTCGACTTTTAATAGCTGGTATTATAATGTTGATGACATCAGAATTACAACTATTCAAAATCTCTTCATCGAATACATATTCATTTATTTATTCACATATGCTACAACTTTATCTACACTTACTGAATATAATGCTCGCTTAATAAATTTAAAATAATAACGTTTAAGGTATTCTATGCATTCCTTAACAAATACATCAATTGATTTGAGGAAAAAATAACACTTATTGACTTTATTTAACAGAACTTGAATGTTTTGGAGAAGAGAATTATTGCACTTCGAATTTTAGTTAAACTGTTAATAAAGATAGATATCATTGTAGCTACTTCAGTGATTTGAGATTTTGGAAAGTCAAGTAACAAACAAAGAAATAGTCAATTTGAGAACTTTCTCCTTTTTTTAAAGTCGGTTAATAATACAAAATAGATACTAATGGATGAGGTTAGTGTAGTATTGTATCAAGAATAATTACTCAGGTTTCTCGGCTTCTCGGCAGGCTGGACTCGAATGTGAATTTTTCCTATGCCAGAGGACTGTACTACCAATGTATAACCGAGAACTTTGCAATCTTATCGAATTTTTCATAGTGTTAATTTTGTGCTGGAAAATCAACGCCATTTATTAAATGTTATAACCTACAAACACTCAAATGATTTTTCTAGTAAATATTATTTTAGATATAATTCAGCATTTTTTGCATGCATAAAACAATTAAAAAAACGATAACAAAAGTTTTGAATAAATAAAGTATATTATTGCTTTAACATCGTTATCATTATTGGACACTAAAATTAAAACTGATACGATTTCACTAAACTATTAAACGCATTTCTCGCAATTTATATAACATGGAGATTTATACACTTAAGCAAAATACGGAACTCATGCAAATGATTTTAAACATATTTCAACAACGTGTTTAAGAACAGACAATATGTTTCAAAATTCTATGGTATGTAAATTAGAAAATATAAGTTGATCATCACTACCATAGCAACTGTAAGACGTTCATTCGTAGAAGTATACTTCTAGAAATTCCTTATAGAACCGGTTGGATTCTGTATCCAACGAGGATTTGCTTTAGTTTAATCGTCTGTCCAACTTGTAGGTAAATATTCTACGTTACACTTGCCGGTTTGTGTTAAAAACCTTTTCAGCCAAGCTTTTCATTAATGATAATTTTTAAATAAAACGTCTATTTATTACAGTTGTTCTCTAAAAGTGCGTTATATTAATAATAATAATAACTTTATTCAACAACAAAAAGAAACTTAAACTAAAATACATTTTGACACTTAGGTACCTAAACTAGGTCTAGACTGTTCTTATAGGCACCTTTATAATGTAATACAAGATTTGTTAATACAACACATTATTTACGCACACATTACATAAATACACAGAATATGAAGCTATTCTGTATATATACAGTATACAAAAACAATAATAGTAACAATAAATATAGTCCAGTCTAGCATAATATTGTTAGCAATTCCTCTGTCTTGTTGTAGTCCAATGTCAAAAACCATTCCCTTACTGTGGTTTTGCAAGTGTATTTATTCATATCATGAATATCTATTTCATGGTTAATTTTATAATAAATAAATGGTCCTGTAAAATTTGGAAATCGCTGTGCGAACCATGTTCGACATAGCTGATGTATATTTTGGAAATCCACATACCTTCGTCTACTATGAAGTAGTTTATTTTCAGATTTACATAGTGTATGCTGTTTGAAAATAAGTTTTTGGTACTACAATTGTCTCACTGTTAAAACTTTGCTATGTATATAGAGTTTTGAGGTAGAGTATTTAAAGAGTAGAATGTACATAACTTTGAGCACAGATCTCTGTGCCCTTTCTAGCGGTAACATATTCGTTTTAGTAGCACCCCCCCAAATAGTAATACAGTAGAACAAGAGAGACTCACATAGAGTTACGTATAATGATTTTATTTTTTTTGTAGCAATTTGTCTTATATTTCTAAAAACTGCAGTTAATTTCCAAATTCTTTGCGTTAAAATATTTATGTGAGGGTTAAAGGTTAATAAAGAATCTAATGTTATGCCAAGATATTTATATGTTGAAACATTTTCTAGTTTTGGACAATCACAAGTACTCTTTTTAAATTTACAATTTATCCGGTGGGCTAAGAGATGCAAAGGATTTGTAGGTGGTTGAGATTTTTTAGTTATCGGAAAAGTGAAAATTTTTTTTTCTGCATTTAAAGTTAGTAGGCTTTCATTCAATTTTTGTTATATGTCAGTAAAGCCAATTTGGGCATTTGCAGTGACATATTTCTAGTCACTACCAATAAACACTAGAGCAATATCATCTGCAAATGCAATTATTCTACCATTTTTCAGGGTAGTATGAATTATGTCGTTAATGAAGATGTTAAATAACGTAGGTCCACACACACTACCTTAAGGTACTCCATATCTTACTTTACAGGGTTCTTTAATAAAGCTACTTATTTTAACTGTTTGTTGTCTATGGCTCAGATAACTTTTGAAAAGATTGAGTTGTTCCCCCTTTATGCCAATAGACTCAAGTCTCTGAAGCAGAAGGCAGAAGAGGAATGGATACAGTATCGAAAGCTTTTGCAAGGTTAAGGAATATTCCAATACATTTTTTTCCATAATTCAGTTCACTGATCAAGAAATTAGTGAGCTCCGACACCGCATCACTAGTCGATCTTCCTCCCCGAAAACCAAACCGATTTGGTAAGAGAAGATTTTTGTCCTCAAGATATTTAATAAGCTTTTTATTAATCAGTTTTTCTACAATTTCAGATAAAGAATTTAATAGAGATATTGGTCGGTAATTTTGAAGAGTTTTAAGGTCACCTGTTTTGTGTATTGGTATAATTCTTGAAAGTTTAAGTGCTGCTGGTATAGTAGAGGATGCAAAACATATATTGGTTATATGTGTAATCAGTGGAACCAATATCAATGCATTATCCTATACTATTTTGTTAGAGATGTTATCCTAACCAGGAGCACAATTAGATTTAAGACTGTTTATAATTCCTTTAACCTCTTTGCAATCAGTGTTCAGTAATACAAAAGAACTTTCGGTTTTAGATTCTATTAAGGAAGTAATATTTTGTGATCGTAATTGTTCTTTTATTTAATCTTCCAGTGTCTTTCCTACTTCACAAAAGTATTTTTTTATGTAATCCACAGATTTCTTTTGGTCATTATTAAGTTTCAAGAGGTCAGAGTAACTATGTTCTGCTATTTTGTAACGTGTTATTTTATTCATGACTTCCTGAGTTTTTTTGACACCAGTATAGCTAGCCAATTCAAGTTGAGCTTTTTCATAACTAATTTTAGCTATTTTTATAATTTTAGTAAGATAATTTCGGTATAAATTGTAAATTATTTTAAGAATTTCACTGTCAGGTGATTTCTTTAATATTAAATGCGGTTTTTGTTTGTGTTTTACACATCTTAACAAACCATTTGTTATCCATGGTTTCCATGGAGTTTTGCGTTTAGAATAAATTATATATTTTGTTCTATTATATTGCTTATTATAGTAATTTAATTGTTGATAGCCTATTCAGAATTATTCGTTTGGAAGATTGATGACAAATTTACTTCCATCAGATCACATGTTCTTTGGCTGTAACTGATGTTTGGGACTGTAATGGGTTGGTTCATTTGTTTAGGTTTCTTATTTATGGCAAGTAAAACTGAGTGAATAATCCGTGATACTACTTTGTATCACATATGTGTTAAGAGGGTGGGATGTTTTAACTATTGTAATGTCCAAGCAACTATCAATACGCGTTGGCAAGTGATGTATGGGAGTAAGACCGAATATTATTTTTGTAATAAAAATCTTCTCCACCACCAATATATTTCCAAAGATATTCAATATTACTGTTGATCGCCTAGTGGGTTAAATTCGATTAATTAAACTATGTAAATACTATTCCATCGTTTCCTTGACATTCAAATAACAATTAATGTTGTTCATGTCAATGTGTTATTAAGATAAAAATTACACACACGCTATATAAGTAAATATTATTTTACTAAATTTATTATATTTCTAGTGCTTACATCATAAAAGAAAATGTCTACTCACCTCTTCTCCACATTAAGCTTAACTCATAACAATTTCACCTTTTTTCGTTAGCGTAATTTTTTTAAAGATATATCAGAAAAAAAGTAACTGGTACTATTAGAAATTTATAAATGTAACACTAATTCAATTGTTTCTAAAACTGCCGCGTTTGAATTATAAATGCGTATCAAGAATGAATTATCTCCGAAAGAATCTTGTGCACGATACATTTATGAATAAATAAAGCTTTTGTCTTTGCCCTCCCACGACGGACGGGGTACACTTAATAAGGATGTTACCGGACTCTTGTGGTTATTTGTTTGTTATTTTATTATTATGTTGAGGTAGTGTTCACGTACATTTATTATCTGAGTAAAGAGTTTATGTGATGTAACTGACAAATGGTTAAATTTGTCTTACATTTAATTTTTATAGTTAATCCAAAATATGTTTGATACAATCTTCGGAACACCGGAACGTTAACACTGAAATGGTAATCCGTTTGTTGTATCATGCTTATTGGAAGCCTGTATTCAAATAATATTGCAACAACTGGAATTGCAATTTTTTCAATTTTTTTGATATTAAATTAGTTATTTAATAGAAATTAAAAGGGATTAGGTCTATTTATAAATTTATTATATTCATCTAAAAATGCATAATATTATAATATTTTTTTATTTATATGTGCTTACTGCAATATACAACATACATACTCCAATTTATTTATACATATTTAATCAAAAAGAAAAATAGTATCTCATTAAACAATTCAATGATTTAATTAGATCGATGCCAGTTATCCAATATATATATAAAACTTCTAACCATATCAAATCGCCCCACCTCACGAAAACAAAGCAAAGAAAACTCCGACGGGAGTTTCCGCGCGAAGTAACCCTGTAGTACAGGGGGACTGGTAAGTTTTACCGCGACCTACAGCTCTAGTGCACCGGGACTCATTAGGGGCGCGGAAGGGGCCTAAGGGGCCTCAGCACACGGCAAAAGGGGTCCTTAAGGCCTCGAGAGTCATCTGTAAACCCATGCGCGTTCTACGCTACTACTTGCCCCAGGCTACCGAAAACTACAAACCCAATTTTCGTTACTGCTGTTTTAGACTTCAACAAAGCAGAATATTTGCTAGCATGTGGCAGTATACGTGTCGATACGTCACGCGTAAGTCATATTCAGCCGTATTTCCGAGCAGTTAGGTCGGGAGTTCCGCAAGCAGGTGTGACTCAAGAACGTTATGTGCCTTGAATTCTCGGCGCACATATTTCAGACTTTGCAGTCTCTGTTAATTTGAAATTGTCTTAATTTGTTTTGTTGGGAAGCCACATTTGTTTCTTGGCCTCTAGGGTTGAGCTCTCTGCGCTCAACATAACTTTGCTGTCTTAAAGAAACTCTCCTTTGAATTATGTAGATTGTCTTGCCTGTAACTTAGTTTTATGTTTTTAACAATTCCTTTCTACGCGCTATTAATAAATTAAGCCCAGAGTATTTTATTGTTTCGTTTTGGTGAAGTGGTTGTCTAGCTTTTTAGTTATACTTCACCACTTTTAATGAAAATGATTCGACAAATACTGGCGTAGTCAAGACCCATTTCTTTCATTAAAATGCATTTTCATTTTTTATCTCCTTAATTATCGTTCTTGTATCTTGTAAAATATTTCCTTTGTTTCACCCACAGAACAAATAGATATCCCCAATTATAAGTAACTTTTCCTCTTAGAAAAAATACTAATAAATGGGAAAAATTTCCAAAGTTCTTGTAAACGCTTATTTTTAAAACTCAAAGAACTTTTATGTAAAACTATAGTGTATAAACGTGACATAAAGAATAAATAGGACGGTATATATAATTTTAATAGAGAAAAAAATATTTCTCTGTTAAATAAACATATAATCCAATCAATTATGTACATCCGATTGTTCTGTGTAAAGAAGTCTATCATTAATACCTACTTCGTGTACAAATAGAATCGGCTGCCTAATTAAAAAATAATATTATGTTCATTATGCTATTTAATAAACTTCAGAAACCCGTTAAGTTTAATTAAATTGAAATATTTTACTACTATTAAGCTTGTACTACTTATGACAAAATTACATTCTGATAGGTTTAAATTGCGGTTTATTGGATTTTTTATCTACAACGTTCCGTGACTTTTTGGCACTATAAGCTATAAATAATGAAACTTAAAAAACCTAAGCTTAAAGCCATTATTAGAATAATTGGTTATCTGACATACATAAAATTATGTATAATTATTAGTATTTAATTCTAACATTAATGCAAAGAAATAAATTCTACTACATCATTGTATGACAGACAATAAAACATGCTGCCCCACAGCATGTTTTATTTATACTGGCAAAGTAGAATGTCCCGCTGTACCAGGTGTCGTAAGGCGACTAAGGTATTGGAACCGACAGATTACGTCCGAAACAGCGCACCTTAAATACAATAAACACTTATATTAAACAGGTTGCCTACAATGGCAAATCCCCCATTCTTGGGGACACCTATGTCCAACAGTCGGCTTCCTATGACTTATATGTTGATGATGGTGATAAATAAAACCTTTAGTTTTGAGAAATATTTTTAACGTGTATTTGACAAATTAAATAAATAAACTGGTTTCTTAAATGTATTTTTAACGTACATAGCAATCATAAATGAAACGAAGCAGAAACTTTTTAGAAGTATTTTTTTTATTGCTCCGTCTAAAGTTATACCTATTATTGATCCTTTATACCAATGGTTTATTTTTACAAGAAACCAGTTCACTTGGCGTCTAGTTTAGTCCTTGTATTTTAGTAGCGACATCGGCCCTAAGCTTAATATATAGTGAAACATTGTCTCATAAATTGTCACTTTAAATGCTCGTAGGATTGCAGCTTAGGACGGCCGTAAACTCTCAAAAGGAAGTTATAGGACGTTCATAGACGTAGAATCATCGCATAAACAAATACTAACTTTGTAACAAATTAAACCTTGTTTATGCTTGCGAGATTAGAGAATATTTTGAACAGTTCTCGCCGTCGAGCGTTCTTCCTAAGTTTTGCTTTCAATTTTAGTCAACATTGCGTTGTGAATATTATGGGTGTTTTAATTATAATATAAAAGGAGCTTAACTTATAAAATTTGTTTCAAATTACATTTCATTAGTCTTTTAAATTTGATTCATCAAGATTCTTATTCAAGAAGTGCTATTGGATGTGCACTGTTGGACATAGACCTTCGCAAAAAAATGTTTGCCCATAACTGCCGCGCTGAGCAAGTGTGCTGGTAATCGCAAATCAGTCTTACGATACCTAGTACAGAAGGAGGTACTATTCTACTCTGTCGGTACCTCGTGGCTCGTAGCCATCAATTTGATTGTTCAGACATAATGTATAAGTATTTTAGTTATTTCCTACAACGGGCATATTTTTTGGTGCCTGGGTATAAAATATATATATTTAAGTGGTATATTTGTTATTTCTCTGTTGTCTGGCGCCCGTAACATAAGTGCTTATAATGATCTACCACGGAGTCATTGTATGAGATGTTGTGGGAATTTATTATTTTTTTATCATTTAGTTTTTATAACACAATGCGTAATTATTTTATGAATTAAGGTTTTATAAAGAATCTTGGCTTCGCTAGCGTTTTAATGGAATTACTTCCAAAGACTAATAGTTAGACTTGCAATTAGGCAATCATTATCTTTATTATTGCAATATTACAACATTCACTGCTGGATATAAGCCTCCCCAATTGGCGTGATCTGGTGTTAATAGGCTATTCTCCAATTTCTTCATTTTTTTTTTAAATGTTCGTATATATCTGATAATTCATTATAATTTTTATTTCAGCAAAATATGACCGATTTATGCCGAAAAAAAAATATTAAAAATTTGTCGTAAAATATACGCGCCAAAACACCATCCGCCATTTTGGTGACGTCAATAGTACTAAAATATTGTAACCTCAAATTGACATTTGTCATTGACACGATATTGAGTTTGTCGGCTTTGTTGAGTTGTTTTTATTTATATAAAAAGATGAGTTTCTATAACCCGTATCGTTGGTGTGTTGCGTTAAATTGTAAGAATTCGACATTGAAGACTCCAGAAAAGTTATTTATTACTATTCCGAACGATGTTTCTGTGAGATATGTTTGGTTAGAACTCGCGGGACAAGATCCTACAAAATACTCTGAAAAATCTCATTTATATATTTGTGAGGATCATTTCGATGTAAGTACATTTTAAAACAAAATGATCAAGTTTTTTATTATGAATTTTGTAAGTATTTATCACTATATAACAGGGACATTGAGTTATTTCTTCTGAACAGTTGTGGGGTATCTTCATTATTATTTAGACTACAATAATTATTTGCATGTTTTTAGCTGCAACAAGATATGGAGAACTACATGCAGTACAAATTAATGGGCTCAGTAAAGAAGATAAGAATGAAATTAAACTCTGTTCCATCTAAGTTCAGTCACATACCACAGTCTTACATTTGCTCACTTCATAACACTTCGAAGCTGTAATCCTTCCATAACGTAGCTCATACCAAAATGCTGTTTTATGCTGATGCCTTGTCTGTTTTTCAGCATTTTTTATATTAATACAGTTAATTACATTACTGATTTTACCTAAAAATAAATTGCAATCCAGTCCTTCATTAAATTTGCACATTAAATAATGTAAAGAAAGCATATTAGTTTTCTTAGTGATGTAGTCTGTCTCATGTTTGAACAGCTGGCAAGAGCTTATTTTTCTATTTTTACATTCACTCAAAAACAATTCAAAGACACTTCTATTTGGTATTATTTCTGTTGTTTGGGTAGTTGCTTTTCTTTTCCTTTTGATGTCCTTGGCGAGTAAAAATTTAAAAGAAGATCCAACTTTAGACAAAGTTGATTTTCTCCAATAGCACTCGACAGCAGTGCAAGGTGGTTCCTCACTCCGACGATGACACCACATTAAAAAAGCAACAGCATGCTTACAACCACCTTCAGAAGCAGGACAGTCGTGGCAAACTACACTTTCGATTTCTTCTTCTTGCTCATCCACAGTAAGTGTGCATGAATATGGCCTGGAGCGCACTTTGTGTTCAGGACACATTTTGCATTTGACAATGCATGTTCGCTGATCTCTCTTCAGCTGCACGTAGCCAACAGCATCATCGCCATACGTTTCTCTTGCTGACCTGAAATAAAGATGAAAGTTTTTCTAAATAATTTACCCATAACCTCAAAATAAGAAAATTTCATTGAATTACATCTATGAATCACACAAATGATATTGTTGTGATAAAGTAATAGAAAGATTTACTTACATAGCTGTTTTTATATTTCTGCATTCGGCAGAAAAGAAATCTGTATTACACGCAAAGAAGTTTGTAATCATTACCGCATCTATCTTCGGTAAATTAGTACTTTCGGCTTTTACAAATCCGACGTCCATGTTTAATTATGCAAAAGTAGCGTAATAAAATACAAAATCTCTAAAATAAAAGGAATTATACACAAAAAAAAGTAAAAAATTAAGGAACACAGTCAGTTGTTTACATTTAGATATTTTAGTGCTTGTGACGTCATTCTGGAAAAAAACATGGTGGACGGTGTTTTCGGTCACGTGACTTACAGATAATAAAACTCGGATTTTAATTTTGAAATATAAAATTAATCTTAGGTTTTTATGGAATAACGACATTTTTTTTCAATTCCTCACGTTATTATTTATTCAAGTAACATAATGTTATATTTTTTTGTTGATAGATGAAAATAGCCTAACGCAAACTGCTGAACGAAACAAGGTGGGGGCCTTCTTACATTTGAGCTACGCTATTCCAGGTGGATATACTGCCACCCGTCGTTTCCGGTACCTTAAGTCGTCTCTCGTGACACCTACACCAATAGTAGGTACAAGAGCAGCTACCTACTATTCTACCCTGCTGGTACTAAGCGGTCAATAAATTAAAAATTTCTGAATAATCCGTATAGTGATTGGACAAATTATGCGATTCCCTTGAGAATTTATTATATTATCATGGCTATGATATTTTTACTTATAGATATTGTAAGTTTCTGCTTAATAATGATTGAATGAGTTGAGCACTTTCAATTTTTATCAAGAAAAAAGATTCTGCAGCAAAATTAATGGATATACTTTTTTGTATTCACAAATGTGAAACATTATTTATCACTCTAATAAATACTTAGTTAGCAAAAACATCTACAAATAATTGAAAATAATACATTAGAAGTATTGATAAATCGATTCATAAGTAAACAAGTATTTATTATAATTTGAATTTTTGTGAGGGAGATAAAAGGATTTGCGCCGTATGTGAACTTTTCTTCCAAATAAATCAGTAAGTCTGGGCCTGGATTACGCTGGGATAAGTAAATCAAGATTAACGGCTCAGTCTTGTGAATCATAAACAAAAATACAGACAAGTTTATATTTAAATGACTCATGTATACGTTGTCGCTCAAATATGTCGTTATCAGACTTGTATTTTGTCTATTCTTTTACTAATTCTTCACACAGATATCTCTAGCGTATTGCTAACCTGTGTGTATCCTAAAGATATTTTATCACATCTCATTGCCAGTTATTTCACTGCCTCTTTCACTTCATACCAAAATTAGAGTTACTACCGCTACTTCGATATTGCATCTTCTTTCACTTTTCTTATATTAGCGCTGCTTGGCAGTAGAAATAAGTGACGGTACCAATCCTGGTGACCTTTGTAAATTGTTTTACTCTATCTCTCGAGTGGTAGTGGTCATTGTATCTTTTAAATATCTGCGGTAGAGGCGTGTATGTCCTATTTGATATACTCAATTATGAAATATAATATACATATATTAAGTATACAACACTAGCCTAGTGCCCTTGACTTTGATCCTATGGTTCAAGTTATCCACGTACTAAACTTAATTTGAACATGAAAATGCTAAAAAGATATATGAGAAATAATATTTTTTTTATTTTCAAGAAGCCTATAATTAAACTACCTTTCTGTGGATTTATCTTTGTAAATAATTGAATACGTGATATTAACATTTTAATAAAATATATCTCTTGTAACATGCACAGAAAAATAAGTAGTTAAAATAATATTTTTTGCATTTACGCGCTTCTCACTCATAATAAAATAATCTTTTAACGGCTTTCAAATGCGATTTATTTCACTATTTAAATTGTTTGTTTAATGTTTTGGTTAAGAATGAATTTTTTTTGGCATTCTTGAGAACGAGTGCCGCAAGTTAAGTAAAACGTCGATCTAATAAATTGTATAAAATTAAAATGAATAGCGTTCGAAGCTTAAAAGAGTAGTTTTATTATCCAGTAATCCAAATTTCACGACATCTCATTTATATTTTTCAAATTCAACATCCATACACGGAGTAAAGAATGCTTCCTTACACTTTGCTTACATCGATTCAAAACAGTTAACCAAACGTTTTTCACAGTATATTATAAAAATAGACTCTAAATTGATAAAATGCAGTCAGTTTTCTCGACGCCATAGTTAGAGAGCGTCTATTTTACGTATGTTCTGAAGCGTAGCGCTTACCTTTATCGTTACTAAAACTTTCAAAAGTGTACCCAACGACCCAACAAACTGTACCTAGTAAGGGGTATTTAAAACAAAAAAGAATCGTTAATATATAAAAATGTTAGTGATCTCTATTTCTTTTAACACGACACCAAGCGTGAGTGGCTAAACCATTTTTACTGACTCTTTTTTGATTTGTTTTTTCAAATATAAGAAGAAATAAACATACATGACGGGCTCGATGACCAAATTTGTCCGATCTCCATCTAGGACAAATATTTATATGGTAAATATTTGTAGGTCCTCGTCTGGGTGTTATTTATATGTATTTAAGTACTATAGTTGTAATTTCTTTATTATTCGTAACAAAAGTTCATTAAGCTACTTATTTTGGAATCTGACCAACGTATTAAAGGACTTGTGAATTTTATTTATTTAAAATTTTCGAATAACTGTTTATGGCGTTTGACATATTTGTCAGTTGACGCAACTGACAGAACGCACACTCCATTAAAGCAAGGCAAGGCTGTCAGTTCAGGTAGTTAGCATTAGATAATGAAATTATATGAAAATATTTGTGTACTATCTTATATGTTGTTAAATACGAACCATTGGTGTATTATTTTCATACAAAATTGAAGATTTTAATATTAGGAACATCGAAGGTACCCACAAAGATAACTTATTTAGTACAAGTTCGATATTTGCACTTAATAAGTTATCGACAACATTTGCATTTCACCAAAACGCGTACCAGTATTAGCTTCATCATCACCATCACCATATCGGCTATAGAAATTACACTGTTAAAGATTTCAGTAAAGGCTAGCTGTAATTTTTAAACATAGATGGGCCCGACAGCGCCGATATAACTAATCGTAAGATATAACTGTGCGATCAACACTATCTGAATAAATAAGAAAATTATCAAACGTAGCGCAACAAATACAGAACAAACACAAATATTTATCACATATATTATTATAAATTGTCCTTGGTGGGATCTAGCCCCGGACTTCTGCTGTAAAAGATAGAACTCGTCAATGATTTTATTTGTAGGTATGTACCAAAAATTATGAGAAATAAATAATGTATGATTATTATTTATTCTTAACAGCATAATACTTATTAAACATAAAGATTTTTTTTCTAGTATTACTTATTTAACTGATCGAAACCGATAGCCGTGAGATCAATAGTAATGCAACACCTCACAAAAATAAAACAGTTATCAGCGCCAATAAAACACTTATAATTGACAATATCAGCAGGTCCGAATTAATGGAAAATTAAAGATATATTTTATCACCCACTCAGATCAGATTTGGAAAATGTCCAAAATAAGCGCTCATTAGACGATCAAACGGTGCGATACAGTGTAGAAAGCACCTTAGCTTCATTCACAAGTAACGCCTTTGAAATGTGAAACCAGGCATCGGCGATACGCTAGCCGCCATGTGGAATGCGGTAAGGTATAATTAAAATTTTTTGATGGCATTGGGACAGAATTATAATTTGACACATTAATTAAGAGCCAATAACTGAACGTGTGAAATATTATTTTTGGTATTTTAACTTGTCAAATGAAAATGAGCACTGCTATACTTTGGCCAAACTATATAAAGATACATAACGCTCGGAGTAACTAAAGAACTGTACCCCACGGTACATGTTGATCATCGTTACGGCCCTTGGAAATCCACTGCTGGACATAGACCTCCCCAAGAAAAGGGGAATTTTACCCATAATTGCCGCGCTAGGCAAGCGTGTTGGCAATTGCAGATTACAGCTTTCGCGTCGGGGATGCTGCTGGCTATAATTACCCTGTGCATTTGAGATACACTGTTTAGGATGGACAATCCCGTCGAGTACAGGGGTAGGTACTATTCTACTCTAGCGGTACCTTACAGCTAATGATTGTTTAATTAAAACTGTAAATAATCTTTATTGATAAATACATAAAAAAACGGAATTACTATTATTTGTAGAAGATGTTTTTATTCGAAAAATTACTAAATAGTAACGAAATTTTATTCATGCCCACATAGGTGGGCTTATTTATTTTTCTTATGTAAAACACGCCAAGTTCTTTGACGGGACCAATGTTTTAAATGGTAATGATTCTATGTGATCAGATATTATTGAACTTATGCGTCAAAGATAGTGGGTTCGATCTCCACCCAGAGCTAAGATTTATGTAATGAATATTTTTTAATATTCCACTTTTTATTTAATGGTCTTGATGCTTTTTTTTAGACTAGGTCCACAAACAAGCTTATAGTCCGCGTAATAGTAAGAGTACTGCAGCCGATAGACGCTCGTAATATCACAAGGATATCACTAACGCGCTGCCGATTTTTTGACTTGAGGCTATTATGCCACATTACCCAACAAATTCACTGCCTCTATAACCATTCAGATCGGAACACAGGTATTTGGCATGTAGAAATAGGTGAGAGTAAGGTACCAATGCAGACGACCTTTTGTTTGAAGTCTAGCTAACGTAAAATATATATAACTAATGGTTGACTGGGAGATAATGCTAACTGGCATCAAGTCCGCTATTTGTACATTTTGTGCAATAAAGTTCAATAAATAAATAACTATGATACTAGTTTACCTGCTTGCTTAATTACTGCTAGCTGTTGATTACTATTAAGACTACGCGTCTTTCTTTTTGTGCCATTAAAATATTGTGTTGGGAATATCGGTACCTTTATTTAATTTTTTATTTTTAATTAATTTTCTTCGCAAGATCAATTGGTATAATAGCCACCTATATATGACGATATGATTGGGCTATATGATCACCTGTGGTGATTGACTTGCATAGTGATGAGAGACTTGCATTTCTCATATACTATAATAACACCCAAGATATTAATGTAGGAAATGCAAGTTTTTCATTGTGATAATTTTACAGAAACATATACTGATCGATTATTAAATATACATTGATCCGAAAATGTGATTCACTGAATGAAAACTTTTGTTTCACCACACTTAACCAAGTAATGGGATTTTCAAATTTTAATGCTAAGCAGAAGATAGAACCGAGTACCAGTTACGCGTTAAATTTCAACGCCTGGGTACGTGCTAGCATTTTTTAATCAAACGTTCATTTCATCTCGGCTCTGGCGCTCACATGCGGTGTAATTGTGGCCGCATCGCTCCACAGTTGGTTAGCTCCCAACTCATATTCGTGCCTTTTGGCTGAAAACGTAGCCGAAATTAAAAGCGGTGCGGTATTGCGTGCGCTACGTTTTGTGGAACGCAAATTGAACAATATATTTTAGTGTTATTATTCTATATTTTATTTAGAATATCATATTTATCTAGCGTACCAGTTAAGGCTTCTATTAAAGCTACTGAAAGCGTGAACGTGAACACTGTACTGTATGACTGTTTTTACAAACATATTACGAGTATATTAGAACTTCTGGATTAATCATAATCTACCCCGTTGCATGCTTAGATCTTTAAACGCAGCGGATTTTGATAAGGTTTGTGAATTTTTTTTAACATATAGAGTGATCTAAAATTGGTTAATTCTGCTATAAGCTGGCTGATTATGACCAGATATTTAAAAAAGTAAGATGTACTACACTATTGTACACTATAAAATATCTAAAAATAGTGCGCAGTGGCATATATACTTCGTATATTTCACAGTGTTAAACTTAGTATTGTAATTACTTTTATAATCAGTACTGTCAGGGCACCGTGATTTTACTTAGCATCGGGGCTCAAAGGTAAAATATAGCTTATATTATTTCATGGTAATGTAGCTTTTTATCAGTAAAATAATTTTTGAAATCAGCTTCCAAGTTTTAGAGTTTATTCGTTCATCATTATCATCATAACAGTTAATCCGACGAGACGGGCCCGATGGCGCAGATTGTAGTGATCCTGTCTTGTGCACCAGGGGTCGTGGGTTCGATTCCCACCCAGAGCAAATATTTATATGATGATATTTGTGTTGGCTCTGTGTATAGGTGTAAAATATATGTATTTAAGTAGTATATTTGTGATTCCTCTGTTGTCTGGCATTCGTAACACAAGTGCTTTAAGCGACTTACCACGGAGTCAGGTCAATGTATGAGATGTTGTGGGAATTATTATTATTATAAAAAAAAATCATCTATTGGACATAGGCCTTTCCAAAAAAGGGGCAATTTTGCCCATAATTGTCGCGCGTTGACGATGCGTTGGTCGCGTTGGCAGCGTGTTGACAATCTCAGAGTGTAACTTCGCGACGAGGATGCTGCTGCCAATCCCCAACCTGTGCATTTGAGTTACACTTGAGTCACGGATGGATATACCAACATTTATCTGTTCTGGTACCTCAGTCGCCTCAGTCACCTCGCGGTGAGGTTATACAAGATTAATTTTGTATTGCCGTTATAATCCATTTTAGGTATTAATAGTTTGAATATATTAAATCTAATAATTTAATAATTATTTAAGTTGATCGAGTATATTTTAAATTAAAGCGTACCAAATAAACAATCAAATATTTTCTCTTTATAATATTAGTATAGATGTACTGATTGACTAAATCTTGTTTTCATTACACTTCGAAGTCGGAGATCCGGAAAACAAAGCTTTACTGCAAGACATAGGCCTTCCCCATAAAAGGGAGATTACGCCCATAATTACCACACTGGGCAGGCGTGGTAGCACGCGGAGCACAGCTTTGCGACTAAAATGCTGCTGCCTTTCACCGACCTGTTTCATTATAGTTACACTGTTTTGTGTGGATATATCTCGACCATCTATCGGTTCCGGTCCGGTCAGTAAAATAGTGCGAAACTAAAAGTACCAAAAAAACAAAATTCATCCTTACATGTATAATGAATGCTTTAGATTCTCTGGTTCTTTATCTAGTTATAAAAAATCATAAATTTTACTAACCGTTCTTCAACTTCGTTCAAACTTCTCTTTTAACCGCGTCCCGAGGTAACCCATATTTTCCCTGGATCAAAACCTATATTCTTCCTTAATATTCAAACTGTTTATATGCCAATTTTCATCCCAATCCAGTCATCGGTACAGCCGTGAAAGTGTAACAGAAAGATACTTTAGAAGGATTTTATAAATGTAGCGGATTAACGATGAAAATATTACGGTCTAGTATATAACACTTAGGTGCCTTGTCCTAAAGTGTTAATAATTTTGTGTGTTGCCGTTAATTAAGTTAGAAGTAAGGATATAGATCGCTCTTTAGATTGTAAGACGAAGGTACCTTATAACCCCTCACTTAACTTCGTATATAATTTTAAACTTTATTTGTATCTGACAATTTGGTGTCAAATATTGTAGACCTAACATTTTGCTTCGACCACAAACTAAAAGCAAAAGGCAATCAACATCGTAGATAGATATTCTTTATTTGAACTATGTATTCACCATTATAAAGGTTATTAATAAATGGTACACTAAATATAAACAATATATATAACATAACAATATTAGTGAACAGAATTAACAATAGAGAAATAAAATGAAATTAAAAAAAAACGGACGTCATGAATCCGGTGTTGTTGATCCGTTCCAAATAAAATATTTGTACTATTCAAATGGAATCGCTTTACAGGGCTGGCAGCGTTTATTTATACAATAAATATGACGGCAATTGCATTTCCAGTTCTATCAGTATTCAAAACTTTAATCCTTTTATAATTCAGACTATTTTAAAAATTCACATAGTTGAGTATTCGTTGGGCTCAAGACAAAACAAGAACCAAAAATAAAATGAGGTCAGGTCGAAGAGTTCCATCCAATCCAATCCAATCAAATCGAATTGTTCCTTTATATATACTTTATCATTAATTACTGGATACTACAGCATCTAAAAATAGGCTTATTTTACACATTATTGTTGGATACTACAGTATATTGCATGTATTACATTACATGCAATATATAATATATGAAAGCAATGCGATTAATTTAAAGCATTTAAATAAACAAAAGATAAAGTTCCTAAATAAGCAATCAGTAATAACAAAATTAAATCAAAGAGAAACACCAATTTATATACCTAATCAATGGTTTTAAGACCAATTTTATAAAATTTTTATTATTAATCAATAATAAAATTTTTAAAAAACTGGTTATGTAATTAATGTCAGTAAAAATATTTTACCATTACTTAATATTATTTCAAGTAATTGGGATGCATTTATCAATGAATATATGAAGTAAACCGTTTCCATTATTTTTCATCCTGTCCTATAATAACTATAGATTTTATCGTCATAAATAATCCACTGTTAGGTATATACCTCCCCGAAAAAGTGGCCATAATTTTCACTCTAGTAAGACATAGTCCCAATAGTTTCACGAAGGAAATACTCGCCTTGTTATATTTGAGCTACGCTATTTTGGGTGGTTGTACCACCATCTGTTAGTTCCATGGAGCAGAGTTTAATAGTACTATTCAACTCTGCCAGCATCCCATATCGTCCATATCCTAAGGCTAAATATCTGAAATTACCAATTAAAAGTAAAAATATAATTTTACCTGCAAGTTTTTCCTTAAACCACTTTTTAAACACATGAGGTAGACAAACTTCCTACAAAATCTTCTGCATTGTACCTTACTCCACCTATTTCTACCGTTAAACATTGCATTGTTAAATATTGCGTTCTCGTTGCTGTATTCCGCTTAGAAGGGTGAGACGTGCAGAGAAATTAATGTGTAAAGCGACGTAATATCTTCAATTCACAAGGTTAGCAAGTGATATCCTTATGATATTATAAATATCTATAGGCTGCTGTAACGCTTACTACTAGGCCTGTTTGAGGAATTGGTCGAAATAAGGGAAAAATAAATGATTTATCAGTATAGAAAGTATTTTACAAAAAATAAAAGACTGTCAATAAATATTTACCGTCGCTAACCGTCAAACGAAACATCCAGATGGATGCTTCTCTCGCTAAAGTGCAGTCTGCAAGGATCTAGGTACATTGTTAACACATTAACTCCTTAATGGGCGGGTTTATTTTTAGTTTTATTTCTAAAGACAGCACGCGTTCACCGGGGGTGTCTATTACACCGTCCTATTTCGAAACAGGCATTGTCTGAACATTTATTACAACATCCCTGAATGTGATCCTAGCATATGATACAAAGTCCTCATTAACTCTAAATGTTAACTTTTATTTGTTTTATGCTAATTATTGGTATTTCTTTTTGATTCTTATTTTAGGATCATAAAAGTTCTTGTTACTATTTACTGTCCTTTAAATTTCTGATTTATTCAAAGTACGAATATAAATTATATTCCAACTATGCCTATATTTGTTCAGTTATTTGCACCAGAATTCATGTGATTTGATATTATTTAATCGGCTTCTTCTACATTTTAGTCATTCTTGTTTAGAATTTTATATTTAGATTAAAAGAGGAAATTATGATGGAGTAATACATTTGAAAAGACATATCTCTAAATAAATTATTAAGTTTAAATATCTACAAATTATATGTGATTACATGTTGGAATTACATTCTTGTTTTACTAACTTACGCCTTACTGTTTTTCTTAGGTTAGTATTAGGTACACAAACTTTTAAACATCACGTATCAGCAAACAGATTTCTAAGAAATATTTACAGTTCGGTGTGACTACATTCTCGTTAAGGGCTGGATGTTTTTGCTGTCCCCACTTCAAGCATATTGGTGGTGCCACGCACCGGCCACGTGCATCCACATCCCGTCCAGAAATGCGCATTCATTCATCGGATGAGTCCGTGATTGGATTACCACCCTCTATCTATTCTTTAATAGTTCAAATCTCTTGAAAATTTAATAGGGGCGAAATGTTTTTTTCTTACTCAATGACTAACTGCTTAATGTTGTTTGATGTAAAATCATATAAATATATGCGGTCTGGTTTTACTGATATGTTGCCAACAAGAAAATCAAATTTCTATATAAAACACCACATTTTATTTATATTTGCATACAATATATGCTGAGTATCGAAAAAGAAAAGATGAAAAAACAATAAATTGTACGCAATTTAGGAAAGAAATCAACTTACTGTCATTAAAACGCTTCAATTTACTTAGCAAACGACAAAATAATTATGTACACAAATAATTAATTAAGGTTTTTGTTAATGGAGAAACCAAGTCATAAGTATCATGTACCATTATAATTGTATGTATACATATACGTTTTTAAGAATTCCTGAAAGCGGAATACGCACAATGTTTATTCTAACTTGAAGGACAGACAAGGAGTTTGTCTTTCAAGTTATAATAACTGTCTCACTCCCATCTTCGGTAAATTAATGGAATATGTGATTAATAAATTAATTTAAAAAAAATCCTGTCATGGTTTATGTCCTTACAGGCTACGTCGGTCTATAGGCTACACTAACGGTTAGCATCTGACATGCTTTAACTGTTTTTTCGACCTGGTCATAATAAACCTTGTAAAATGTTTCGAACCAACAAATTAAATGTTACAAAAAAAAGCAAAGCTGAGTTCTGCATCCAAACTAATTAAACATCATCATCATCACATCTTATGGCTGCTTTTATTATCAGACATGAACATGGAACATAAACCCTAAGGAAGGTAGTTTTTGCCCACTTTACGAAGTGCTGCAATTGCTGCTCATGGCAAGCGTAGTGGCAATCGAAGAGCGTCGGGGAACCTGCTTCTAGCAGAGTCACACTGTACCGCTTCTTAAACCGCTATCTGTAACACTTGGTACCCAAATCATTGTCTTTTTATTTACATCAATATAAATAGTTAATCCTTACTAATATTATAAATGTGTAAGTTATTGTCTGTCTGTTTGTCTGTTACGCTTTCCCGCTTAAATCTCTCAACCGATTTTGATGAAATTTGACACAGACTATTTTTAGGCCCTGAGAAAGGACATAGGCTATTTTTTATTCGAAATAAGGGTTATAGGGGTCGAAAGGGGGGGGGGGGGTGAAAAGTTGTATGGAAGTATCGCTATATTTAGAGCTAGAAACTTGAAACTTATTTTCAGGCCATTAATTTGATAAAAATAAACATGACATTCAAAGTTTATAAAAGTTAAAATAAAGAGTTATGGTACCCAAAAAAAACTATTCTACGCGGAGGAAGTCGCGCGCACAGCTAGTTATCTATATTTCATTAAATTATTCTTAAAAAGTGAAAAAGAAGCGATGTCTTCAACTTATGGTATGTATTTTCCAACCAAAAGCGGTATCAAGTTAACACGTCACTTTCGATTTTCAAAAATGTGTTTCAATAAGGAAATCCCGTACTTAACCAGAGATAATAACACGTTGATAATTAACATCTACCGTATTTACAGCGGTTTTAATACCATTCTAGCGCCGCGTGACATTAAAATTAATTGTTTTGCAAATAAAATATAAATCTCGCCGTTTAATCGCGCCAAGATTATAATTAGGTAATTAAGTCTAGCTGATGGGGAATAAATTAATACTCGGTGTCTTTCCCTCGTTTATATCTCCAAGAGATATTACTATTTTCGAGTGCCATAATAAAAGCAGACGAGCGTTTTGAACGCCGTCGTTGTAATAATAAACGTCCAGCGCCGGCAGACTAGTTTAAGGTAGGCCTTATTAAATGACCAATTAGACGGGCCCGATGGCGCAGGTGGTAGTGATCCTATCTTTTGCGGCAAGGTTTGTAGGTTCTATTTCTACCTACGACAAATATTTATATGATGATATTTGTGTTTGTTCTTTGTTTGGGTATAAAATATATGTATTTAAGTAATATATTTGTGATACTTCTGTTGTCTGGTGTCCGTAACACGAGTACTTTAAGTGACTTACTTAGTGACTACGGAGTTAGGTCAATGTATGTTAAATGTGTGTTAAATAGCTATTACGGCCCTTCGGTCATCAGGATCGACTCCATTTTGTATGTCTGAGTCTTGTGAAATTACTGCCTTCTTGCAAATATTATATAAATTTAATATACCTGAATATAGATGTAAAACAAAATAAAAACTAAAGCCTATTTTGAATATTATATTAGAACCAGAAAATACCGTGAAAATATTTTTTTGTGTATATTTATGAAAAGAGAACTGCAATACAGACAGTCAGACAGACACAGTTTACGGTATTAATCAAGTTTCCAACCGCGACGTACTTACAGTCACTACAGAACAGATTTAAAACTTAAAGGTCAAAATACGTTATTGTATGATGTAACCTCAATATAAAATTAATAATTTCAAAAAAAGGGCGCAGACCTGAATGACACCTTTGTAAGAAAAAAAAACCAAGTCACCTTTGTAAAAGAACGAGGTTTTAAAACCTTTCTTATAATGCACAATAAAAATACATTTAATCTTTCAATTTACTCACGTAGCTCCCCTTCCCGTGGTAATATGGGGTTACAAAATATTACCATTGTCACTTGCTGAGTTTTCAAAATAGGTTATCAGTTAATAAGTAAAATTTTTTACAATCGGTTTAGAAGGTTTTTAGTTAAACTGTAATAAACAAATAATTGTGATATTTAAAAATTCATCTCCTAAAGGGGTAAAGCAGGGGTTCAACGTTAGTATGAAGCTTTGCTGTTCTTTATGTTATTTATATGAAATTCAGTAATATGATATAATATATATGATTTCTGGAATTATCCCTTAAAGAAGTAAATGGGGGGTACAAAGTTATGAAAATATGAAAGTTCTAAAATTAAATGTGTTTGAGGCGCTGCTAGTATTTGCATATATGAAAACTGAAATGTGTAATTTTGTATTAAAATGAAATAATTTTTATCTTTATTAAAAAATATTCTTTTTTTTACTATATATTTAATAACGCTTATTTCCATGGCTTAAAACCCCGCTAACTAAATAGTTCTTAAGCAGCTGTGAGGGATTAATTTATAATCAAACAACCGTCTCAACCGCTCGTCTGCTGGTATTCTAACGATATTTTCGTACGACTAGCGTAAGAGTATCGGGTACGTGTGTGTGGGTGTGTGACTGTACGACGAATTAGCATAAATCTAGATTTATGGCCTCTACTTAAGATTGTTTCTCAAAACACTTTATTCTTTTATTTTCATAGAATCATCCAATTTGACGGTAGAATTAGTTATTTATCCGTTTGTCGCTTTTTGACTAATAACTAATAATAAACGACGCTATTATTCCTTATAAATTATGTATGTAATAATAAAAAGTATGATTTAATATGACATCGTTATTATAATTAAGAATATTATTTGCGCATTTTTAGACTTAATCATAAAATATTGCCTAATTTATGACAGATTTTTAATTAGGATGTCTAGATTTTTTAGGTAGTTTTAAATTTCCCGTGTATATATGCGTCACTGTTATTATTGACTATTTGATTATTTAATTTTAATTTGATTTGCTATCAGTAAAGTACTTGGAAAATGTAGTCTTTTGTTTCTCTCGCGATCATTGTTTCCGATTAAAATGTAGTTCCAAACAGACATAGACATTCTTTAATTGGATAGTCTTTGCTTTTATTAACATAAAAGCTTGCGAAGAAAATCTTATTCAAGAGGCAAAGCTTTAAAAGTCAATCTATTTAAATGCCTATCTTAAGAGTACGTATTTATTTATATACTACTATTTTTCACATTATTAAAGAACATTTGGTCACATAGTCGTCACATGTTTAGGTTACAAGAGGTACAATTTATACAAAGGTCGTCTGCTTTGACACATCGCTCTCACCTAATTCCATCGCCAAATAGCTATGTTCGCATTGCTTGTTACGGTTTGAAAGGTACGAGAAGTAGTGAAATTACTGGGAAATGTGATAAAATTGCTCCAAATTACAAAGTTAGTGATATATTTGTGATTCTTTTTGAACTTTGAACTCTGATTGAACTCTGGAAGATGGGTGTACACAACCAGCACAGGATTAGTCTGGTTTGATAAGCTAACGGACGGGGCACCTCAGATGACCTTTTAAATTTAATTTATTTTTTAATTTAGTTTATATAAAAAGTAATGCCATGTAAAATATACGGCACGTATCCTATCTATATACGCTTTTAAAAATTAGTGAGATAAACAGAATGTTTCAAGCAAAGTAAACAACAATTACTACTTGTTAAAATGGGTAGTTATTTTTAAGGTGTTGGCTTTTGTTCAGGATAGTATGATACAAAATATTGACACTCTTTTTAATGTTTGCTTATTAGCAATTCATAGTTTATAGATAGTATTTAGTTTTATATTTAAATAGCAGACATAGTTTGCATAGTTGAAGACATGCTTTGGTGGGTGTCCGGTATCAACAACGTCGCAAACGTGCATCCGGTGCAAGAAACTCTACTAGATCTCTTGCCTGAAGGTAGGAAAGCTCTTATTTTATATGTCTAAAAAAATATTAATGCATTTTATTTAATAGTTGCCTTTTAAATTTGACGGTAAAAAAATAGAAAAGAGAAATGTAAACAGAAGGTATATATAAAATAGTTAAATGATAAATAAAATACAGTTCAACCTAAACCTTTGCATAAAGTATTTTTCCAAATATATAAAAATGTTTTACTTTTGCATAAAGTCAAAATAAATTTATTAGGTTATATTATATATATATGTATATATCTGTCTAAAATCTAATATAGATATATGTATATATAGAATTCAGACAATAATTATATACCAAGGAGGTTATGAATTTATTACCATATTATTCTGAACGAAAATATACATCGGCACTTTTAATTAAGTAAATAGTAATAGAAGTGATATTAAAGTATCAAGATCGAATAATGAACTAAACTTATAATATATATTAGCAAAGTTAGTAGCAGTTCATAATCCGAGTATATATATTGAATAAGCTGCATAGCATTACATGAGTTAGACCTCATAAAAACGTTGACTGTATTAGTACTTCACTCTCACCTATTACCACCGACTAATAGCAGTGTTCGCATTGCTGTGTTCCTGTTTGAAGAGTGAGAGAGGCAGTGAAATTGCTATGTAATGTGACATTATATCTTCAAGTCACAAGGTTGGCGATGCGCTAGTAATATCCTAGTTATATTACGAGTGTCAATTGGTTGCGGGAACGCTTACTCAAATGCGGACTATACGCTTATTTGTCAACCTGGTCTAATAAAATAAATATATTTCTATTCTAATCAAGATCGACTTTATAAAAATCGTGAGCTAATCATACGATTTACTGTCTACTATTACAACGGTTGGTATTTTCACCAATTTAGTGTCAGTTCACTTAACCTGTCACGATTTTGGTTAAATTGCGGTTCAAACATCAAAATCGAGGCAATGTTGCTAGTTAACCTCGTATTTACGTCAACATTGCAGGGTTAAACCGTATCCGCCTGTCATGCAGTTAAGTGAAAATCACGATCGGGTTAAAGTTATCATACAAGGTTAATCTCGAGATTTCTTTACCATAACACTCATAATGGTATTTTCACACTTTTGTTTTTGAATAGAGTACAGGAATAACAAAGTAGGTATCAAATAAGTCTACATTCAAAAATAGAATCTATTATTGCTTATGATAGTGATATTTTTGAATAGCGTTTCTTTTAGAGTTGTATCATTATTGTAGTGAAAGAGCGAAACACTTTTGTCTCTCCCTCAGTCAAGTAAATGAATGAGACGTGCAGAGTGGCTTTCATTTATACGTCGTATTGTGACTTACTATGGAAACAAAATCGTATGCCTCGTTCGTGTTATAGATTGACCCGATAGTGCAATCGGTAGTGTTCCTATATTGTAAAGCCACGGTCAGGACAAATATTTCTATAATCTGTATTTTTATTTTTTCTGAAACTAAATGCTAAAATATGCATATACATTTGGGATTCCTGTGCTTTCTATAGTACAAGTGCTTTAAGTGTCTAACTTGGTTACAGTTGATTGTATAATAATTTATATTTTATTATTAGATACCAGAATAACAAACTCGTTTGGCTGCTTTATTGGCGCTTATTTTTGGCGGGTAGGACGCGGCTTTGTTTCTTAGTCAGCTATAATCTAGATAGGTATAAATAGTTAAGAGTTTTCTGGTCTGACTTTAATTAATAAAATAATTAGTTGGTGTTTGCAACTTCATCTTCTATTGAATTCGAAATATCTTTTGATTTTACAATTGGAAGTTTATTGAATTATTTTTGGAAAGACCTTTTTTTAACATCTTGTTACAAGCAATTGAACATAGTTAACAGTACTACCGTACAGTTCAAGATAAAATCGAACAAAACGATTATGGCCATATAATTAATAAACATTTATCAGCTGTTTGTTATTTAATTGTTCTATTGTTTTTATAGGTCAAATATACGTTCCAGATGAGTTACCTGTATAAACGTCAGGCGTCAATCAAGTCGTTCGTGCACTAACCGGCGAAATTGGAGGTATTTTAACACAATAGGCCCGTCACGTTGTCTATCTCGCTTTATTGTTATACGTGTGAATAATTTAAACGTTGGTAATTGACCGGAAAACCGTTTGGCAGCGTGATAAAAAGAAGTTAATCATCGAATAGAACATTTTGTCAATATTCGTATTATTTTTTTCGATTTGTTTTTGTTTCTCTAAAACGTTGCAAAATTTTACTGGATTTTTGATAAATACTTCCAAAGAGTTTGCGTTGGAGTATATCTCTCTCTGTATTAGGTGTCGTAAAAGGCAACTAAGGTACGGGGCATAATAGCGGTATATCCGAAACAGCGCAGCTTAAATACAACAGGTTGGAGATGGGCAGCCGCATCCTTGTCGCAAACCTGTGCTCTGCGTTTGCCACCACGCCTGCCCAATGCGGCAATTATGGAATATGCCCCTATATTAGGGAAGCTCATGTCTAACATGACTTTCTATAGTTGATATGATGTTGGTTGATAAATATATAAATAGGGTGCAGATGTTAATTTTAATAATATTTGATCTATGAAATTTTACTTTGTGCATTATTACTTGTTCGATAGTCAATTATTTATTTATAACTGTGTAATCTGCAATTTCCAGATAATGTAAAAACCGGAATTCTAAATTTTGATTCCGAAGAGAGATCCGAGAATCAACAAGTATGGGATTTGGCATAGTCAACACGCACTGTTTGAGTCCTAATGTAACTAAAAAACCAAAAATAAAAAAGGTACCACTAATATGCTAACATTTTTTTTTTATATTTGAATGCACGAATTTGTTACTGTTCGACCCATTCGGCAGCTTCTAAAATATAATTCGATCTGTTGAGCGTCAACCTGCAGTACTTTCTTACTTGAAGGTAACAAGATCGGGAACATCTTAATCTTGCTTTAATCAAGACATACTCCAAATCACTCAAAATTATCAACCAATGCTTACCATTTGTCAAGGGCATCATATAACTTTAAGATGTAGCTTGACAGTGACTGCAGTCACTTTTACTTGGGCCAAACTAAAGGATTCAAATAAGGGTTCAAGAACATATATTCTATGTAAAACATAGAATATTGGAAAAGTTTGCATCATCTGTGAGCATGTAAACAAACACAACCACAACATAAATAATATTCTGACAATACATACCTCTGACGGATGCATAGAGGTAGTTAATTTAAACTAATAATTATTTTATAACTAGCAGACCCAGCCACGCGTTGCTGTGGCTAAAGTTATTGTTATATTACATTGAAGAGTACAATTTTAAAGGAACGGTAGGAGAACATCAGTCACGCTTTTTACATAGATGTATTTGTAAAAAAATATGGTGGCTAATTCTAGTACTAACTCAATCCAGTCGAAAAGTGTCGATGTCGACACTTTTCGACTGTTATAATCTTTTTGTGGCTTATATATGACACGTTTTTCCGTTTACCATAGCAGTGCCATCCATTGACTAATCTAGTACTAACTCAGTCCAGTCGAAAAGTGTCGACATCTGTTAGAATCTTAACAGATAATTGTAACTGTCAATTAATTATAGACAAATAATTTGCAATTAAACAAAATTGCGACTATATATTGAGATATAAACTATCCTATCTCTCAAGTTGGAGCAAACTACATATGGTGTGAAAATTTTATCCTAATCGGTTGAGTAGTTTAGGAGTCCATCGAGGACAAACATCGTGACAGGAAATTTATATATATTTAAATTAAATAATCTAACAAATATTCAAGGTATTATACTCAACACACAACTTACATGAGATAGACCTCATGCAATAGTCTGCATTAGTACCTCAATCTCATCTATTTCTACCACGAAATAGCTGTGATCGCGTTGCTGTGTTACGGTTTGACGGTGGGAGAGGCAGTGAAATTACTTGTTAGTATTACATAATATCTTCAAGTCACAAGGTTGTCAACGCACTAGTGATATCTTTATGATAGTTACGAGTATCAATACTGCAACTTATATTTACTATCACACGGACTCTATATTGTTTGTCGACCTGTTTACAAAAAAAACAAAGAATATAAAAACGTATTTGTACGCAGTATTTTTGATTAAACTGACTATTGCTAAAGAGACAAAGAAAACCCTATTTCTTAATGTTAAAAATAGGTAAAATTCAAACAAGCACGAAACAAATAAAAAAACCTCTATTTTTATGTAGTCCTCTTTAGTTATCCTCTATTTTAGTAGAACTTTAATTCAACTTTGATGACTTTGTTCTCATAGAAAAATTGTACATAGCTATTAATATATAAATTGTGTTTTTCTTTTGTCCAAGATTTAAAACTTTTTATCTATGAACCTTAGGAGCAAACTAACTAATAGCAACTGCGTATTACTTTGTAATGTCAACAGAAATAATAACACAAGATCCTCTATTTTTATGATATTTCAAGTATTCTAACCTTCAAACAAAACAGTCCTTTAATTCATCATATCCATTTAGAACTAGGGCAGCTGGTACGAACATTGCAAAAAGGTCAAGTCAGTACCGTTAACCGTCTTCAACTATTTTTAAGTCGACTCATAAATTATGCAAAAGACTTATCGCTGGAGGTTTTGCACAGCAAAAATGGATAGCACTTGAATAATTTGATAAAACAGTTTACGAAAAGAAACCTTACATTTTTGTTTAAACTAAAACATTCTTCATCTTAATTGACTAAGAATTAAATTAATGACTAAATTTTTTACTCCAAATCTCCACTACATAACAGTGTTTGTAACTTCTAGTTAACAAGACGATATTATTGAACACAAAATATACATAATATAGAAAAAATATACAATTTTACCCTAACAATGTTATAAGTTCTATGAATAACTATCGAAGCAAGATGGTACAGCCGATCGCACGCCGGAGTCATAGGCTACGGGTGCCGCATCACTCATCGCCCTAACTACTCACGAGTACACCCTTTCAAGCAACCACATTGCATGACATAATCTACCTTATTCCCCAGCAACCACAGCTCAAATTGCCAAAAGCTATAGTGTGATGTGAAATTGAAGGCAACAAAGAAAAAGCAAACGTAAATAAATTTGCACAAGATCGATTTTAGGGTGAGAGTGGATTCTATAAAGACGGTAACAAGAGTGAGGTTCCACGGTAACGTGTCTGGTGTAATTCAATAAGGACTACCCAAATTGACTCAGATGCGCTCGAATTTTGCGGGCTGTCTAATTTGTTGGCAAACATATAGTTTTGATGGACTGGTTTCATAGAAGGGACGTGTGTGCCGTGAAACAACATCGAACCTTCGGGAATTCAAGCAATAAATGATGAAGGTCTCTATAGTGAAACATGTTTTCCTCGAAAAAATAACAAAAATATACTTTTTTATTTGCCGTTCCAGGAATAAATATTTAGGTAGAACTTTAACTTAACTTTGATGAATTTGGTTCTCATAGGAAAATTTTACATTGCTATTAATATATAAATTGTGTTTATCTTTTGTTTAGGATTTAAAACTTTTTGTCTATAAACCTTGGGAGCAAACTAACTAATAGCAACTATGTATTACTTTGTAATGTTAACTGAAATAATAACACAATAAGATGTCATAAGATGTCAAAGTTGTACGTACGTACGTACGTAGGTACGTACCGGAGTTAAGTATCACCACTCTATGTTCCGGGTGTCGTAAGAAGTGACTGTGGTAGCAGAACCAAAAGATAGCGGTATATGCATCTGGAAAAGCGAAACTTAAATACTGGTGGAGATGAGCAGCAGCATCCTTGTCACGCAGTTGCTCTCTACGTTTGCCACCAGACCTGCCCAGCGCGACATTTATGGCAAAAATTCCTCTATTTTGTGGAGGCCTGTATCTAACAGAGGACTTTCTATGCCTGGTATGATTAAAACAATATTTCCAATATAAATAACTCGAATGACGCTACTATATTAACATTTATCATTTTATCAAGGTATATTTTTAATAGTATAATTACTATTCAAAATTAGTAAACCTGTTTACATTTTCGTGTGAAAACCAATCATTGGTGATATTAAAGAAAAAAAAATATAACTTGTTATATCTAGTCAACCCTATATATATTGTACAAGCTCTTTTACATCTATCGAGCCATATTGATTTCGGTCTGAATGCTGCCTTAAAAAAGGCTTAATACTATGTTAATTTCATAATTCATTACTCACGTCAAAGAGTTAATTAAAACGCATGCCTGTGCCATAATTTTGCGATACATCATTTGTCTATTCTCCACCGAAATATATCATCAATCACTTTTTATTTCCAACAGTTTAAAAGTTAGTTTTGACACTAATGTAAATTGGGATCCTTTAATTAGAAGTTTCACGGTTAATGATTTATAGTTGAAAATAAAAGTAGGACCGCGCTTTGAAGTCTGTAATTTATGCACGTATTAAGTTCGATGCATCATTTTACGGTCGCTTTATAACTGCCCCATCTTTTTGTACGGTATTGAAAACTTATACTCTTGTTGCAATAAACCTACAACTCTAGAGATAAATATACAAGTGCAATCAATTAAAATATCTCGAACATAAATAACTCGATAATTTTTGTAGAAATACATACTGACATTATAAATGCGAAAGTTTGTCTGCATAATTAACTTAGGCTAGTATATTGTTGCTTGGACCCTAGTATATGGGTTACAGTTTGATCCTGATAAAGTTTTCGCAAGACGCCAGTAAAATAAATTTCACTTGAACAAAGACGCGCCTAATAATAATCAAATGTTAATTATATTAATTACTAAGTTTTTACTACTTCGTTTAATGTTACGCTATTAACCGAGGCATATCAAATGCAAGTTTGAGTAAGTTAATATTGAGCAGAACCTTTTTGTCAGGTCTGATAGTCAGTAATATTAAAATTGCGACTAAATAAACAGACAGAATATATACAAGAATACAAATTACTAAAAAAATATGTGCAATGTGTCTTTATTGCAACAATATTAATTACTATTTACGTGCATTTTACAACTTTAAACTAACTGACATTATAAAAAAAAAACTCGATGTTTATAAAAGCCAATATAAAGCTACCGTTTCAATGGTAATATATGTCATTCACACCACCAAGTTAAGAATCCCATTATGATAATAGTCACTCCTTAAAATATTTTTACGATCCAGTTGTAAATTAATAGAATTAAATTAAAAGTGATGTCATTAAATTTTATATCCATTCAATAACCTCATCAAGATTGACATCGAAATAAATTATGTTTCGAAGAAAAAAATGTCAGTCATTTAGTTTATCGAAATGTGATTTGTGCGTCACAAATTTATTTGCTTTGGAAGTCCCTCGGACAGAGAACAAACCTTGTGTTCGCTGTTCTTGAATCTAATTAAGCAAGTAATTTGCATATTCAGTATATTTGTTATATTTGATAATTATTACAAGTGTCCTATTAAGGTAAACGTCGTCTGCATTGGTACCTCATTCTCATCTTTTTTACCGCCAGTGTTTACATTGCTGTGCTTGAAAGGTGAGAGAGGCTGTGTAATGTGACATTACTGGGTAATGTGACATAATATCATGTTTATGTCGACCTGATTTAATAGTAATATATATTTCAATGAAAAAAATATCCGTGTAATAATAACAATAATTTAGGTACAATTTAAATTTCAAAAGTCTACAGAACCATCGGAAATTTTTCATCATCTATATTAACTTTAAATAGAAGATAGCGGTTACAAAGCTGAAAACGGTTGTAAATTGTGGGCACAAAAAAAGTACCACAACTCGTAAAAATTAAATCCTTCAAGATTTACTGGCAAAACTTTGAATTATAACGCGTGAGTCAAGTTACCGCGCGGGACTGTGCAATAAATTTATGTTTATAAGCTTTTGAAAACGAACCTCTGGGTGTCAAAAACGATAATTTGATATTTTTCTTTCACTTGTTCACAGCTTTATTGATGGCCAAGACGATCTCAAAGGATTCGTACGTGTGATATTTAAAGGAAGGTAAATATAAAATATTTTATGGGGGCATTATTTTGAAAATGCGTCGCTATCAATTTATGAAAAAATATTAAGGGATTGCAAGGTATTATGTTTTTGTTATTTGATATTAATTCTGTAACAATATCTCAATTTAATTTTTATTATATTTTCGTGTTAACTCGCAGTCGTTTACAGTAAACAGGGTTTTATTAGACTGCTCTAAATTCTGGCAAAAATAATAATGATAAAAGGGCTTCATATCCATTAAACACAATAAAAATAAAATAAGTCATAGTCTCTTACATACTTAAATATTTTTACAACAGCAAAAACTTGATACATTTTATGTTAAACTGTGTCAGCTGTGAGTGTCGATGGCTTTTTTAGTAATAATAATAATGAAGTTTCACAACATCCATCAAGAATATAAATATATACTCGTATATATACATTTTAACCTTGGTCGAGATCGAACCCATGACCTTTCGAGTACAAGACAGGATCACTACTATCAACGTAATGGGGCCCGTCAAATTTTGCGTAAAAACAGAAAGCCTATTAACGGCGTCTTCTATATAAAAACAAAGAAAACTCACACATAAACTTTGAGAATTCAATTACTTTAGTATCAATTTAATATTAGTTTGCCAAACGTTTTTGCTGAGCTGTTCGAGCTTAAGATTGTATACAACATTAGTTTATTGTAGAAATATATCTTTATCTAATGTAAAATACATTAGCACACCAAAGATCGAAAAATTTAATTAATACAGTAAAAAGAGGCTTATGCACAACCAACAGGCGTTATTATATTATTAGGCAAATATTTGATATACACAATTTATGTATTTGATATTCAAAGTGATAACAAAGTGGAACAATCGTGTTCTATCATGAGTACTTACTCTACAATAATTTTTTACTTTGGACGTATATATATATATATATATATATATACTTAGTATAGTATTTCAGTGTCTTTTGAACTATTTCGAGAACATATGTAATTTCGTTAGATTAATAGCTACACTAGTGTTTTGCCGCAAAATACTATATTTTGTTTCTACAAAATGTAGTGTTTTTATTTTGTTTTCATTTGAAACGTTAGCCCAAAATGAGTTACTATTTTTTGTCAGTTATGCTTTAAAAAGGGACAACAGAAATTTAATTCTCAATGAGAACATTATAAAAAAGAAAAAACCTGTTACATACATAATATCTGATTAATACTTGGTAACGCTAATTATATCCGTCATGTAATTAATTTTCGTACGATAGATATTTTTAAGTCATTTTAAATACATTTCAAATAATTGGTATAATGTAAAATTATAAAATGAGGGAATATTTGGTAATCTATTGATACCAGACCCCGAGATAAGTCTCCTAAAGCAATTATATTACGAACATCAGTAAAACAGTGGAATCACATACACATAAGACCCAGATAAAAAAAACACCAATATTCGTCATATAAATATTTTTCCTGGGTGGTCATCGAACGCATGACCCTGGGCTGTCAAAAATATTTTTTAACATATGATATGTTGTGCGCAGTATACATACAATACGCTGATAAATCAGTTGCACGTAGCTGTAAAAAAGTGACCCAGAGTGTGTTCAAATTCATATATCGTAAAAAAACACAAACTAATTCCACAAATATGATATACGTAACATATTTCATGTATGAGTTATATACCTCCATTAAACATACTTTAAAAATCCCCTAAAACACATAATGATGAGAACATCGAACATGAGTCACTACCTATTTTTCATTTTCTGCGTTCACCCTCTTCTGGTTTTTTCAAGTCTTTTACACAAACAAATTCCACTGTGGCCGATGGGTCAAATTTTCGGGCGTAGACCAAACTCAATTTCACTGCGAAATGAACGAAACGACAAAAAATGGTTGAGCCGAACCGGTGATTTGTGGAGCACATTCATTGTAGTGACAACCTTGTTCGACCAGGGGCGCGCTACACTTCGTATTGACCAAACACACTTGTTCGCACTACAATTTCCTGCATAGATTTGTTTCCGGATTTTACATCAGTTTTATCAGCATCTCTAATTGATAGATCTTGATTAGATCGAATGATAATGATATTCTCAAAACTAAATTGACTCGGAATAGTTGACGAAACAAATTGATACTTTGCAATTAAGGTATAGCTAACTATGTATATAAATAATTTATTTATTTAAATATTATGTCCTTATTGGACTAGTTAATTTCTAAGTGATATTTTATATGACTGGAAATTACAATGTGGTGTTGAAATTTATATCAGTTTTGACTCTCGCCTTATAAAATAAAGATTTTAATGGCTTGTATTTTGAGTTCTTTTTTTACCCCTAAAATTTGTTGCGTTTGGGCTTGCTAGCGATACAAGAGTTCCTTTTTTATTTCCAACTATGAAAACTTGTAATTGGTTTCATATATCGCAATTTTTTTGTGTTGGTTATTCATCAAGTAAATAAATAAATGAACTATTTTCACTCAAGGCATAGGAATGGGATAAAATATTGAGGTAAAGGTTGGTACAGCGAGAAACTCTGATCATTATTGATGCGACTAAATATCCTTACTATGGAGATATAATGTTATGGAACAGACTCCACCACACAGTGGACAAACAACCACAAGGTGGACAAATGACCACAATGTGGACAAACGACCCGTCTAAAACCGCTGGATCACGCTGTACACAGACCATGTACAACTGGTCCTATTGGAAATCACTTGGGGAGGCTTATGTCCAGAAATAAACGTCCTACGGCTGATATGATGATTCTTAATATAAGGCTTATTTATAAGCGCATACAGAACACGTGACCATTTACCATTTCATACGAGCCAACCCAACATATAAGTTATAAGATTGACAGTGACCATTCCTAGAGGTTTACAATTAGACCGGATGTATACCGCTTGAAAACCAACGCGCAGGTTCATTTGATTTTTGAGAGGAGATAGACTGCACTTGCCGGTTCAAGGTATTCACTCGATATTTTTACAGCTTTTAATCTGACAGTACAATAATTCATATTATAATTTTTTGCAACCAATCACAACTGAAGTCAATCTTGCATTAGGACTGTAAATATAATAATTTCTTTTCCCTGCGTAACTCGGTCACATTAAATTTCGCCAGTGAAAACGCAACTTTACAAAATCCCTGATATCGACGCAAATACAAAACGAGTGGAAACAACGCGGGCGGACTTGTTAAATACGCGTCCCCCAATACGACTGATGTTGATTGAGTTATGCGTTTTATTCCGGATTTAATGTAAATAAAGCAAAAACGATTGTGCACTTAATGGATTAATTACTGAGCGTATTCCATTTGGTTTATATTACCATTATAAATTGAAATTATTATTATATTAAATGTTAATACGTTGTCGATACAAAATATATAGACGGATAAAGAAATAAAGGTTCTTGAATTCTTTTGATTTAAGCAGCCACCGGAAACCTTAAAAGTTGGTTCTCATTTTGTAACCTTTTCATTCTTTATATGTATCAAAAGATGTTATGGTACAAAGTTGGAGTAATACATTTAAATGCAACATTAGTAAATATGTTATTTAAGAGCCCCAATTTGCAACCATTGGGTAAGAGTTTCATTAAAACCTATCACAAAGTATTGGAAAGATCATTGTTAGCACCAGTTTCAGTCGAGCCTATAAAGTGCAGCCAGAAGGGTATTTAGAAAGCCTTATTCAAAACCTGCTTATGCTCACAGGTCATTTAATTCGTTCAACTTAAAGTTAGTGGAAGAATTAAAAGAAGGAGAGAAATTTTATCATGGGAGCTTTAATATTTTAAGATTTTTCATCAGACTCGTTTATTTTGTAAGAATAGATTTAAGCACTTTTTTATTACTGTACTGTAACTGATATATAGCTGTGTACCCAAAGCAACGCAGCTCAAATACACAGCATTCAGGTTAGTATCAGCAGCACGCTCTGCGATCGTTACCTGCGCCTGTCTGTCACGGCAAAGTTCTCCTTTTAATAGTTATATGTTCACCAGCGGATTCTCTTTGATATTATTTATGTTCTCATTTTTTTTATTAAAGATTTGGAAAGTTTTATTATGTATAAATATTTAAGTTAGTAGTAGTGTAGACATCCACATTATCAACTTTAATACGTGATCAATATTTTTGTATGTCATTATTTACTTGTATTTATTTAAATGCATATCATCACTTAATTGTAGTAAAAAAATTCATGCAACGTCTCATACATTGACGTAACTGACTCTGACACTTAAAATACTTGTGTTACGGACCTCAGACGACATTGGAACCACAAATATAATACTTAAATGCATGTTTAGCACCAAACAGTGAACAAACACAAATATTTATCATAAAGATATTTTTTTCTGGTTGGTGATCGAATCCATGACCTTTCATACCAGAGATAGAAAAACTAACAAATGCGCCAGTAGGTCCATCAAAACTAAAACAAAAAAAAATATTACGCCTGCTAAAGCATATTTTTTCTGTGGAAAATCCCCACAAATCTTTTTGTACTCAATTGTTGTAAAGAGTAAAGAAAACGGTTTGAGTTATTTGTTAGCATAAATTTACACACCATCTCCTACTTTGACTAAATCACTACAGACATATGACAACAAAGGGATCATAAATTAATAAGTAAATACATATACTCAACACCCAGACACAGAACAAACAAATATATAATAATATATTATATACAGAACAAAAATATATATATAAATATTTGTGGTGGGTGGAGATCGAACCCACGACTATTGGAGTACAAGGCAGAATCACTACGATCTGCGCCATCGAGCCCGCCAATCAATTTACAAGACACAAATAAACACAATTACAAAACAACAATAAAGAAATAACTCCTAACACTGGACTTGGACTAGACGAGACAAAGGGATTGCTAACAATATTATACTAAATTGAACTATGATATTTAATATTTATATATTATATTTTTATTTATTATACTATATATATATATAATATATATATATATATTATATATATATATATATATATACATATATAATATAACTTTATATTCTATATAATCCAGAAATATATTTATTTATTTATTATAAACATTCAGGTTGTATTTTATTAGACCATATACACCCACCTACCTGCACATAATAGAGCGTAAGTGCCTATAAGAACAAGCTAGACCTAATTAGGTATGTAATGTATGTTAATATGTAAGCATCAACATGTGTTAAAGGTTAAGTTTTCTTTTAACGTAATTATTATTATTAATTGTAATACAAAGCAGGACCAAACGAACAGCGAAATGCCACCGTTTATGTAGACCTTAAAGTCTGAGTCGAGGGCAATTTTAGCTTTAAACCAAGAAATATATGTTTTTATGGCGGCCCGTGTTCTGACAATGGAAGTCACAAAAACCGACTCATGAAGTCAGTATTCCAAAAGACAGCTAATTAGAGCTAAATCAAGGGCTTGAATGGAATACCAAATGACTTTGGAATGATTCCAAGATGTGGCGTTTGGTTGAGAAAATTTGTGTCACATTGTTTTGCTGGATTGTATAATTGCTTCATGAATCCCCGTTCAGGCAATTGTCGGCTTAGCTTCTTATATTTTTAAAGTACATATTATGGTGTAGCGTTAAATTTTTACAAGAATTTATGTTGTTCTTTGCATAAATAATATACCGGACACAGGCAACCCATTCTTTTTAACGTCAAACGAATAATGTTTCGAGTTCTTATGTAAATATGTCTATAGTATAATAAATGCTGCATAATCTAATTTTCCTACAATGTTCTATGAATATGTTGACTTAATATATTAAATAAGTTTATTTTTTACATTAAATAGGTTTTTTCCTTTAAGGAGTAAAAAATATTACATTTATATATTATTATTATAAAACATATTTTTGGGCAACTTTATATATATGCCGCTTACTTCACCAAGAAAAAATATTTAACTATAACTACAATACTAGCCCTGATATACCAGCTGGGTAGAATTATACGTTTATCAGGTGTTATGAATGGTAACAGTGCAAGAATTGGAAGCAAGCTGCAGAAATTGCAAAGTTCAATTAATTGCCATCAAACTTGCGCGGTGTGGGCAGAATTTCTTCTTTCGTTTCGGGACCCATGTCCAGCAGTGTACGTTCTACGGATGCTATACATCACGCCTGTGTTTCATCAGAGTAGGCAGAAACTATGGATCTTCACTTGCTACTTCTGACCTAGCCCTTTTTACTTATTTACTAATACCTATTTTACTTGGTTAAGATATTTCGTCTTATACGAACTCTTCGTCCACTTCCACTCTATATAATTTTGCAGTCATTCTAGTATTATCAACATTATTTATATGTCTATACTGTATATATCTTAACATTCCTTTCTCTGTTGTTGTCACAAAATCACTTTTTACATTACATTGATCTCTTACTATACTCTTTTATTAATCTATCTCTCAAACTCACATCATACATACTTCTAGGTGGTTTCATTCCAGCAGCATTTATTCTTATCGCGTCCCATTTCTGCCATACTCAATATTTACTACCATGTGTCAGTTTTAGCACCAACACACGTTTATAAACATCCAGTTATGAGCATGTAAGGCTCCAACGACTCTATTCTCAGCTTTCACTCTCCGTTCAATATCTCCTTCTTACTTTTTATCACTCCTGTACTAAACGGTTGCTATACTAATAAAAATGATCGTAGTTTTTAAATAAACATAAAGTACATATTCCACCCAATACATACTTAAAGTGCCGCGTATGTTTCTGTTAAAAGGTGTTTTTGTGCGACAAAACATTGATGAAGTGTTTCTAAAAAAACAGGGGAGGTAGCGACATCCTTGCATGTGTTCAATCATAGTGTAAATCCCGAGGGACATAAAAACGGTTGAATTAATAATGTCTCCAAAGCTAGGGTTGCTAGGTAACAGTTCATTAGGGAAATTGGAATGTTTAGTAATGCTAACGTGAGATGGAATATTACAATGAAATTTTACGTAATTTCACATTAGCGGTACGTTTATTCTATTATAAATAGATATTAAGACTTGTATATTTATTCATAGAAGTTAATGTTATTTACATAAACAGTCAAAGCTATATTAAATATTAATGGTCCAAAGGCGCAGTAGGTTCTATCTCTATCCAGAACAAACATTTGTATGTTGGATATAACATGTGTTTGTTCTGTGCCTGGTGGTTAAATATTTATTTATAACTAAGCTTTGGATATACATTTGCTACGGTCTTAGCATACCTCACTCACTTCTTTTACTCGCATTAGTCCTTTTACAACCGCTCGTTAATTCTTGATATTATTACTTGGTATCTATGTAAGATATTTTTGATTGTGCTGTTGTTTGTTGTGGGAGATGTGGTGTAAATTAAATAGCTGACAATACATGTATATACAGATAGCAGCTAAAAGACGGCGGACAATAATCTAGGAACATTTTTAAAGGTTTGTTTGCGATGGTTGGTGCTCACGACTTGTATATGCAAGTATTATATATAATGAAGTTTTATTGGATTCTGGTTCAGTCAAAATCAAATCCGAATTAGATCACATTTTAACGAAGATTTTTGTTGCCTGAGTTTTCATTTGTACAATAGACAAGGTCTATTGTCACTATTGTTAATACCAAATTGCTTTATACATGATAAATTGAAAATGTATAATTTGATTGCCCTTTTTAACTTTCTTATATAAATGATTCCAATTTAATTTACTTTATCAAAACAACAAGGTTTATATAATTTAAACCAATGTATCTTGTATTTAAAATCACATCCAAAATATAAATGTGAAGAAAGGGGCCAAGTTCAAATGCGTGGTTGTCGACTTTTCCGACAAAAAAAATTATACCACAATGGGTTCCAAATTCTGTATATAATCTTGAAATTTATTCATAAGAACATAACACAAAACATATAACTGAAGATTATTGAAGCTCTAGGTTAAACTAATAGTTTAGTTTCATCTACTAGTTATACATATCTTATATTGGATAAAAAAAACGGATTTCACATTTTTGTTTTGGTTAGGGTATCACTACGAAATAGTATTTGTCGAACTACTGCATTTTTCAACGTTTCCTACATTTTTTTATAAATTTTTTTTCCGTCCTAGTTTCTATATACCTTCGAAATGCTAAATAATGAGTTAAATAGTTATGAAGCAACAGTTATACTTGAGTCGGTAAAACGCTTTATCATTTTATAATCGGTAAGTAATTATAAAACTCTCTATTGATTAAAAGCTAATTTAACCAGAGTAACCCAAACTGAATTTTTATTTTCAATCTTCAATAAGTATAAATGTTAAACTAAGTTTGTTAGTTACCTCTTCACACTTAATTTACTCAACTAATCTTCATGAAAATTCAAAGGAAATATATATATACTACTTACATCACTAAAATAATACTGTTTCCACGGGAAATTCATGGGGATGAATTCGCGCGAACAGTTAATAATAATAGTAAAGTGATTCAAATATATTTAAATTACAGATAACATTCATTTACCATTGATTTTTTATAATGTTTTAATAAGCTTATCGAAATTTATTTTTTTACCTGTAATAGATGATCAGTACATAAAAGTAATACTAAAATCCGTACAGAATAAACATTATGTACTAGTTTTATTGTACCTTTGAACAAGTCGATGTTAAAATGTATTATAAGTGCAGACGTGGCAGATTTATAATGCGAAAAGGACATAGACTGCATTAACTGTACACGCAGTTAGTTCTCGAAGGTTTAGTCTAAGACAGGACATTTGAAAGTTTACCAAAATGAAAAGTTTTCATCAAGTGCTTTTATCTGGCGTGATAAAGCTAAATATTTTAACGTATCAGGTTCAGAGCCCGATACCAACTTAAAGTCATAAAAAACGTCCCCCGTTTCAAACACTTGGCATTTTATGCACATTGCACATCCTCTTTTTTATTCCCATAATCGTTCATCATCGTTTCGGCGTTTTAGTACATTTTAATGTTGGTACAGAAACAACCATTTAGGCTGGTTTTTGGGAGGAAACGGGGGAGATAAGATACCGTCTCGAACATGAGTGTGCAACTTTATATTGCTGCATTAATTAAATTACTATTGTTTTGTTTGATGGGAACTACTTTAGAGTGACAATACAAGCTGTCATTGAATTGAACTAGTTAAAAAAATGCCAGGAAACTAGTAAGACATAAATTAAGTACTTGACTGAAAAGTATGTATATAAGGAATGTTATTACTATGCTATTTACACATTTATAAATATTTATATAAAATAAAGGTGACATTTAAAGTTCACTTATATCATCTCCTCAGTTGCGTCATTTATTTTAAGATTTTATAATATTAAAATACACAAACCCGCCATTGGATCACGTGTTGCTCTCTAATGCGATCCCTATCGTTACATCTGTTATGAAACCAATTCAGAAATTTAGTATGCATGCAAACTGAGTAACCTTCATCACCTCTAGATTTTTTAGTATATAAAAGTATGAGGTGATAAATATACACATTTTTAAATTGAGATAGGAAATATCGTTTCTTTTAAGTATAATTAAACTAGACAGCAACTATTATTAAAATTGGGCCAGTCGTAAAGAAATTCATCCTTGTCAATTTGTACATGTAAAGATGAAATATACTGACCAAATACAACATTCTATGTTACATTTTCCACACAAGAATAAAATTGAATAAAGTTGTATATAGCTAAATAAAAATAACTTGTTTTGTTTTTAATTAAACAGGTTCTTGTTCTTCACAATAACTGTTATTGAAAGATCAAGCTACATACATGGCAGTCACGTAAATTAATAATTATGTTGGGTTCTATAATTTTGCTTACGTCAAGTTAAGGGCGTTGATTATGTTACGTCATTCGAAATTCATTTGTTAGTTACGTCACTGAGAAAGTTTGATATATAATAGGCAGCATGGAAAGCTACTAATAAACAAATGGCCATTCAACGGGAATTCATTTATGCTTAATATGAAAAAGGTTAAAACTAATAAGTTAAAAACTTATTAAAGAGGAATGGCTGAATTAAGGTAGGTTTCTTCGCTATTTTCATTCTTTGTAATTTGTTAATATTTCCATCGTTTAAAATACCTGTATTACAGATATTAGACAACAGAAGAATCATAATAATTATAGTTAAAATCATATTAAAGCCGCACACACAGAACAAACTCCAATAGACGAGTCCGATGGCGCAGTTGGTACTGATCATATCTGGTGCGCCAAAGGTCGTGGGTATGATCCCCTCCCCACCCAAGACAAATATTTATATGAATACATTTGTATTTGTTCTAAATATTAAATATATATATATTTAAGTATGAAATATTTGATTCCTCTATTGTTAAATGTCTGTACCACAAATGCTTTAAGCGGAATCTCGGAATCAGGTCAATGTAAAAGATGTTGTGTGAATTTATTCAACATCCATCATTTTTCTTGGTTGGGATTGAACTCACGACCCTAGGCTTAGAAAATGGGATCACTAACATCTGCGCCATTGGGCCCGTCAAAATTGGACACTATTTTATGTTCGAGTATAGTTTCACTATGGTTTTAAATTTAAATATTTTTCTTTTTAGCTTTGCACTGAATATTTTCTGACAAATAAATCAAGTTATTTACCTTTTTCTACATTTTGTATTTATAATAAACTGTGCATTAATAACTTTCTGCACTTACGTCACGAAAAAATCTCCCAAGGCTTTGCATCTGCAATATTCTTAAGAAGGGATAGATGTTTTGTCAAAGTAAATTAGTATAGTTGTTTAAGTTATCATTTGTAAAATAAATAAATTTTTTAAAGCTTTTTGAATGTAAACTGAGCCATAGGCCTGTAAATAAATAAATTCACGCAAAATCTCAGACTGAGACTAGTCGCTTAAAACACTTGTGAGACGGACATAAAGAACAAAAAAATCAGAAATATATAACTAAACATATATTTTAACACCCAGGCACAAAACAAACAAAAATATGCATTATATAAATATTTGTCCTGGATCAAACCAATGACCCTTGGCGCTTAAGTTAGACCTATCGTCGTATAAGTCGACCTATATAAAAATATTGTATTTGTTTTTGTGTACCTATTTAATACCTATTTAAAATTTATGTTCTACACTGTTTCCCAAAGTAAATAAACTTCCATGATAATAATACTGTAAATAAATAAGCATCCGTTCAGCAGCGCTTGTACCTCAAAAACAGGTGGTCCTATTTAAGATAATCCTAACTTAAACCGCATACTTGATAGATTGCCTTTAAAACGTCGGCCTTAAGGGCTTTAAATGTGCCTCCATATTTGACACATGTTAAAGTTCTTCCGAGGAAAGGTGATGACCTGAAACATATTTTTTCGATGACAGCGCATCTGCGAGAGCATATTTATAATGGATAATACTTATGGTACGGTTTATAAAACCTTTAAGCGATTTTATTCATAAGTATTTTAAAGTTCTTTTATACAAAAATATTAAGTTTTATTTCCGTGTTTTTTTATGAAGTCAATAAATAAGTATACGTTTCGTCCTATAGACGCTCTTGTCATCAGAATAATATCACTAGCGTGTCGCCGACCTGGTGAATTGAAGATATTATGTTACATAACTCAGTAATTCCATGGCCTTTCCCACTTTTCAAACCGGAATACTGTAATTTGGCGGTAGAAATAGGTGAGAGTGAGGTAACAATGCTGACGACCTTTGTAAGAGGTTTCCAACCATACATAATGCATTAGACTTAATAATAATAATAAATACTTTATTTTACACCGAACATGAAAAAAAAGAACAGTTATTATAAAGTACAATGGGCGGCCTTATCGCAAATAGCGATTTCTTCCAGGCAACCTTTGGATGGAAAGACTAAATGAGAGAAACAGGTAGCAAGAGGTGTCAATAAAAACGATAGAAACATATTAAATATACATAATACAGTGTAACTATAGTGATAGAATAACTATAGTATAACTATAGTGATAGAATAACTATAGTATAACTATAGTGATAGAAAGTGTTTTTTGAGATAAACAGTCACCCTTTTGCATTTATAATATTAATAACGAGTAAGCACTTTATCTTATCCTAGATCAAAGTAATATTAAAAAAAATATACCTCGTGTGTTTTATTTAATTAATATTTAATATCTATTTATATAATAATATGTTTCATGCGATCTAAAGAATGGGTGCACTATACATATATGAAAATTGCAAATGATGTAGAATTTCGAAAAACAGAAATCAAATTATTGTTACTTAATATATATGTACTTAGATTTCAAAATAATCTATCTTACTAGTTCATACTAGAGATAGAATATCGAATTTATGCCTATTCCTATTTAGGATAATCACAATGTTTATTCATTATTGTGAGACGCTGTTTTTTCTTCATCATTTTCATATCAGCTGCAAGACCACTGCTTGACATAGGCCTCTCCAAGTGATTTCTAATAGGACAGATCCTATGCGGCCCGCATTCAGCCTGATTCTTCGGTTTTAGTTAGTTTGGAGGGTCCGCCTTGTGAGTCAATGTCCTTTTTACTTATAAATGCAATACTATATAAAATAATCTCAAATGTATGGATAAATCAGATTAATTTTGTAACCAACCGACCAAATCAAAATTGTATGAGTTGATTTATTTGGTCGGTTGAGCTTTTGATTTAAAATAAATCATTCCTAAAAACCACAATCCGATTCGTAAAAGTGTCTCAACTCATATTAACGCAAAGCAGTTATTTCACGGCTGCCGCTCAAACCTGAGATATAAATCTTACCTTTACCTTTGTTTTCGGAGAAAAATTCGCGTCATCCATACAGGGCTAAATATACGTCATATTTAAGATGCCGCCGCCGACGCAATCGTTACACTGTGACATATGGCTGTCAGAATTAGTCGGATTAGTGATTTCACGGGGTCCCAACCGGGTCGGATCCAATTACATGCGCCGGAACTCTGGAATCAACAGAAAAAAACAAACATGACAATTGACTTTTAAAAATGGAACGGAATCCGTTCAAAAATTCTGTTCGTGTTAATTCAAAACATGTCGCGGATGTGAGTAAATTTTTGTATATCAGAAACAGATGTAGGAGAAGTAACAATTATGTGTCGTATTACGGCTGCGATAGCAGGACGCGTTGGAGCAATACATCTAACTTTGAAGATTCCATTCAACTTATGAATTATTTTTCCAAGTTAGTCGTCGATAGTCGTGGTAACTGCAAACCTTAGATAAAATACTGTATGCATTATATTGCTACAGAAAATAATGGTAAACTTTTTTACAATTCTTTACAAGCCTATGAAACCAAATTTCAGATAGCATCCTCTGAAATTTGGTACTATTTAAGTAAACGGACATGTAAGTATTTTAGCCTATCATTAAAAAAATTAGGAAGTCTAAAATTCTGACCGTTTCAATCATATTTGATTATATTCTCACACACACATTCATACGTTAAAAATGAAAAAGAAGATTTATAATGCCTTATTTAATTATTAATTAATAACTGTTTAACATTTTTACATAATAAATAAAGAAACGTTTTTAGAGCAGTCAGCAAACAGGTGCGCCTGCGCAACTAATACACGTAGCGCCATCTATCGACATATGGAGTATTAATTAGTACTGCTACACGCCGCTGGATACCACTGTAGATGATAAGTAAATTTTAGCCACTTGAAATATTTTTTCCAAATATATTTCGAATTCTAGCTTAATATTTGGAACAGTGATTACAATAATAATTATTTAGTTATATGAATATTTTACATCATTGTTCCTGTAATAGACCATAATAGAAGCTAAAGGAGATACAGTCACTTTCCATTTCATTTAAAATATTATTTGATATTTTAATAGATATATGCATTTAATAAAATATTCAGGATAATAAAAACGGCCAATAATGCCAGAAATAGTGTAAAGTACTAACTAATATATGATTTAATTATTTATAGAGTGCAGTTCCGACACGGAACATGTGGGAGTACTATTCTTATATAAATTGGAAAAGGCGATTCATCCTATACAAATCCCCTGTCAACAAAACCATTACCGACTCCATTATTATTTAACAAGTTTAATTAAAACAATTCAAAATTATAACTGGAAAATTATAAAATAATTTTGCCCTCTAAGCTGGCTGTCACCCAAACAATTCTGTGCAGTCCATCAAAATTAATCTAGCCTAATCCGGGGGAAGTCTCAAGTTTAAACAAAGATATTGCAAACTGAATATCAAGTATAAGGAAGTGTACATACGGGTGATATAACGGTCTTGCCTGGAACTTGAAAAATAAAATCGTTTTAGTTGAATCTATTCTTTACCGCCTTTAAAATGTAGTTTATTTAACTATTTACTCTCTAGAAAAAGATAAACGAAACAATAAACGAAAAAAAAATTGAATAAGCTGCCGTTAAAAATGAACGCGATATTAGAAAATATTATATGTTATGTTTAAATATTTGTCTTTTTTATTATACTTTAAATGCCACAAATTTTATTGCAATAAAATTATTTAGATTTAACAGCAAAAAATTCAAATTGTCATTGTAAAATCTGGATATTTAGAGACAATAAATAATAGAACACAAAAGGTCGCTAAAAAGCGTTCTGTAGCCATAAAAATATTGAACGCGGGAAAGTTGAAACTTATTATTTTTAATATTACTAAAAATATAAACACGTAAATGTGCATGGCGCGGCGTACACAAACTCTCTTTTTCATAAAAACAAACGCAACAGGCAAACACGAAACACATAGCCCTATGCATCCATATCGGAAACTGGACTCGTACTCCTTTGTCGGGAGGCCCCCCACTCTTTATCGCTATTTATTATTAAGCCTCGCCCTCCGCTAATACACTTTACAGAAACGATCCAGTCTCAAGAAGTAAACAATTCATTCGGAACTTTGGTAATTCGAGACATCGTAACGATGATCGACGACACAGATTGAATAATGGATTTAATCGGAATGGCCAATTTTACTCGAAACTTCATAGATACGGTAAACTTAATTATTATTTGTGCCGAAATATTTCGATGGAATTTTCAACTCAATAATATCGGTCCAGTTAACAATTTCCAGTTATTCCGTCTACGCTGATAATGAATGATTTCTGCTGAATATTCTCTAAAAGGCCTAACAATATAATTATCCTAAGAACGGAGCCTAAAAGTATAATTAATAACGCGGTGAAAAACTACCTATCTCTGTACCAGGTATCATAAAATGCAAAAGAGGTTGCTATTCTGGAGTTAACTTTATTTCGTTATCCTAGGAAGGCTTCTGCTTATATACGAGTAAGATGACGACATATGTTCTAATTTATTTTTTGTTAAAAACTTAAAATGTATAAATTCAGTATCAATTTGACTACATTTAACACTAATTTTATTTTTGCCATCAACGTTTAACAGCGGTAAATATTTTTGCTGCGACTGGCATAAACCCCAGCTAATAGCTTAGTCAGTACTAAAATAAGATATTTTTCTTTTCTTCTACTACTTTTTTTGGCACAGCTGCAATCATAACCTTAAGCACGCATAATATATTATGATAAAAAGACACACGTATCGTATATTTAACGCTAGAAGATTCTAAACAACAATCATTTAAAAATACACGAAAAGATAAAACTCAACTCCAACTTTAATATTATTTCATATACATTTAATAAAATCTTTAATAACACGCACCAAACAAAATCCAAATGAAGCGACATTTTTAGCAAACAAATAACAAATAGGGACCTATTCCCGGTACGATAAGCTCGCATTCGATGCCGTCAATCTTAATTCGTATTGTATGTTTGACCGTCCGCGTCACGGGGTCTTCCCTCCCTTCCCTAAAGGGCAACAAAACATGCGCGTTAACTTCCAGTGAAATTGCTTCGCGTGATCGTAAATCGTTCGTGAAGCAAATTATTTGAAAATCTATACCTTACATTGTAGGGGTTGTATCAGTAAATGTCCAGTTAGCCCGCCTTTTTTAATATTAACCGTCATACGTTTTTGTTGGCGCTCTGTAGTTTATATTTTACTGGGCATAATCCTTGTCTAATCGTTTTATTGCTCCCTATTTATTCTAATAAAATCTCTAAATGCAGTCATCGCCAGCTGGGTTAACGTTATTCCTATGTTTGTATTTGTGTGTATAACTTAGGAAAAAAGCATAGCCTTTAGAACACAGTTTTGATTTCTATATACAAAATGATATATATGATGATATGTTGGGATGTTATCGTATAATTGCGAAGTTACATGTTAAGCAGATACAATGCTACATAAAGATTACGTATTAATATATTTTAATTTAGAATTAAAATATTATAATCTTTGTGTCACGGTGTGTGTTCGTACTCCCCACATTGTTGACAATAACTTCAATCGTTTTTTTCTATTTGGCTTAAAAAAATAAATCTACCCGTAAACTTTCACTGTTATACCCCCACCATACCTACTTGTGTGGAATAAACAACATTTACTGGGCTGGGCCTGTTTGAATACACATATTTATATATATATATATAAGTATAGTAAGTATATATGTAAGTAGACCTCAGAACAAAATAAACCTTAAAGCTAAGTAACAACTAATAGGACTCAGGGAAACTCAAAATCCATTTTAGCATGTTTAGCTTCACTAAAAAGTTTTTAATAGTTCAGATTTTTAAATGACAAAGCATTGCGAAGAGCTATTGCGCCAATCGTAGAACTCGAACGATTTGGCAACGGTTGGCAACCCGAATCATCATTATATGTTGGTTCCGGCTGCATTTGCAGTCCTCATCCACATATAAATTTATTTTTTATTTCTTTATAAAATAGATAGCCGGTGCCTCTGCAGTCGAGATATTTTTAAGTCTGATGATAAAATACTAGAGATAGACCTCAAACAAGGTCGTCTGCATTGTTGTCTCAATCTCACCTATTTCTATCGTCAATCAGCAGTGTATCAGTAGTATGTAGCAGTGATATCATTAAGTCACAAAGTTAAAAAAGCACTAGTGATACCCTCGTAATGATAGTACATAAGCTGCGGTGACTGTATATTTGTTTATCGTGCACTTAGACTTTAATATTCTGCAACATAAACAAATATTCAGTACAAAATTTGTTGTTTAAAATTATTTTACTTGTGATATGCACTAACAGTTGACTTTGTCGTATATAAAAATAGAAAGTATTATATAAATATCACTAGCAGTGCCCGCGACTTCGTTCGCGTAGAATAGTGACTTTGGGGGGTATAGTAGCCTTTCCCCGTATTGGCAACATTTCTCACTGACGCTTCGCTCCTATTGGTCTCAGCGTAATGTTATATAGCTTAAAACCTTCCTCTATAAATGGACTATCCAAGAAAAAAAGAATTATTAAAACCGGCCCCGTAAATCCTGAGATAAGCGCATTTGAACAAACAACAAACTCTTCCACTTTATAATATTAGTATAGATTACTTATACATAAATAATTGGTACCAAGAAACAAAATATATTAACTTAAGTCCAGCAAAAAATAACCCAAAACCAATAGTGATCCCATAAATATAGTAAAATTATCGAAAAATGGAACGACACACTATTATTTATCACCGAGACTGTTCTCATTATTTTTAACGAGCCGCCACACTGTTTCACTTGCCAAAATCTGGCCAATTTACTGGAAAAATAAAATAGCTAAGTGATTACTCTGGACCACTCGTGTCAGGCAAATGTCGATCTTATGGAAGGGCAGAAAATATTTTATGGACCGACCATTATTTCACAATAACCAATCAGTGCGGAATATGTCACTTGCTTGACGCACCCCACACACCATTCGCTACTGCAGTTAAAGCTTTGAACTCGGTATTGACAATGATTGAGCATTTTTTAGCCAAAAAAAAGTTAAGCTTACATCTGCAATAATGAATAAGTGACAAATACCTTCATAAACTGTTAGTAAAATATTTTTTTAGTACTATTTTCATTTTAAGTTATTTAATATAATAACCCGCATAGTTTCTGTTCCAGTGAGAATAATAAATAATAAAAAAAAGACTTAGTTATTCTTTATAACATCAGCTAGCTGCGAAAGTCTCGTTAAAATTAATGTAGCCGTTCCGTAGCTTATCATACACAGACACACAAACAAATAATATTATTAATAAGCTTATTTTTGTTTTAAGTACCTTACATATGTTAAATGTATATGTATGTACAGATTTCGGTTCTTTTGAATATAACTAGAAGTAGACCTCTTACGAAGCTTAATTGATAACCAATGCAGACGACCTCACTTATTCTACTGCCAAATATGAGTGTTCGCCTTGTTATGTTCCGATTTGAAGGGTGAGAGAGACAGTGAAATTACTGGGTAATGTGATATAAAACTATAAAGTCACAGGCGACACGCTAGTGATGTTTTTGTGATGACACAAATGTCACGTTTACCATCAAGCGGACCGTATGCTTGTTTGCTGACTTCGTAATATAAAAAAAACAAAAACTTTACACACATATGTCTATAATACATTCTATGTCTATAATATATGTATGGCTATAATATATTCGTTAATCCTAAAATACATGATATATTTTATATGGAGAAGGTGTACGAATAGAAAAACCATTTTTTAGTTTTGTGAAAAATTCCTAAATACACTTAAATTTTGAATGAAATAGCTAACGATAATGTTTATCTGAATATTGATTCAGTGATAGTATGAACATGATTCCTATATATACCAGAAAGAGAAGCCTATATGTATCGTTTGTTGTTAATATTTTATTTCAACTCTTAAAGAAACTACTTTTCAACTACTTTAAAACGCGGTTTATATCTTTTTACACCTGCTTGTTTGACATTTTGGTTACCTTTCGGCTAAAGCCGACTTTTTTCATGCATAAAGTACTAATTCTACCTACTAGCTACATTTACTAGAGGTATACCTCATACAAAGTTCGTCTAAATTGGTACCTCATGCTTACCTTTTTATACTGCCAAATAGCAGTGTTCGCTTTGCTGTGTTCCAATTTGGAGGTTGATAGGCGCAGTGAAATTACTGGATAATGTAAAATAATATTTTCAGATCACGCGGATCAGCGAGCACATTTATTATCAAGCGGACCGTATGATTATTCGCTGACTTCATAATAAAAAAAAGTTTTTTTTCTAGGAAAATACAAAATATACTGTGCAATTAAGGTGACACTTGCCTATAAATAGCTAAAAAATATTAATGAAACGCTGACGACGACGGCGTAATAATTCAGCCTAGTACTCGCATAAAGCTTACGTTAAAAACTTTTTTGACACACGAAAAAGCAAGATACATTAACGCGAATAACTTTATAGACGGCTCGCTGTTTGCGATATAAAAAATGTGACTTTCAAACACATTGGAGAGAAACAATTACCCACCCTTCTGAATTTTTTATATTGGAAATGTGTTTCAAAAGAGCGCGCCTGCAAAAATAATGTTTTTAGATTTATAATGCTTTGAAATATGATTTTTGCGTGAAGGGTAATTAACAGTACTAAACAAACCGTTTTTCATTAATTTATTTTTTCTATATATTCATGACTAAGCTGCACGCACAACTTAAAAATAAAAAAATTAAGGTAAAATTTCAAGTTTATAAATGAAGTCTTAGAGGTTAAATAGCTTTCCATCGTTTTAAATATCCAGCAATTTATATGCATTAAACTTCTGAAAGTAATTAAGTTACTATTTCTACTTTATCGATTGTTTCAAACTTAAAGTAAAAGTTTGACATTTGAGTGTTAGCAGGTTTTTATTTTTTAATTATCTACTATATTGAAGAAATGCCGCTGACTTCTCAACACAAAAAGAACACTAGGAATAATTTGACATGCCTACCAAGGTTTGGGAAACGGTCTTCGATATGAGAAAGATGCAGGTTCGAGTCCCAGGTGGGCCTGAGACTCGAACCTACACCTGACACCTGATAAAAGTAGATTTTTTGTTCTAGTAAATGTCATCTTAACTTTCTATCATTTAAATGATTTCAATGTAATTTAGTTAATCATCTTCATCATCATATCAGCCGCAAGACGTCTATTGCTGGAGATAGGGCTCTCGAAGTGATTTCTAATAGGATCGATCGTATGCGGCCTATATCCAGCGCGATCCTGCGGTTTTTGTCAGATAGTCTGTCCACCTTATGTGTGGACGTCCTACGCTGCGCTTGCTGATCTCCATACCAGAACCTCACGCCCACTGCCCACTGCCACTTCAACTTGATAATCCACCGGGCTATGTCGGTAATTTTAGTTCTTTTACGGATCTCCTTATTTCTGATTCGATTGCGCAAAAAGACTCCGAGCATTGCCCACTCCATAGTTGGTTGGGCTATTTTCAGTTGGCTAAAACGGCCAATAGTAAATAACCCTACGTTTCGCTGCCATAATTCATCGGTCATATTTTCCGCAGTTTTCCGAACGCTACCCAGCCGAGGAGGATTCAGCAATTGAAGTTGGACTTACCTAACTGGACTATCTGTTCTAGGTAAACGTACAAGTCAATATCTATAAGAAATGAGTTCTATACTGATACTGGGTTGGATACATTACACGTACATTACACATAGTTTTGGTTGTCTCCATGTTCATTTTGAGACCCATCTGTTGAGAAACTCGATTGAGGTCTTTAAACATCGTGCTCTAATCTTCCACGGACTCTGCCATAACTACAATGTCATCGCCAAATCGAAGGTCAATGATGAGTTCACCATTAATATTGATGCCTAGTCTTTGCAATTCCAGAAGCTTGAAGGCTTTTTTCAAAGTAGCACTAAACAGTTTCGGAGACATGATGTCTCCGTGTCTTACACTCTTTTTTAAACGTCTTTTTTTTAAACGAGCCTTTGAGCTCTGCCCCTGTTTTCGGACCGACACACTGGCGTTGTCATACAAACACTTTGATGTACCGATAGTCAATATGGCACCGCTGAAAAGATTCGAGCACAACCCACGTCTCAATCAAATCGAAGGCATTTCTCATAGTCCACAAACGCCAAGCATAATGGGCAGTTAAACTCTCCCATCTCCTGTATAACTTGCCACAGCGTAAATATGTAGTCTATGGTACTGTATCCTTTTCAAGCCTGCATTCGAAACGAATTGCAATGGCCCTAGGAAACAGCTTATAACATGGCTCAGAAGCGAGATGGGTCGGTAATTCTTTAACAAAAGTGTTGTCGCCTTCCTTAAAGAACACTACCACCACGCTCCTTTTCTATAATCTTTTCGTTGTACCCTCGAGGACGACGGTGTTAATGAGCTTATGAACGAGTGAAAGTATCGGTGTTCCACTCGCTTTCAGAAGCTGAGAAGATCATATTTGTTTATTAATACTGTTACTATCAATAACTAGGTTCTTTTGTCAGATCTTTTGTCTTCATTACTTTTCATTATCATATTGTTTTGATTAATAATATTGTTACTGAGAATACTACAACTCATAATGTCTTTGTTCTGAAAAACTTACTTTAAAAACAGACAATAATCATATTTTTGGTATTAATAAAGGCTTTTAACTTACCTATCTTTTTATTAAAAATGAGTTTATGGTACTCCGTCGGCGGCTGCCACGGCACGCTCTCTATGCTTGCTCGGCTCGCGCGTTGTTGGAGTCACAAATCTTACTTAACCTAATCTTCTTGTCTGGTAGCAATTTGATTATCAGTGGATTTCATTCACACTTATGATTAAAAACTATATGAAATAGAATACTGAAATGATTTCAATAATATGGATATGAACACCTATGATTAAAAAAAATATAAAAACACATTTTAAAATAAAACACATTTATTTATGTTCATTATAGTAATATATTTGAATTATTATAAGTTTCGATCCATAGTATAAACAAATATATGAGAACAAATATTAGTAAAACCTAAATGTAAAGGGATTTTATGAATATCAATTAACAGATCGATTTCCATTCCAGAAACCGATTCCACGATCCCATCATTCATCGGTTCTGCGTAGTAAGTGCCTTGCCCACTGCCACTTCAATTTGCTAATCCGCTGGACTTTGGTAGATTAACTTTGGTTCTTTTAGAAATCTCCTCAGTTATAATTCGATTGCGCTATTGATTTATTTCTGATTCGATCGAGCATTGCCCTTTCTATAATTCGTTGGGCTATTTTGAGTAAGACACTAATACTAATAGTTAGAGACCACGTTTCGCTGCCATAAGTCATCGTTAGGAACACACATTGGTCGAAGACTTTTGACTTGCGACACTGAGGTATGTCTGACGAGAAGAAGTTCCGTAGTTTTCCAAACTCTCAGCTCAGCTGGATCGGATTTGGTTATTAACGATGCTTTGAAGTGGTTGACTTGTATATATACCTAGATATGTACGAGACAACCACTTCAAAAGACGAGTTCTCAATTTATACTGGGGTGGGTACACTTAGTTTAAGTCTTCTTCATGTTCATTTTGAGACGCACCTATTGAGAACCTCAATTAAAGTCTTCGAGCATAGAGCTTAAATCTAAGGTGAGTGATGAATTTGCCATAATAATGGCCTGTTATACTCTACAGTCTTCTGTATAACTTGCCGCGTAAATAAGTGCTCTATGGCACTTTAGCCTTTTCTTAAATCTGCTTGTTTAGAAGTCATCAAACCTGGTTTTGAGACCGTTCATAATGACCCTAGAAAACATCTTATGTCTTAGAAGCGAGATTGGGCGGTATTTCTTTAACAATGTGTTGTCATCTATCTTATAGATCAGCACTACCACGCCCCTGTTCTATGCTTCTAGTGTTATGCCCTCGTTAGGTATATAATATTCTTTATTGTACACAAAGGAGATTATATTTTAAAATGTTACAATTGGCAACAGCAAAAGGATCATAAATATAATATTTAAACACATAAATACAACAAACACTAACATTCCTCATATAAACGTTTTCCCTGGTTGAGGATAGAACACACGATCCTTAGCACACAAGAAACGACCATTACCATCTGTGCCAACGGGTTCATCCAATATGAGTGAGTCTATTATAGGCAGTAAACGCGTTTCACTTACGCTAAATATTTATTCCGATAAAGTGTTTGAAAAAATGCTTTGTTTAACATCTTTAATTTACAATACGCTTTTTACTAAGAATGAAATTTCTATATTGTTTAATATTACTATAACTATATTAAAAATATAGCTTTTGCAATTGTTGGAAATAAACCAACTAGTATGACCTGTATAGAACAACTCGGCTAACAGTTTGCTATAAAATATTTTAATATTTATACTCTGACTTCAATTTTTGGCCTATTGTATTGGGAATAAAATTCCTCTTCATAAATATTTAAATTGAATTCGTTCATGATTTTATTCGCTATTGGCTGCCACTGTTTGTCACAGAGTAAGCATTTAGTTCTTATTTTTGTAAATTCAATCTGATTTTGTTATTATATCTTAATCAGTTTCAGGAGTTAGATTAAATATTACTTAAATATTTCGCAATAGTTTTCATTTATTAATATCAGCTGATCAGAAAACACAGAGTTTTTGTTATAGTTAACAGAATAATTAATAACCTATGAAGTGGATGTTTTGTGGAAGTCCTGCACGAAACCTAGGAAATATAATCCTCTAGAAATATAACAAGTTAGATTTTTGGAAAGATATAATATTTCCTTTAAAATGAAAATCAGTATTTTTCCTTGCATATAAGCAATAAAATAATTAAGTGGGCAAGTTTAAAAACAAATATTTAAGTTACAAAACCCAATCAAATAATACTCGAACGTAATTTTATTTAATAACTACGCAAAGGATATTCAAAAGAATGTTGCTTTACTTCAAAACATAGACGTAATATTTATTAGCGACTACGCCTGTTCATACATTCAACTTAAAAATAAACTTAGAATTCCTTTTGAATATATAGCACATTTGTAACAGCATGTTCGTATAACGGACCTAGTTCAGGAAAATAGTAAAGTCAGTCACAAATAACTTATAATAAATTCAGTCTCGCAACTTGCATGCTCCGAAACGGACAGAAGATTTCCAGGATCTCAAATTATCGTGAGAAAAAAAAGTCCAGAACCACTAACCCGATAAACCTAACGATTTCAATCCACCCCTCATCCAATACAAAAACACGCTGTAAATAAATCAAAACATCAAAGCACACCTGAAACTCAATAAGGGTATATTCATTCACCGTGAAAGAGGAAGAAAACGATAACCACGGCCGGATATCCTGTTACGCACTCCAATCAAAGATGGTGGGCAAATTGCGCGAAGCTGAGGAAGATCAGTCGTATAAAGGGTGACAAATTCCAATTTTCCGTAACGTTCGGGATGGGAACGGAGATGATTGAGTTGTCTGTCCGTGGCCACAGCTGCGGGAAAGACAGCTAGACCACTGCATGGTGCAAATTATTAGTTAATAAATTCTTACAATATCTTGTATATTGACCTGACTCCGTGGCTTTAATCACTTGTGTCACGGACGTCAAACAACAAATAAATCGCAAATATACTACTTAAATACGTCACATAAATATTTACTATGGGTGGGAATCAAACCCACGACCCTTAGCGTACAAGATAGGATCACGACCACCTGCGCCATCAAACCCGTCAAAGGTTATTATTGGAAAAATAACGTCAAAGCTAAGAAAGCTTAACTAAATATTTTTAACATTAAAAAATTAACACTAAATCTAAATCTAAAACTTAAAATTATTTTTGTGCTTAATACGACTAGATATATTTGATCATCGGGGTCACCAGTAATTTGAAGTATCTATTTGTAAAGAGAAAAACTTTATTATTAACATAGTATTTATACCGTTTAAATTAAATTATTGTAATACTTATTTATTTAAATACCAATAATCTTGAGTTAGAGTTATAAAATTATTTCATAAATTTTCAACAAAATAGTAAAACTAAACGAAACCGAAACTAATAAAGCCTGCTTTATATTTTTAACATATTATATATACATGTATATGTATTATGTTAGAAAATACACTCATTTGCAAAAAAAACGGGTGATTTTGATTTTGTTTTTTCTTTAAAATAATACGGTACCAAAATGATTGCAATCATTTGTACATGTTACTGGCCGGTTTTGAAAATGTTGTGGTGTTTAAAACAGTACGTTCTAAATTCAAATTTTCGTTTGATGCTCGTTTTTACAGAAAACCACTTTTTATCCAAAATTTTTGGTGCGAAGTTCCAAAAGATAATATCGGTTTTCATAACTTTTAGTCAATTTTTAGAAATTTATTTCATATTCTTAATTGTCAAAGCTTTATTTATTGCTGTTTAGCTGTCTCAAAAATGTTAGAGAAAGTGGTAAAAGCTACCAAAATTATTGCGCTGCTCGAAGAGGGTTGCAGCCAATGCTTCGTGGCTCAGAGGCTTAGTGTGAGTCGCTCGACAGTTAAAAGGACCTGGCAGCGGTATCAAGACACTGGTTCCGTCAAGGGAAGGCCTGGTTCTGGAAGAAAACCCTGTACCCAACCACGGGATGATTGTTTTCTTGTAAGTCACGCATTGAGAAATCGCAAGTCTTCGTATGTGGACTTTAAGAACAACCTCGAAGAAGTAAGAAATGTGCATATACTCGTAAGTCTATAGACGGTCAGGAGGGGGCTTCTCGCAGCCAATATGCGTATATTGGCTGCGAGTCATTGCCCGGCCCGCGGCCCTAAGTTACTCCGTGAGCACAGAGTTGCCAGGCTTAGGTTTGCTCAAAATTGTAAGTCATAGACTCAAGAAGACTGGAAAAGGGTATTGTTCTCCGATGAAACCAGGATATCTCTATTTGGTGAAGATTGACGTCGGCAAGTGCTACGAAGACGAGGAGAACGCTTTGCAGAGGCTTGTTTTAAAGAAATCACACCTTATGGTGGGGGCTCTGTTATGTTTTAGGTAGGAATAAATTCAATGTATCGTACAGAATTAGTTTTCATTGAAAACGGCTCACTGACTGGATAGCGGAAGTTCTAATTCCTCATGCACAACCCGGATTGGCCGCTTTAGGTGAAGACTCAATTTTTATGGACAACATCGCCCACCAGTCTAGTGATTTGGAAGCGTATGTGCAAGAGGTCGGCATTCGTCGTCTGGATTGGCCAGCTCGAAGTCCCAATCTCAATCTTATAGAGCGTGTCTGGCACGTTCTGAAACGACGCGTGAGATCAGTACAACCGGCTCCGCAGACCATCAGAGAGCTGAAGAATGTGATTACCGCGGAGTGGGAATGTTTTACACAAGCAAATATCCGGGATATCCTCGCTAGCATACCCAGACGAATTCAAGTTGTGATTTCAGCTAGAGGGGGTCACACTTGATACTAAAAATTTATCTGCTTTTACTTTACTAAAGAAAAAACAAACAAAAATCTTTGTTAACTTTTACTTCAAGAGCATATGCACTACTAGCGAGCATACACTACTAGTGACCCTTAGCATTAAAACCCATAAATTATATCAAAATTTCATGATAATACTGACGAAAAGGATTATTTGCTTATTAATTTACAAAATTGTGAAAGTAAAACTACCTATAATTATCAAACAAACCAATAGTAACATTTAAAATGGTTCATTGTATTCAATGTATTTAATAAGGCCTGTTTGCAAAAGTGATCAATTATACTTATTTTTTATTTTATGTAAAACAGTAAGTAGCGTGTGTTATGAACACTGCCAGACACATCTAAATAACCTTTATAAGCAGTTCAAGAAAGGCTAAAATTTATAGCTCTAAAGTAGAATTTATTAAGACAGAAAGTCATTATATACTCGTATAGTATTCGCACTGTATTTATTTAGGCTGTTCACTGTCGGTTCATAGTAGTATCGGTTAGGAGTCGGTTTTTTGTTCTGCTTTATCCACTGACCTTTTTTCCAACCCTTTCTATATTCGACTCTTTAGTACATCTGTATCCACGAGTTCTTTTTGAATCTACTATTTATATACTGTGTCCGAGACACTATAAAGAATTATATCTGTAAACTCAATTTAATTAAGTAATTACTTTGAGTATAAATGCGTATGTTTCTAATTACAACATAATTGCAAGGATCCCTGATGTAAAACCCAAAAATGTGTTTTAATTAGATAAAGCTGACAAAGCTTCACTGAAACAGGCTAAGACTTACTACAAGATTTAGGTTATAAACTCGAAGTAGTTAGAATCCCTGAGAACTTACACTGACAATTTATTATACAAATATTGTTGATAAATAATATGCAATATAATTGTCAAACTATGTGTTTTATATTTTGGTGATATTTAATATTTTTCTTCAGGAATATATTATTGATGTTGGTAAAATATAATTTTATTATTTAAATATATTTTTCACTAAATTATTTTATTTTTAAGTCAATCAGAGGCTTACTTTTAATATATATAAATATATCGCCGTTTATGTGTGCGCGTAACTCAACAAGTACTGAACTAAACTGGATATTTTTTTATTGTTTGCCAAGATCATGTTTGTGCAAGATCAACAGGATCAGAAAGTATGTATAGAGAAACAACCTGCAACGTTTAATCGAGTATCATAAAATATGAACCCCTATACCAACTCTTTACTTACTCCGTTTATTCTTGGATTATAACTTCCTGGTTAAAGTAGGCTCGCCTAGGTTGTCTCTAACCAACTCGTTCATTTACATCCAATCTATATTTTCGTGCAGTTATTCTGCCTTTATCCATCCTTTCTACATGTGAAAACTATCTTTTTATTTTATTTCTGGTTTTAACAACATCATCTTATACATCACAGTATTATATAATCTATCTCTCAAACATTCCACTTTTTCTTTAATGAATATTAACAAATGCATTTTTTTTACCTTTTTGATACTGGCAATTAAATAAAACAAAGCACTTAGCAAAATACAATGTTTTGTGGATTCTAACAGTTTTTTAAATATTATTTCACGTTCCTGTAATTTGAGCAATCTAGTGCCCATTCATTTTACGACTACTTTTATGACTAAACTCTGGACCAGTCATTATTTTCAGAATAAAACTTCAACTTTAAGTGGATTTTGTTCATACTGCAGTTTTAGCGTAATGACCTCGGATAAATGCCTTGGTACCTCACTCTCACTTATTTCAACCGCCATATAGCAGTGTTTGTATTGCTGTGTTCCGGTTTGAAGGGTGAGAAAGGCATCGAAATTACTAGGTGAAGAGACATAATATCTTCGTCTCAAGGTTGGCTTGTAATATTACGACCGTATATAGGCTGCAGTGGCGCTTATTAGACTGTACCTTACTCCGTCGACCTGGTCTATGAACGTATATAGTACATTTTAATTTTGTTATTTTGTCACAAACCTACATATTACATCTCTAAAAACAAAATGAGATTATACATATGTTTTCAAATAAACTTTCTGACCCAGTTTGTCACGTACAAATCGGATCCTGACAATTACAAACACAAAAAAATAATTGGAGCAGTCGTTATAGACATATGCGCGTACATACATTTAAAAAATTCATTTACATTTATATAGATAGATAAAATACATTTTCACTAAAACATCTTACTTAACACAGTATTCGGACCATAAGGTGCCCCTTAGCAAAATATCCTGTTCAACCCAAAATACTGGCCATTGTGCGCTCCAGTGTACGTGCCCTGCAAGTGAAAGCTTAATGAAATCGATTATCATCCGATTGTAGGCAATAAATTAGCGGAAACCATCGCTGCGGATGAAACGCATCGATACAGTCATTCGCACATTGAATCATGCGATCCCTATAAATCTGGCTTTATCGGATTGTCATTATCTGTATCTTCCTGTTGGAATTATTTAATAAACGGGAACGGGAACTGTTAATTCTGTTACGTTTTCAATGGTATTTGTATTAGGGTATTAAGATTTTTAAATGTTATTTGAGCTACTTTTGTTAACACATTTTGTTTTATTTCTGTTATTATAAAAAAATACACTATTCAAACTCTTTGATTTAACACGCATGATGATGCATTTGGTAGAAGACCTCGTAGCCCACAAATATGTATATGATGACAAATATTTATATTTGAATGTTTAAAGTATATTCATTATCATCATTATAATTACAGCGATAGATACTCCATACGTCCACTGTTGGACATAGGCCTCCCCAAGAAAGGGAAGAATTTCGCCCATAATTGTTGCGCTGAGCAGGCGTCGTGGAAATCGCAGAACGCAACTTTGCGACGAGAATGATGTTGCCTATCCTCAACCTGTAGCATTTAATTTACTCTGTTTAGAATGGTTCGCCATCTGTCGGTTTCGGTACCTTAGTGGTTTCTTACGACACCTGGTACGATAGAGATACTATTCTACTCTGCCAGTAACCTACGGCAAATTATCTTATTTAAGTATTATACTCGTATTTGTGATTCGTCCGCTGTCTGATATCTGTAACGCAAGTATTTAAAATCACTTATCACAGAATCATGACCATTTATGAGATGTTAGGTGGATTATTATTATTATCTGCTTACATCTACCAATACAGATGACCTTCGCAAAATGTTTTAACCCCTTTTTCTGGTTTGCCCAATAAATACTGGGGAAAAATTCGTCCCCGCCATATGTAGATTATTTTTGCAATGTGCAAAAATGAATAAATAATTCTCACAAAAAATTAAATCGAATTAAAAATATTATATTACGGGATAATATTCTTGGAATACAGTGATTCAATTGGAGTCTATTTTTTTCTCCGCGTGACTATCTGATTTGTATGAATTACAGACTTTAGCAAATTTCTTTTAAAACGCCCGCTTGCAATTGCATGAAACAGGCTATTCCGGCTTAATGTTATAAGTAACTCATATACTGTTACCGTTGATAAAAGCGCGGTTTCGATTCCCCCACCAACATATAATTTGTGATGGGTCCTGGATATTTGTGGCATTTTCGTTGTTTCTAGTTTATGTTTGATACAAAGAAATTGTTGGTTGAGACAAGAATAATGTATTTGATTTCTTTCAAATCTAATATTTAATAATATATAGGTAATAAATTCATGGAAATAGTACCAGCGCCCGCCATGACCTTGTCCGGGTACACAGTAAAATTTTATGCTGTTACCATGAGACTATTAATTCCGTACAGTCATTCCCGCACAAACCTGATCCTGACAATTTAAAATTATTTTCTTTTGAGAGGTAAAATTGTAGTTAGAGGAATCGACTTTCATGTCAAAATTTAATTCATTTCACTACACACTCACGGCAGTGAGGCTACCGTCTATAGAGAACACGAAAATTTGAGTCGGCTCCGTTCGAATGTGCTATATGGAATTCGTATCCTGTTATTCGGGACTGAGACTGAGACCTGCATTGCCTTTCAAGCTGTCTATACTATTAGAAAAGCTGTGACTCGAGTTTGTGTCTAATATTTAGGGCTAGCCCGTCCTCTCGGATATTTACTATATTTTCATTAGATACAATTCAGCATTTTATTTTTTATTTTGTGTTCCATTACTTGTGAATCTTGCTCTAATACCAAATAACTATTATAAGTCAGAAAGAAAAACTAAATACTTTTTTCAATTTATCATCTTAAGAACTATCGCCGCAAGGCAACCGAAGTAAAGTACAACAAATGTAAAAAGTTAACTAAACCACATCTTAAAGCCATTAAAAGAGTAATATTATTAAAAGATTTTTTTCTTTTGTGTGTTTTTTGCGTTTTTAATTTTAATATGGCTAATAGTATCTCAATAATAAAACGGATAGTAAAATATATAGATGTGTTTGATTTTAATTCCCGGCCATTATATATATCTTTATCACCGAACTACAACAAAGCACTCAGCTATCCCAGGAACTCTAAAGTAGATGCGGACATAAATGAGATTTATAACGACCGCAGAAACTAAAGAAACTGCTTACCAAATTAGTCAAAGGCAAAGAATATACTTATCTCCGTTTAAAATCTTTAAGATTTATAGCAATGTATTTGAGAGAGCAATAAATTTGAAATATTTCGCGGCCAATTTTGAGTTACGGCTGAAACCGTTTCGAATTTGTTTACGCTTACATTTTCCGAATTCATTTTTAGTTCGCAATAGTTTTAATCTAATTTGTAAAATCCCTTGATTGGATACATTCTATCTTAATAATACCTATATATACTATTTTAGCTTTTATAACTTAGCAGTTAAGGTTTGCGAAGTCCAATGATGAAAATTAGTCATCGAACATTTCTAAGAAAAATGTAAATGTGGCAAGGATTGTGTCACGATGGACTATTAAATCTTCGACTCTTGCGTAAATAACCAAACCTCGTGCATTATAATGATTCATTTCCAGTGAAACGAATTATAGTCAACTTTATTTACGACTTTGATTAAAGTATCAGCGTTTGTGGCTGTTTTTACGACACTGGCCTCTTAGCCTTATCGGGATACTGATTTGGGTAATTAATTTTCGGTATCCATTTCACTGATGTTCCCTACGTGATTGGAGTGCTCGCAGTTGTGAAATACAAGCCTTTGGCACACTAAACCTTTTACTGTGCCTTAAAGATAGATATCAACTACCAATAAAACAATAACGTACTATATTAGATTTCATTGCATTATTTTAAGAATTATCAATAGCACTTTTCTATTGCATTAATATAAATATAAACGAACGAAGTATCCACTCAAAGATATAAAAACTCATTTGATACTTTATAAGCATTTGCATCGATTAATAGTCGTTGAAAAATAATTATTTTTTCTTTTTCATCAATTTTTATATTGAAAGTATGGTCCCTGTATATTTTAAGGCGGAGTTGTTATCATTATAGCGATCAATAAAGCAATTGTCTACGTGACTACGATAAAGTAGAAAGCAACTGAAAAAAATTTAAATAATCAATAAAAGGAGCATGAGGTTTTAATCTACATTTCTTTTCAATTGACCGTCGCCTATATTAAAACAAGCAATGCTAATACCAGGGCAAAAGGAGTTAATTAAAGGACTCCAACTGGACAATGAATGACGGGCTGCCCCGCCTTTTGCGTATCGACAATTTATATGGGTCGACTTGCACCCAGCCTTTCGCTTGTTCCGATATTTATATCCCTACTTTTATGGCAATTTAATAAACTATAGTCCTTTGATTGCGAGTTTTTATGTTTCTAGGTGCAGCTAATTTTTATTCGTGTAATAATACATACGCCATCATAAACGTGTCTCAGAATCTTATTAATTATATTGAACTTATAAATATTATTTATATATATGTTGATTTTTATGCTGTGTCTAGGTGCTGAAAATATGTCTTCAATTTTTTTTTATTATTAGTCCAGGTCGTCAAGCAAGCATACACCGTGTGATACTAAATACAACTGCCTATAGACGCAAGTACTATCACAAAATTATTATTAGCGCCTTGCCAATTATGTGACTTAAAGATATTAATTACCATTGCCCAGTAATTTCACTTCCTCTCTCACCCTTCAAACCGGGGTTTAGTATTTAGTAGTATAACATGTAGGATTCCTCTGTTGCTTGATGTCCGTTACACAAGTGCTTAAGCGATATACCTCAGAGCCAGGATAATGTATGAATTTTTTTTCTATATATATATCAGGAATGTTTTAATTTTTTTGTTTGTATAATACTCTACCTAATTCAAAAATTATAATAAAGCTTCATCTTATGGAGTATCATAAGGTATATTAACAAAAAAAAATAGTGACCTCTCAGTATTAACACAAGTTACTTTTAATTATCATAATCTCGGGGGAGTGGGAACTACGTGGGTAAAACCGCAGAGCTCTGCTCGGAACTACTAAACTTCTTATGTTATAAGCTGCCAACTACTCACGTATAGATAGACGCTATATTTGGACTACAGTAATACCCAACAGAATTAGAGAAAAGTGACCATCATCACGATCATCGCATTTGATCCGACCCGATACCCCAGCAAACTGTACACCAAGACGCCTACGAGGCAGTAATTCAGCATAACAGTAGTTGAAAATCAAAATAATACCTTGATTTATGTTAACCTTTTAGTTCAAAAACCTTTGAACCCATAAAATATGAACTTGTACTTTATGCATTTTGCAATTAAACTAAAACCTTCATGTAATCGATACAGGTAATGCTTGTGGGTGTTATTGGGCAGTTATTGGTGAATTAGAGATAATAAAAATTTAATTATTGGTGTGGGTTTGACATCGTTCGATTACCCCACGCGATCCGTTGCGATGCAAGGATTTTATTATACAAGAAAAATAACCTATGCTAATTTTTAACGAAGATGACAATATCCTCATAATTACATAGTAAGAGGAAATAAAAAAATATCAATATATATATTTTAAATTGATTCAACGGAATGGCCTAGCAAATATTTATATATAAAAAGGTATTTAATTTTTTTGTGTTCACTGTTTTTATATTCTACAGAACAATGTTCTTACTTTAAGTATATTATTTATCAACATATACAGCTTAACAAAAATATATAATAAATATTTGTGAATCCTATACTTTCCTATAATTGTCTTATTCCAACATAACATCATTTTTCATCTCTTTATTTTATATTTATTTGTAAGCGTCATCGTTGTCTATAGACTCGATACCATAACCATTGTGACACAATATCTTCGATTCACAGGGTTGGCAATGCATTATTGATATCTTCGAGAAAACACAAAATTCGTAACACTTATTGATCAACACAGTAGTGAAATGAAAAAATAAATTCACAACAGCTTTGTGACCTGAGCATATAATGCCTCACACGCCTGAATGTTCACTACTTCACACTTCATATTGGACCACGTAAATGCGAGGACTGCTATTTGGTAGCAAAAATATATGAGAGTAAAGAACCCATCCAGAGGAACTTCACAAGAGATTTATTTTCTCCAGTTCTGGTTTTCTGTATGAGGACTTAACATATAAACGCGTAAAAAAGCTCCTGCTAAACGCGTTCTGAAACGGTATTTTCCAATAGATGGAGTAACTGGTAAAAGGATATAATGTTTGATTAGTTAAAACTGATATAAATTGTCCGGAAACGTTTAGAAGACTAGGCCATGAAGAGTGAATATGGCAATTTTAAATTACTAGTTTATAAATAAATTTTAACAATTTTTGGTAATTATCTACAAAAAGTAATTTCTTTTCAAGTAAATATTATCTTAAGCATAATTCAGCATTTTTCTATGCATAAAAGTCGGTATACGGGCGAAAGTTTTACGTGACAACGACTTTGAGTGTTAAAATAATTTTAATGTGAATATGCAGGCGCCTAAGCGAAATAGAAGCGCAAGACATGAACCGGTGTGTATGCCTATCTCTCTCGCTCTGTGTCTCTCGCTCTTAGGCAGGCTAACTGTGCTCGAGTGGAAGGGACGCGTGCTTTTCACTTTTTATGTCTGTCTCTCTCGCTCTTAGGCGGGCTAACCATGCCCGAGTGGAAGGGACGCGTGCCTCTCACTCGCTCTCATTGTGAGCGCATAACGTGAGCGGAGCGTAACGCAGTTTCTTGAAGTGTCACCCGGCAAACCAATTTATAAGACGTTGTCACGTCAAAAACACCTAAAGTCTTATACTCAACTGTCTTATAGTCAAAGCCATTGATAAAAAATAACTGCTTCTCTATCTTAACTCGCTTTGCGATGATTGATTTGATTGATGATGATTGATGCGATTTCCCCGTAGGTTGTATGAAGAAACGATAACGTATTTTAATTTTATTACATGCTATATTGATCTGCTTCCTTTAACTCAAATCAATCACGATATATTTCACTATAAATCATATTAAATCTACCCCAAACTTTAGCAGCTTCTGTATTGTATCTCAAAATCAAACCAGTAATTGAGTTTGTGTTAATTTTCTTTGAACGTGAAGAAACTTGAATAATTTGGTTTGGCTCGATTAAATTATCTATTGACTTTAGCAATTACACGAACCACTATAAAGTATTGATTTTAAAATATTTCGACGACATGTTGACACATGCTAAGGGTATATATACTACTAACGTCACAAGATGCATACGGCTAAGTATCAACCAGGTCGATTCTTTGAAAGTTTCGTGTTTTATTGTGTTGTTTTCCCAAAACGTGCTGCATATTGTGATTTTATTGAAATCTAATAATACAGCTACTTGTATCGCTGATTCATTCATAGCATTTATATAAAACGAATAAATATGTAACGAACCATACTAGAATAAAATAGAAATGGTAAATCGTCACTGTCACCTATACTTTATGGTTTAGATGGTATTATACAGTACAATATCATCATGGGGTATTCATACTAGAATATTTTTAGTAATTTCATACTCAAAATATTATTTATAAGAGCTTTCATATCGTGAAATATTCAAAATTAAACCAAAATATTTAAAAACTTGATTCTATTATACTCACTATACTGATGTTTCTAATCATTCTACGAGATCATAAGTGTCATCGAGCATATGTAAACTAGGCCTATTACTACTTTAAACTAGTCTGCAGGCACCAGGTGAGTCTTAAAACTAAGTTATATCCAGGTTTATTACACAAACCACCAAAGAAAACCTTCAAGTAAAACTGTTGGTGATAAAGGTTCCATAAATAAGAAATAGTAAGTGTTAATGGAACCTCAGTCAGCATCAGCTCTAACAAACCAAACCAGACAGATGGTGTATCCACCTGAAGCAGCGTAGCTCTGCTTCATCAGGGTAAGATTCTATAACAGTTTTCCCTCCGCAACGATGGCATTGGATTGGCAATTATAGGCTAAAACCTCACTCCTACGAGGGGTCCTATGCCTTTCAGATGACTTTTTACGGCGGATATGACTATGATACATTGTTTATAGCTAATTAGTATTCTCTTCATATAACCGTACTAATAAACAAACTACTCTTTTATACATAAAAATACGGCCTACTAAACATTTGAAATTTTTGGTTCGACTTTTCGGCTACCTTGCGGCAACTGTTCTCTAGAATGACAAAATATGTGTTAGAATTTGAATATTACAGTTAATGCCTTCATATATTTTTATTATTATTTTTTAATTTAATACATTCGTGGTCCCAACAACGCAGTATTAAAAAACCAAAAATATATCAATAACTACGATTATCCATCTGGTAACAAAAGTAAATTCAAAAATATCCCTGAACTCATAACGTATTTGGAGTAAAAAGTTTTTTGAAAATAGTCCTTGAAAGCGTTTCTCTATGGTCTGTTTAAATAAAGAATATTACGAGCCCGATTCAAGCTAATAAAGAATTGAAGACACCGAAGAAATATCTTCTACTAAATGAAAAAGCAACTTGGTACCATTCCCAAGTGCATATTGCAAAAGCCTTGCCAATAGCAATCGGCATCTTGCAATTCTTCAATATCATTAAATGAACATAAAGCGCCCGGGGGATCTAAAAACTACCCGAGTGACAGCACCGACATTTAATATTCTCGATCTTGGTGCCGAAGTGAAAAGTTTAATAGTACCCTGGAAAAAGAGTATTTCATTTATTTTATAACATTAAAAAATGCGTTCAATAATAATTTCAAAAAAATATATAAATATGTTAGAATTTTGGAAAACTGTATTTTAATAATGACGTTTTAACTCGTATAGAAATATAACGATACTTTTTATACGACATCCAAATACAAATGAAGCTATATATATACACATATAGCAAATACTAGTACTAGTAGCATAATAATAAAAACAATTTATATTATAATAATATATATACGCAAGAACTTGCAGTAAACTTTGTTTTAAGATACGTCTGGAACAGATTAGTATAAAGGAGGCACACAATGACCTACTAAGCATTTTTTTTGTGGAGAAAAACACTATTTATATTGTATTTTCACTGAATTTTCTCTTTTAAAGATTTTAAACTACCCGTGATAGATTTTTTTTTATATACGACTAAGTCGTCAAGCGTACGGTTTGTGTGTAAAAGCATCACCGTAGCCACATCAATATGAGTACTGCAGGTTGACAGTAGAAATAGGTGAGAGTGAGGGGACTAACGCAGTCGATATTTGTATCTTTTTGAATCATTGATCTCAGAGCTATTTGAATGATCAACATTATCATCATATCAGCCATAAGACGTTTCTCAGTTCTCGAGAATATGTTTCGCAGTTTTACGAACGCTGCTCAGCCGAGTTGTATTTGTAACAGTTACTACTCTCTTGATCTCAAATTCAGATATATTCTGTTTGGATTATTGGTACTTATTAGTCGCGTAAGATTTCATTATAATCCAGAACTGGTTCTAATTTATTTATATTTACAAATTTATCAATATTACCCAGGTCTTAGTGTTATTGAAGATTCTCTCAGTCTAGTATGTAGGTATGTCCATCTGAAACAGTGCATCTCAAATGCACAGGACGAGGATGGGCAGCAGCATCCCCGTAGCTGCTCTCTGCGATTGCCAACACGTTTGCTCAGCGTAGCAATTATGGGCAAAAAATCCTTTTTTGGAGAGGCCTATGTCCAGCAGTGGACTTCCGACTCCCACCAAGAGCAAATATTGATATGATGACATTTGTGTTTGTTCTATGTATGGGTATTAAATACATATATATTTAAGTAGTATATTTTTGATTCCTCTGCAGTCTGGCGTCCATAACCCAAGTACTTACAATATTAATATATACATAGAACGATTTCTTCTTAGCGAAGTTTTGTGAGTACTTAATACTGCTATTTGCCTCGTTGATGTGAACATAGTCAAGTGAATCTGCCTCTCATAGGCAGCCATAAGTACTAAGTCGAGTTAAGTTTCCTAGAAACTTGGTGTTCACAAGTTCAAGTCTTGGAGTAACTTGCGTCGCTTTAATTACCGATGTCACTTCTATATGTGACAAGAGAGTCCGGCCAGCTATCCGCTTGTAGTTTCCTCAACATAAACAAAATAGTGGGACAGACTACGGTAAGGAAATATAATGTACTAGCAGCGCCCTGCGGTTTCCGCGTAGTTCCTGTTTCCGAGAGAACAATAAATAATAAGTTGCCTAAGTTGCTCCTTGGGACTTAACTGATGTAATAGTATGCGCTAGCTTTTCCCGTTAAAATTAGTCAAGCTGTGTAGCAGTTTACCTCAAACAGTCAGACAAAATATTGAAAAATTGTTGTTTTTGTTATAAGTACAGTACATACTTTTATTTGACTATTTTTAAAAAGCAGTTATATTAAATTACATACATCATACCAGTGTCCCATCGGGGTAGGCAGAGACTATGGATCTCCACTTGTTGCGATTTTGGCATACCTCTCTTGCTTCCCTTACTCTCATTAGTCCCTTATACACGTTCGTTTATTCTTGGTTCTTCTGACCTGGCCCTATTTTAATACCTCTTCCACCTGGTTAAATTTAGTTGCCTAGGTAGTAATACCATACCAACGCTTCCTTTCACTCTATAAATTTCTGCAGTCATTCTACATTCATTCATTCTTTCTACATGTCCAAACCATCTTAACACTCCTTTCTCTATTGTTGTCACGACATCATCTTTTACACCACATCGATCTCTTATTACACTATTATTTTATTTATCTCTCAAACTCACACCACACATGCTATGAAGTGCTCTTATTTTAACATTTATTCTACTTGCGTTGGAACGAACACGCCTCTTAACGTTTCGTACCATTTTTGCCACGTTTTAGCTACTCATAAAAGCATGTACGGCTTCATTGACACGATTTCTAGCAATCACTCTCCTTTCAATATCTTCTTTATCCCTCCCATCTCTAATAAACATACTTTCCAAGTACAAAAAATCTTTCACTTGTCCAACTTTCATGTTCTCCATCACAAATTTACAATTTACCATTCTTTTTTTTCAATCACCACCACTAAAAGGCATTTAATAAGTGGGGGATGCTACATATAGTGTCTTATATCTTTGCTACTATTTATTTATGTGCTTTTTTTCTCGCTATGCATGTATCTTTTTCTCGATTACATAATCAATTCCTCGTACTCTATGGTTAGCTTTTGATAATAAAGCCGCGAGATACCTGTAGAGTAAAATAATACCTCTAAATACGAGTAATAATACCTAGTCTCTGTACCAGATGTCGTAAGAGGCGACTTAATTATCGAACCCGATAAATGGCGAAATATCTATCCGCGATAGTGTAGCTCAAATGCACAGGGCGGGGATGGACAGCAGCATCCTCTTTGCAAAAGCTGCGCTCTGCGCGCACCCGATAACCAAGCGATAACATCGCCACAATTATGGGCAATATTCCCCCTGTCTTGGGGAGGACTATGTCCAGTAGTGGACTTCCAATGGTTGATATGATAATGATGAATCCAGCCAAGCCTTTTTCTTCTTACGTTTCGTTCTTCTTCCTCATATCTTGTTTTTTTCATTAATAAACACCACACACATTTTTTGCCACATTTTTAATAAACCCTTTTATTACCTTCCTATAATTATATTATATATATATATTATAATTATTTTTCTTTTTTTCCAGAATATCCTTATATTTCTTTTATATCTGGTTCTTGAAACCATTTCATTTTTACCCTCTCCAGTACAGTTATGGCCTGTTAAGAGCGATGTCGCCAACGCGTAAGCAAACCACTGAAACGACTGACAAAAACAAAGCAGTTTGTGTCAGCGCTCACCCCGCAATACACCTTTGTGTCCTCAACCTTCCTTTTGACCCTTCTTCAACTTGCATTTTCTCATCTCCTTATACAAATAAACCTTTTAATGACAAAAAGACAACTGTTTGTAACAGAAAAACCACATTTAAAACATACATCCAACACATGTATACCATTCTCATTGGCTCTATGATCACCACACTTTCCAATCACATACTCAAACCTGTTACCTTTTACTCCAATTATAAGTCTCCTAAAATTACTATTATTTTATTCTACCTCGTAATGCTCAAAGTATCTCTTACTTGATCCTAAATCTTTTTTTATAATTTTTATCATTTCGTGATGACCAAGATCCTATTAATATAGGATTATATAATCGTAGTAGTCTTAATGGACAACTACTACTATATAATATTAACACAAAGTCCACTTTCACACCTCGATGGGACATGGGACAAATTTATCATATGTTTGTTATAGGTGTAGATCGAACCCACGACTTGGTGCTCGATAAGATAGAATCACTACGATCTACACCGTCGTGCCCGTCATACTAAATAATTTCATATAGAATAAATACCTCGTCCAAATACTCAATAATCTACGATTCGGTCCGACTCCCATTCAACACCCTGCTTTCGTTCACATAATTTACACCTTTATCTCTTAAGAATCTTTTTAAGCCCTATAAGAGTTAATAAGTCGACGGTTATCTCTGCCCATGTCAGCCATCAATAAATGGATAAAATATTCTTAATTAAGTATATATAAACAAGGTTAATGTATTCAAAGTGAATGTAGGTACAGTATCATTTTAAATAAATGAGATAAAAGAATTTTTAGAATTACTTCATCAACCATTAATTATTATAAAATTACTTATGTGCCTTTCACGCAATCATTTTGATAAAATTTGGCTATTTTATGATATATATATATATATATATATATATATATATATATCATTATTATATTTAAAAGGTCGTACACCTAAAATTATGAAACAATTAATATAATAAAAATTATTATATATAGTATGTCATGTTTGGCGTATGTTGATTAGATCGCGATTTAAAAATAAAAAAAAATTGACAGATCTATTCCACCAGTAGCTTTATTTTTTTCAAATATTTATTTTTATCGGTTTTGATTTACTTCTCACATTTTTTTGTAAACGTTTTAATTACCTTATGGAAGTGGTGTATAGTTTATTGTAAGTAGTTTTAATGATAAAGATATATACAGTTGTAAGTTTATGTTGACAGTAATGTTATAATTTCAAAACATTTTATAATACTTATTGTAGTAATCATATTAGTTTTAAAACAGACAATGTTGTTCTTAGGCCTCCAAAAGATTTTTTTTGTTGTCAATTTGGGTATGTTCTCTACAATAACCGTTACGCTACGCAGTCTTAGTAATTTGAATATGTAGCTTTACAACAGGTATATTGCCAGACATAGACACCTTGTTTGAGGCAAGCTATTAGGATAATAATAATAATATAATAATAATAACTTTATTCAACAACAAAAGGTAACTTAAACTAAAATACATTTTGATACTTAGGTACCTAAACTTTTCCCTGTTCTAGCCTGTTCTTATAGGCACCTATAAGAACAGGCTAGACCTAGGATGGATATGAATTAAATAAATAAATTCCCACAACATCGCATACCTAATTGTGTTAAGTCAATTGTGTTACAGACAACAGAGGAATCACGAATATACTACTTAAATAAATATATTTAGCACAAGATACAGAACAAACAAAAATATCATCATATAAATATTTGTCCTGGATGGACATCGAACACACAACCTTTGGTGCACAAGACAGGATCACTACCATCTGCGCCATTGTAGTAAATGCCCTGGTTAGCAAAAGTGAGTAGACAAACAAAAGTAATTTCGGAAATGAGCGACGCCAATTATGCGAGAAAAAAAATTACTATACTTTTTGTCTTACTGACAAAAAAGAAAAATTGCGCCGGCGCATCTCCATTAATATGCGCGAGCATGTGTCTCATCAGTGTAAATCCTATCGATTACTATAATAAGCCGGGCACAAAGCAGCCGCGGCATATAAACCATGGCCCTCGACTTAATCAGCCGAGATAACGCATCTCGGTACCAGTATGATAAAAGTACGACTTTTACCCTCTTATAGTGAACATTGTAGATTGACTTGTTGATACTTACAGATATAAAAGACTTTAATATAGGGTTCGCGATTCCACCCCACGATTGAATAAATAATAATGAAATTAATATTGTTGGTGACGTAAGTAGGAAACGTTGTTTCCAGAAAAAAAAATTATTATTTTCGACACAATATGCTCATTATTTTCAAGCTATACTATATAAGTGCTGTGAGGTACCGGCAGAGTAGAATAGTATCTCCCCCTGTACTAGGTGTCGTAAAAGACGACTAAGATACCAGAACTGACAGATGGCGGTATATCCATCTAAAACATTGCAGATCAAATGCACAGATGGGCAGCAGCATCACCGTTGCGAAAGCTAAGTACTGCGATTGCCAACACACTTTCCCAGCGCGGCAATTATGGGAATACTCCCCCTTTCTTGGGGAGGCCTATGTCCAGCAGTAGACTTTCAATGGCTGTGATGATACTATATATTATTATTATTATAGCTATTTATTTGCTAGCCGTGATCAGTTCAACAGTAAATTTTATTTTATGTATTAATAGAAAGCTAAGCCAAGATTTTTAAAGTGTAAAACGGTATGAGTAAATATCCAAGCAATAGAAATCAACACAGCCTATAAACACTAGCAACTTGCCAATCTTGTAACTTAAAGATATTTCACATTACCCAACGATGCCCGTTTTACCTTTGAAACCGGAACACAGCAATGCGATAAGTAATTTCATCAAGATCGGTTAAGAGGTATAAATGGGAAAGCGTAACAGACGGACAGACAGAGTTACTTTCGCATTTATAATATTAGTAGGGATATATTGGAATCAGCATATTATTACACATACATGTATATAAATATTATAAATAGAGTATTCTATTTCCCACAAAAACAAACAATTTATTTTCATTTATTACATTTTATTTTTTCTCATCCTTATATTTACACAACATATCCTCCTTTTGCCTAATGAAAGTAATAGTACTCGTAAGTGTAAGTGTAAGAATTACTATATTGTAAAACCGGTGACGTGAAATCTACTAATAATATGTAACCAAAGTTTCTATAACTACTATAATCAACGTTCATAAACTACACCCAATTAACACCCTATTCAGCTTCTATTTCAGTAACCTACACTGAATTAGTGCTCGATCAGAACAATCGAAACGGGAGCAGAACTTATTACAGTGCAAATACCGGCATGATTAATACGTGAATAATAAACCAAATATAAATTACTATCGATACCCATCGCTTCGGATTGGCAAATAAAACAGGGAACTGGGTCGTATTTTCAATCACCGGATTGCTTTCGTATTGAGTATGCGCTTTCATATTATCTATTTGATGTACGGATTTCGGTTGCTGTTTGTGTATTGATGATATGTTTGGACAAATTTGGACCTATACAGGCTATGGGAAAAGTTACATTAATCGTAATTAAAACACAAACTTAACAGAGTGTCTATAAACATTTTTGCTTACCGTTTGCGACTACCTTCGTTCGGCTAGATTTCACTTTGTAGTGCATCTCTGAAGTAGCTTATCTCCTTTCCTAAAGTACAAGTTATACTTATGCTAAATTGTATCTATTTTGGGCTTAGGCATGCACGTGTTATAAACATAATATTTTCAAAACTATCATATTAAAATGTGATTGATATTCTTAATGGGAAAGTAGTATTCAAGATATACATCCTTATGTCTTTGGGTATGGCTGAGGAACGCCTCCAGTATGGTACCAGGCAATACAAAATTTATTTTGATATACATAAGTTTTGGATATACGTTTTTAATTTATTGAGCTAAATTTTAAAATTACACTTGAACATGTTAATTACTTCTTCCGTAAAATAGAATAAAAAACAAATCTATTATTACATCCTCGTAATTACATATCGCGCCAATTGAAACGACCCGAATGTAACGAAGCAAAGAAAGACATCAGACAGTATCTTGACCTTCCGACCAGAACAAAGTCGAGTACGGGAGCTAGCGGCGATATACGAGGCTGATTGGTCGGTTGAGTGCCGAAGTTAGTCGTTATCTTTCGCCTTCGGCAAATTTCTCCGACAAAGGAGAGAGCTCTCTCTACGTCGCATGTGGCTTATACTGAGAAACGACTGCGTTTTATCGTGATATTTAGTTTGTTATAAGACCACGTTTATTTATTATGCAATAATATGTTTGTTCCGAGCTTAAAGATCGTAACTTACACAACTTTACTAGTATTTAGATTTTGGTATAAGACGCTCCTGGATATTCATTATTTATTTAGTTCGATCGGCGAAGTATTTTGCTCGATGGAACCGAATTTCGTTACAAGGCATTTTCTTGGTGAGATATCTATTATCTTAGATTTGTATAATTCTGTAAATCCAGATGCAAAAATTCCTAAATGGTGTAATTCTTGTTACTATGTAATAATATGCTGTAAATATATTACTAATATGCTTTTGGAAACCGTAAAATGATATCTTACGAAGCCTCAGGCAGATTTTTAATATTATTTTCAATCTACTTCAAATAACGTGGTGGAAGTCTCCCTTACGAAGTTTGACCCATGGACTTATGGTCTGAAAGGTCATTCAAGAATATATTTTATCATCATCACCATACCAGTCATTGTAAGTCCACTGCTAGATATAGGCCTCAACAAAATGGGGGGGTTTACCCATAATTGGGCGCTGGGCAATGTTCAAGCGTGCTGGAAATCGCAGAGCGTAGCTTTTGCGACAGGTGTGCTACTGCCAATCACCGACCTCTGCATTAAGCTACACTGCTTCTGACGGATATACCGCCATCTGTCGGGTGGGTTACCTCAGTCGTCTCTTTTGATAGCTGGTTCAGGGGAGGTACTACTCGGCCGGTATCCTACGGCGTATATTTTATACCGATGTACATTTATATATAAGTTGACTGACAAATTCACTACTGCAAAACCTGATTTGATGAAATAGCAATCAATAAGATAATTATTTTAGTATTTTACCCTAGAGGAACCTGGATCGATCCTCACCCAAGACAAACATTTTTATAATGAATATTTGTGTATTTAAGCATTATTATTTGTGAGTACCGGCAGAATAATAGCTCTCTCTGTACCAAATGTCTTAATAGGCGATTAAAGTACCAGACCCGCATGTAGCGATTTTATCTCGGAATCAGGGCAGGACATGAAATATACTGTGTGAATTTAATTTTGTAAATTCTAAAAGAAATCAAATTATTGTAACTTTGTTTAATTATTTTTAATCTTCTTTTGTTTTTGATTGTCCCTGTAACTTTATCTCAACAGCCACGATTATAGATAAGCTGATAATTAATCCTTTTATATCTTCAGTAATAATCATTATCGTTGCAAGGATTATAATTAGTCCAAAAATCTATAATAATATAACATTAAAAAGATAAGAGCAGTATTAAAACGAGTGATATAATAAAATATATATCTTAATGTGACTACACCAAAGTATTCTTAGCCCCGGTACGTTTGTTTATATTATCCATCTTTTCTTAACGAGACTTTTTATTACAAGTTTAACAATCGTCATAGATAAGACGAAAATATTAATGATATAATCAAAAATCCAAAAGATCTAACCTAATCTTCGATGAAATGAGCAAGAGTAATGTTACGAATATTTTATTTTGGAATGTACTATGTTTACTTAGTATTTTCATTAAATTTACACATTTTTATTAATTCACATATTATTTCCTGAAATAAACAAAAGTAAAATATTGTATAACAAATAATCACTATAATATATAACTCTAGAGTAGTCTTGGTCAGCTGTAGGCAGAATAGATTCATCTCTTTTAATCAGAAATTGTAAGAAGCTACTGCGTCCGGCTACCAACAGATCACGGTAAAACCGCTTGAACCAGCATAACTCAAATTCAACCAGACGTGTATGAGCAGTGTACTTTTACGCTTACTCCATTCTTTCCAGCACCAGACAAACAACGTCGTAGAAAACGGCATAATCGTCAGAATAACTAGCCACAACGTTAGTGTAACGTACTGGACGGTGTATTGTTAGCCGGCGTACGTTTTCGCTTAAGTGCGCTTATGTGGAATTGGCGGGGCGTAAGCGTTGAACAGTCCGCGACGCGACGCTTCGGGCCGGAGTTTGTGCTCCAATGTCCGGCTCTCAGACGCAGCTAATTTCACAAGCCATGCATAATTTGGAAAACAAAAGTTTGCTTTAGCGTTTATGGCACCGTATTTTGGAGCTGACTCGTTGCAGACGCTCACTGAATTGTGTTTGAATTTTAATTTAATGTGTTTGGTATGAGAACAGTTTATGTTTGCTGTAAGTTAATTTGGTTTTATTAATGTACGTTTAGTTAAAATAATATGTATAAAATAATTTTATTCTCCTAAATATTTTTAATCCAAAATGATCAGTAAAAGAACCAAAGTTACCGACACAACCCAGCGGATTAGCAAGGAGAAGTGGCAGTGGGTAGAGCACTTAGCACGTAGAACCAACGTTCTATAAAGTCGTAAGATTCTGGAATCGAGACCATTTGTAGGCAAGCACAGCGTAGCACATCCACAAGGTGGATTAACGATGTGATTAAAAATGCTGATGGTGATGGTGATGATGATGATATACCTATAACTGTTGTCAGTTAAAAACCGTACGATAAGTCGTTAAAGTATAGTATTAAACATGGTACTTATGATAACACTGTCAAAAATAACACAAAATCACTTTGTCTTAAATGACTCAAACTATAATTGTCTATTGAATCTTAAACAAATGATAAAAGAGTTTATACCAAAGTTGATGAATTATGATCAAATTTAAAAAATTGTGCGGCCACAAGTATATAAGAAATAAGCTAAAGATTTTACTATAGAGACTAATTAGTAGATCTAGGCTTTTGGTAAACGTTTCAGTGATAGTAACAACTACAAAGACATGTAACACCAAACAGCCCTACCCGCATAATCAGAACCCCACTGTAACGAGGTTGGACAAAAATAGTAGACTAGTTCTTTTGAGACTGATACCCTTTGTATATTTTCTGCTTGCCGTCTCCTAGACTTGAAAAATAGAGCCTTTGTACGAATTTAATGCATTCATAGTCGTGTAATTGAACCGTTGCTGGACCTATTTATTTGAAAATTTCGTTTTGTATACTACTTATTATTTATGAAAGGGATGGTATTCTGACAAAGTATTGAATTTGCCCTAGTTTGAATTATGGCGTTCCAACTGGAGAGAATTTTCAATTAATTATTCAACGATTTTTACAACTCGCTTCTACTAGTCTCAAAGAAGAATTTTTAATTATTTTAATTAGCACTTTTTCAGGTTGTTTGCTTTTTATATATGGCAGTGTATAAATAAGATTTTCTTTGCTAATATTAATTTGTATTTCTGTTATCATTTTTAATCACATTTACAACAGTGTATCCGAGTTTCATGTCTCTAATCATACAAGTATAGACAGGTATTCGCTACAGAACCTTAAGCGGTTAAGATTTACAGTCTGTTTGCGGATTTCTTGTTCAAAGAGAAACAAACTTGTTCAAACTATATTGCGATTCATACTTTCCTCGTAACCAAACATTTTAAAGGAAATTCTTACACACCTGCATCGTACAATTTACCGCCAACTTTATCTCTTTGCGGAAATCAGGCGGAAAGTTTTTCATAGATACCGCAATATAGCCGCGACCTTACTCCATTGCAATAAGGAACACAATTTTGTATCCAGCAATGTAAATAGAGGAAGCAGGTATACCATTCATGGAGTATCTTTAGAGTATTTCTGAAAGCAAGGTTCCTTATCAGGAGCATTCTCGGTTCACTGACAAGGGTGTCCATAAAAATTTAATGGCTTTAATCTTTTAAGGCCTCAAAGTTTAGGGAAGATGTAGGCCTGCTTTTATGGGACCCTCATAAAAGTTTCTGGGGGCACAATACTTTATGTCTTTATAAATATTAGTATTCAGGTGACTTCTGTCGTTTGTTTTTATTTTCGCTGTCATACAAGCATGCAAGAGATTCTAAAAATTAGCCTGGTCAAAAAATCAATCCATACGTTGTATTGAAACTTCTATAGACGCTATTTTAGCTACTCATTTTATATACAAATTATTCGGTGTGCTAATGTTTTATGTGTAAAATGTACTTGTAGTAGGAATAATTCCTTTATAGCCTTACTAGCTGTGCCCGCGAATTCGTCCGCGTGGATTAGTTTTTTCGGGTACCATACCTCTTTACTTTAACTTACATAAACTATGAATTTCATGTTTATTTATATCGAATCAATGGCCTGAAAAATAAGTTTGTAGCTCTAAAAATAGCGATACTCCCATACAACTTTTCATCCCCCTTTTCGACCTCTTACAACCCTTATTTAGAGTTGAAAAATAGCCTATATCCTTTCTGAAGGTCTAAAGATTATCTGTGCCAAATTTTATCAAAATCGGTTGAGAGGTTTAAGCGGTAAAGCGTAACAGACAGAAAGACAGACAGAGTAACTTTTGCATTTATAATAATAGTAGTAAGGATAGTAGGGATTTACTTACAATTTAATTTCTGAGGCTTACTACCGACTGTTAGCAGCAGTTAGCTGCGGGTTTCTGGCATAGTAGAATAGTACCTTATCCAGTACTTAAGAGGCGCCGTAAGACAAAACTAAGTTATCGAAGTTGACAGACGTTGTGAATGTGATGGATATATCGCATATCCAGCGTATCTAAAATTATCTATTTTAGATACGCTGTTTTTAATGGTATGGGCAGCGGCATCCTCGTCGCGAAGCTACGCTCTATGACTGCCACCACACCTGCAATTTGCACCACACCTGCAGCTCGGCAATTAATCCCCTACATTGCGTAGGTCTATGTCCCACAGTAGATAACCAATTGTTGATATGGTGAATATATGAATTCTTATTGCGCAATTTTATGAATCTGTTTTAAGTATATGAATCTTAAACGTAAGCATTATTATCACATTCTTAACTTTTATTTAATAGAGACAACATGTCAGAAATATCAAAGTAAAATATCATTGAAGAAGATTGTATATCAGATGCTCAGACAATATGAAATTTCGTTACAATCAAAGTTTTCCAGTTACATCAAAAAGTTCATTTAATAAATATGTTGGCATATCATACTCCATACAGTATATATCTTTCATCTTTCGTAATAAAAGAACGTCAATGTTTTCAATCCTTCACAACTTCTTTGATTACTTTTTATTACAATCGAATCTCAATACCTGTCATGTCACCTTTCTTTGATACAAAACGTCTGGGCATAGACCTCCCAATCTGTGTAAAGGGCAAAAAATACAGTTGTATCTTGTGAATCATTAACAAAACTTTCAGTGGTTTGCTTTATGGTTTCACTACTTGAATGGAAAAGAAACACGCCCAATATTCGTTTTTATAAACCGTGCTATAATACCATAACCAACTAGTTTATTATCTTTAACATTTAAGTCTCATATACTTTAAACTATAACTTTAATTTGGTTAAAACGCATATCATAAATTTGAAAGTTATATTATATATTTTATTTATATAATCCAACACGTTTCTACACTATTCTCTTTCTTCATGCACTATTCTTTCAACCATGTTGCTGTTAAGCTTTTACGGCATAGTCTTCTTTCCGGTTTAATAAGAGTTTGCCAGGTATTTAATAAGGACGTGAGCAAAGAACTATTGGACCGGACAGAAACTGGAAAAAAAATAAAATTTATTGAAATTTTTTTTTGTTCCTGAGAAATCGTGGTTGTGTCATCAAATTCGAAACATAATAATTTTAAATACAAAGCTTTAAAATAATCCTTACACCTACATAGCAAATAAAAATTATGTGATAACTTTCTGGTAGGAGAAATATAATTAAGGTACAAAGAAAATAGTCATTGTAATTGAAAACAAAATCTATATAAATTTTTATTTAAAAGGACAAACTAATTGACTGACTGACGGACCAACTATCCCGTCAAATCAACGTAAGGCCTAAACTATGAGGGTTCAATACTTGAAATTTTGCACAGTGATTTTTTTTATAACGTAGGAGTAGAGGAGACAAAGAAATTATTTTTAAGAATTAATCTTTAAAAGGGATAAAACCGGGTTGTAAATTTAGTATTAAACTACGCGGATGAAACCGCAGGGTGCAGCTAGTCCAATATAAATAAGTAGGTATTAAATACTGTTTAAAATTAAATTAAAAATATGTATATACATGTGTGTATATAGAAAAATCAATAGGTATCCTAACTGTCAATAATATTATAATGAATAGATAACGATAACGTTCTAAAACTTGTTCGCTAACCGGTAACAAGCAGTTGCGTGTTCACAAATCATAACCAGTGGAAGCGAATGCCACGGTTATTGTTTTAAATCGCCGCCCGCCCAGTAATGTGACAGTGGGCGGAATTTCACCCACGTACTCGTAATACGTAATTTGCTAGGTGTTGTAATGGTTTCATTTATAACGAATTGAATGTTAGCCATTAACCACCGGCAGTGTAGAATATTATCTCCCCCTGTACTAGGTATCGTAAGAGGCGACTGAAGTACCAGAACCGACAGGAGACGGTATATCCATACGGAACAGTGTAGCTCAAATGCTCAGAGCGGGGGTAGGCAGCAGAATCCCTGGGTTTTGCGATGGACACCACGCTTGCCCAGCGCGGTAATTATGGGCAAAATTCCCCTTTCTTGGGTAGGCCTATGTCCAGAAGTGGACTTCCGATTGCTGGTGTGATGATGATGAATGTTTGAAATTCTTAGTACTAGTTTAATTTATGTAATTAATTAGCATGATTTATTTATTTGCTTGGTGAAAAACTAACAATTACACATATTCAAGGAAAGACAGTTTAAAATACATTTACAACCAATTACAGACCAACGAAGGTTTTTAATAAGCGAACTTATATTGCCATCAAGCACTAAAATATTGACAAAGCAGTTATAATAATTAGAATTATAAATATTTAAAGTTACTTAAAAATAAATTACTTGTGTTTATAAGAAGAGGTGAAATGTGACATATTTTAAATATGTCACATTTCACCTCTTCATATATTATTTTGTGTAGGTACATATTATTTGTATGATCACTCAATATTGAATCTTTTCTTCTAGTATTCTAAATACGTTAAAAATACCCTATTATTTTATAATGCTTGTTTGTGACAGACGTATTTACATTAATTAAGCTTTACGTTAATGTATTAAGGTTAATAATATAAGGTAACTTTAAATAGTTAGAATTAAATTTTTGAAGTATAGTATGCATTATGTTTCATTACTTTACCTTCTATTGTTTTAATATGTTTGTATGCTTTAGTATTTTTTACCGTTTTCCATAATGTTATCAAAATATCATTTTATATCGATTTTGTTTCACATAACACGGTTGGCACTGCATTTTTGTTTGTTTCTTATTGCTAGACTACTCAGAGGTGCCGTGTGCACATTCAAATTAATTAAGATTAGTCTTTATGTTGTTTTATATTTTACTAATTGACCACCGGAAATCGTATTTCTGCTATATAAATTATTATTATCATTTAATAAACAAATAAGTTTCATAAAAATTATATATATTAAGAAGGTACAACTTTACATTTAACTTTTATTAGCTTTATTATGTCATTAACTATCATATCTTTCAAGTTGTAATAAACTGCACATAGTGAATAAAACTTAATGAAAATCAGTTTGGTAGCTTAGAAATATAGCAGCAATAGCATCGGAGACTAACACTGTGATACGAAGTTACAATTTATAAATAATAACAATGAAAACGTTTAAAAATAATTGAAAACTTTTTCTTTAAATTATCGATGACAAAAAAGAAGACATTTTTACTCACAACAACTTAAGATTGATAATAAACAACGAAGATCGGAGCATTTACTAAGAACAGGATAAAAATGCTTTGAGATTCTCTGAATTGATGCCAGATATCTGAGATCTGATGCAAATTTCAAGCCTCTACAGCCACGGAGCGGTACTTTTAACATGAACAATAAATACATTCATTAGCCGTATGGAACCAGCAGAGTAGAAAAGTACATCCTCCTCTACCAGATATCGTAAGAGGCGACTAGGCGGTACCAGGACCGACAGATGGCGTTTTATCTACCCGAAACAGCGTAGCCCAAATGCATCTGGGCGGGAATGGACAGCAGCATTCCCTATGCGCTCTACGATTGCCATCACACCTAGTATTTAAGCTATAAATTGGTGAATCCTCTTACGTACTCGTATCACTTAGAAAATGGCTTCTAAAACTATTCAACAATATTTCAAACACCAGTTATTACCACCTAAAGCGTTTTCATAGCTAACAAAGTTTAACAGTCCACGTAAAACCTCATTGTTTATTAGATTAACTTCACGATAGCATACCATAGCAGTAATGAAAAATATCTCCACCTTGCTCTATAGGGAACTGCGTGACTTTATTACCCTAAAAACTTCAAAACGAGGCAATAATAAAAAACAAACAGCACTGTATCGCATACCTCTAAGTCCATTTGGAACTAATTCGAGTTCAACGGACTGTTTACTTCATAATTTCTAACAACGGAAATTCCTGTTTAATCGCCTTGTTATATGAAAATCGATGGAAACATTGCATAGGTAATCGTGCTCGCCGGTTTCACTATGATTAGGCAGTAGGTATATTAGATACTTACATGTCATTAGACTTTGTCCTATATAGGAGCCCATTATTATGCAATTTTCTTCCAACCCTTATGACGTATCATGGGAATTAGCAGTCTTTGAAAATGATCGCAGAGTGAGTCAAGAGTGGTTGACGTCTGCGATAATATCATTGAGTTCGACTTATATGCAATAATTCCTTGGGTTTAGATACCATCCGGAACATGGTAAATTTATTAAAATTATGAAGTTATGCATTAAGTACGGTACGGTAATAAGTACCAAAAATAAATGAGCATATTTAAAAAGACTGATACGAGTACAACAGCGAGAGAGGTATGACCAGATAGTATTAAGTTTATAGTAGTCAGAAGTCATATCAAGTCAAGAGGTCGGTCTATAGTATTTGTGTACCCCGATTGGACAAAAACGTGATTATTCATATATGTATGTAGATATTATTCTTTTTCTATAAATTCAAATAAAACCTATATGAGGTTTTATTTGAATTTATAGAAACCTAACCTGGCTCTATGAAAAGTCGCATAAAACACTTATTTTACGGAAATCGGACAACAGAAAAATTACAAATATAATTTTTTAAACACCGTATTTAACATTCAGACAAAACAACACAAATACTTATATTTTCTTATATATGTGGTAAGCAGGTTAATAGTCCATAATAGGCAGGCAGGCTTAATACATTTTTTTTATTTTAAAGAAAAGACTTATAGATAAATAGAGTTGTACATAATAGGGTTAAATTATATGATTCAGTAATCTGCGTGACTCGTAATGTGTAAATATTTGTAGATAGTTGTATTTAATTTACAGGTCATAAGATTACACAGCATATATATTAAAGACACTAGCATCCAACCCCTTCTACGTCAGAAAAGAAGCTATAATTTCTAAACATATGCTACGTACATCACAGGCAAAGATCGCTGTCAAAATTATACAAAAATGTGGATAATTTAGAACAATATAATATACTTACTAATTACAAAAAAAAAACAATAGACGGCGTCGAAAGTTAAACTATTCACGCTGAACCATAATATTACCACACTGAATTGCTTCTCCAAACACCTACAAACAAAAATAAAAACCTCGCAAGTCACATTTGCATCGGGTTTCGTGTCAGGCAAAGAATGTGGCTGCCATCTATTGTGTCCGACGTCTGACTTATTACGAGTCGGCGACGGTATTCTTTTATTAAAAAAAAGAAGGCGTTTACTACAAAATAAACAGAGCTATTGACATATCGCGTTGGACTGTTGGCTGCTACTTGCATTCATAAATAATTTGCACCGTTTATTATCGCTTGTATTGCATCACATCTCTTCTCTACTTTGCCAACTCTATGTACCTATTTATAACCAGCGATCATTGAAGTCTAAGCTACAGTAAATGTATCGTTCTGGGGATCGTTTCCGAGCATTACGTGGTACAGGGTGGAGGTCGCGTGCCCCACTCGCGTGATTTGTGCGGCGTGGGTTGTGCGACGCGTGACGTCGCTTAGGGAACCTTCCCTCCACAAAAGGGGGGCCTACTAGCCCCCGCATACCAGAGACGGGTGCAGTAACATGTCCGACCCCGTTTCGCTATGAAACGACAGTTTTATTTCTCTTTAAGCAGAAACAAAACCAAGGAACCAGTTGCTAATAGTTGCATTGATGAGTATTCTCTAATAATCTTACTTGGTAATATTTAAATAACTGTACGCATTTGTGTTAAGATTGTTTTATTTAAATTAGGTTCAAATAAGTTTAAAATTTAAGTAAAGAGTTAATTAAAATATAAATAAATAAAATAATTTACTCTTCACTTATATACCTCTCTTTATAATTAAAATTTTTGCCAACCTAAATATTACTCATACAATTTTTCATCGGGCTAATAATAAAATTATCTTACTGGAATATAAATTAAAAATAATAGATGAAATAACTCTTTAGTACAGTACAATAATAAACGGTAGATAGTTTATTATTCCAGTGCACTAAAGAATTGTTTTTGCATTTTTTCTTGTTTTTGCATATTCGTACTAAAACCTTACTTTATTGCAATTCAATAAGGTCCATCTACACTAATATTATAAATAGAAAAGATTTGTATTTTTGTATGTAGTGAATAAACTTAAAAAGTACTGGACCAATTTTAGGAATTCTATTTTTATTAGAAAGCTACATTATCTTTAAATAACATAGGCTATATTTAGTACTAGATTACTTTAGAAATTCCTATCAAAACCAACCAAAGTTGTAAGAAAAATTAGCCATAAAATGTCTTTCATCGCATACGCTGCGAAGAATATTAATGGTAGGACAAAAAATGTTTAACAATATTATAAAACTTTTGGAGACCATATGTCTAACTATTGTAGTTACGCCACTATAACTACTTTTTTACATTTAACAAATTGATAGAAATGCTGATCAAAATCAGAACGTGTTATTCATACCATTTAAAATTTTTATCCAAATAAATAATTTAATATTCAAAACTGTCTTAACACCTAATGATTACTTTTTGAATTATTGAAATCGGACATTCCATTCAAAAGATATCATGAAATTAAAATAAAAATACATGCTGGCGGCGGCCGCCACGCAGTGCAACGAGTAACTAACTTGACGAGAGCAATTGTATTTAGCACTTTCTCAAGTAGGATCTCCTGAAAATCAATACGCTTCGTTGCCACCTACAAATACCACAGCCAATGTAGTGTACAGGGAGGCTTTAAGATAAGCATATATATTTTTTTAAATTAGGGATTTATGGTCGTTTTAATTAGCATGCTTATTACTTAAATATATGTACCTATTTATGTCTACCCGTGCAAAGCCGGGACGGGCCGCTAGTTGCTTATAAAGTAAGTTTGACCTTTAACAAAATTCGTTGGTGCCATAATATTGTAAGTCATATTGTCAAGCTTAGTTTCGTCCTTTGATATATGTCGTTCTTTTATTTAAATGCTCTAACACGACGTGATAAACGGAAAACATTTCCTCCATCAGCAAGAGCTTATATATTTAAATGATTTGATGACACAATCTTTCAATGAACATCTCCTCGGATATTTCTTCAGATGTTCTTTTACATCAACAGTTAATCATGTCGGCGTCTATTGAAAATCCAAAGTAACAATAGTAGGCAGGAAGGAAGCATTAATAAAAGATACTTAGAAATGAATAATTCCCCACCTCCTCCTACCCCCCCCCACTTTCCCGTCAAGAAGACTGGGTGACGTTGCGAATTCCTAAAGGCAGTTGATTATCGTAAAACGAGTTTCATAAAGGAGAAATGTTGGCCTGGGCTTGGAATTAGAACCTGCCTGGATGTGATTGAGCCACAGGAAACAGAAACATTATTAAGGAAATTACTAAATATTTATTATTATTTTTATAGTAAAAACAGCGAAGGTATTTCCGTAAATGAGTTATCTTCTAGCTATCAAGCTAATTTATAAATATACGTATATGAGAGTGAACGCGGTAATTAGCGGTAAAAAGTTATTTACAAATTATTCATTAACTTTTTATTACATTAGCATTCTAAAAAGTAATTTAATTTTATTTTTGTTTCTTTTATGCTGTATTACTCGTATTATAAGCTCGATGAAGCATTCGGTTCTTAACCCAGGACTAACATTCATATAAAGACTATTTGCGTTTATACACAACTACTTTTAGCAACTTATGTTGATACAATCAAGTCACTGTACTCCTAAATTGACTCTCCATAGACAGCTGGATAGTTATAGCTAACATCTGAAAGCAGAGATACTTTCGTCTTACTGCATTTTTCATATAAGTTTATCTAAAAATAAAATTCTACTCAGATCTTTGTTAAAAAAAAGGCATGAGAAAAATATGAACTATTTAAGAAGTCAGATAGAAAAACATATTCTATTTACAGACGCTGGATAACGTGCAACGTGCTTGTCTATTAAATATTCAATATATATTTTATAATATGGGAAAAGAAACAAAATATTCTATAAAATTTAGCACTATTTCGATATAATCAAACTTCCTTAAATATTTTTTTATAATTACATTCAATTATTTTTCAATCATGTTTAATTTTAGGACATAACAATATATATAAGCTAAAGTCAAAGTCAGATATCAAATGCGATGTGCTCGACACATAACAAATAAAATCTCTTCCAGTAAACAGCTGTAGATTACGGTTTCCAACTCCTGAAAAGCGTCCGCAGAAGCAAGAATAAAAAAGAATGAATATTACAAATGATTCAATTTGGAGCGACATTATTTTTTGTAGCTCCCTACGCGCGGGCGATTTCTTTAGAAGAAATCAGTTACGTCGCTTAGCTTAAGGATGCTAATGGAATAGTTTGGATTTGGGTCAGATATAATAGAGGCTGGTGACAATTTAAAAATGCCCGAGTTCTATCTTAAAGTTAATATATGAGTGAAGTTATCAATCAATCAATCCAGTGTAATGTTAAAAGTTTAAAAATACCTATATGTCTGTTTATTACGGTTTCACGATTCGATTGGGCAACCAACTTTCATTTCAAATTCCAACAACATCTTATACATTGACCTGACTCCATGGTAAGTCGCTTAAAGCACTTCTATTACAGACGCCAGACAACAGAGTAATCACAAATATACTACTTAAATTCATATATTTAACACCCAGATACAGAACATAAACAAATATCATCATATAAATATTTCATGTTGGTGGAAATCGAACCCATGACCCCTGACGCACAAGATAGAATCACTACCGTCTGCGCTATCGGGCCCATCAATGTAACAAACGTAACCTGTCCATGTCTTGTATCGATGTTACCCCCATCCACCTTAAACTTTGGGGTAGAATATTTCGTCACCCTGCACCATGTGTCGTAAAAGGCAACTAAGGTACCGGAAACCGATATATGGCGGTATATCCATCCCAAACAGTACAACTTATATACTACAGGCATGGAACATCCAGCATCCTCACGTGTAAATTATAGGAAATCCTATCATGCGGAGGCCTATATCCAACAGTAAATATTCTATAGCTGAAGAAAATTTGTTAACATTACCGAAGAACAAATTCTTAAGTGACGGTACATATAAAAGGATGAATAATGACTTCATAATTACATGTACAAGCCATATAAGCAGCAAACTACAAAAACCGTATTTTTATCAATTGTAACAAACATAAAAATAAATCGTCAGAAATTAAACAAATGTTAATAATAACATATCTATTTTATTCTAGTCAGAATTCCTTAATTATTACTTTAGAATTTAAAATCAAAACGTTTTTTGATATTTTTTTCCAAGAAACAACCACAAGAAGACCCAGGAATTATGAAATTGGTTTTGAATTTAATACAGTAACCAGCAAAATCAATAAGATTTTTATGATAATCAGTTTTACCAAAAGCCTCTAAAGTAGGTTTGTAGGTTAAAAGCTGGGATCGTAAAAAATCCAAAGCGTTTATCCAAACTCTTTACTTATTCCACCCGCACTTTTGTTACCAGTAATCAACAGGAGAAAGCTCTCTGCCTTATCTTGTTTGGGAAATATTGTGGATAGCGAGTTCCTGTATACATTTCTATAGTAAATAATTATTTTTCTAGATGAAATAAATACCACATGCTTAGCGATTTAGTTATTGATCGCTGGTGGTTGTTTTGTATTAAAATTTTGCTCCATATTAAATTTCCTAAACATACACAGGCTAAAAAAGTTATGAATGTCCAAAAATTTAATAGGCAATTAAGTTATGGGTTACTATGACCCTGGGGGGTAACTTTGATCACATTCTATAAACCTAAAATAAAAGTACAAAAGGGTGTATTTTTTATATAGTCATGAAAAAAAATAGTATAATTGTACTATTTTATGTAGAACATAGTTACCCCTGATGGAGGTAACCTATATTTACTACAAATATAAAGAAATATTGTTTGAATGATTTTTATTTATATTCCAAGTGATCTGGTGTATCCATAAACTCTTATAATTTATTAATTCAAAAGGAACTTCGTCTGTCTCTTTGTTATGCTTTTACAGTTTAGTAGAGTATATATCTGCCGTTAAGTCGATAACACATACTTAAATTAAATGCTTTTAATATAAATATCATGAAGTAAAATAGTTCTACTATTACAATATTTGAAAATTTTTGTACATTCGAACCGAATCTTCACTTTTAGATATTAAAAATTCCACAAGTTTTAAAGATGAATTGAGAACACGCGAGACTCGAGCATCAAGTGTTTCGCTCGGATATTTCGAGTCCAACTCAAATAACTCTGGCCAGCAGAGGCAGAAATTTTAAAACTTTATCTACTATAGACATATCAGGTCATCGCTTATTTACTTTGTTGAACTAACTTTTTAAACGTATAAAATGGGTTACATATTTATTAGTCACTGTTGGTTTATCTTTATAGTAATAAGCGGCACGACTCGAGTTCGCACAGGTATTTAACAAAAATGACAAATATTTTAAAGTCTTACACTTATACACACAAACAGAGCCTAATTTTTGCGTCGGGCTACTCATACCAAATAAAATGTTTAAGAAAATTCAGATATAATAAGTGTTTTAATGAATTTCTTTTCTTAATATTACTTTTAAAATGATGATGACATTTTTCATTAAAATATCTGTCCAAATATCTTTATGTCGTACGTCTCCTTTTAATATACTCGTATATACCGCATTATAGTACTTTCTTTCATTTCCATTTTATTTAAAATCAGTATCTATAGATCATTTATTTTATATTATATAGACTATTATATTATATAGATATTACCAGACCTTAAGTCCCCGGCAGCTTCGTTATCCCAAGCTACAGTAGCAGTTATGGTAACGACGAAGCAGGGGGTGCTTATAATCTCCGGCAGTCGCACAGCTACCACCCCAAATAAAAACTAGCCCCGGGTAATACACAACATTCGCACATATAGGACTGACGAGAAGATTGTTGAGTTGGAGGAAGAGTTGAGTAATATGCGTTCAGATAGTCTTAGGGTTTTCTGAAGTCCTTAGAGAGGGTGAGGACAAGAAAGCCCTAAAGTCTGGCTACCTACTCTATTTCCAAGAAGGAAACCAACGGTTCCTAGGTGGTGCCTAATTTCTCGTCCACAAGTCTTTAACGACATTATTACCATCGGAAGTGTGCCGAGAAGGGTTGTATACCTAATACTCATAATATCTAAGAGATATTTGCTAAAGATCCTTCAGATATACGTACCGACCTCGTCACATCCAGATGATGAAGCGGAGACTATGTCTGATAAGTCGGGCCATACATATGAACAGAACCCACTTCAAAAAATTTCAATATTAAAATATCCAACAAACAATCATTGGAATATTTTAAGTCAATTCCGAAGAATACATTTCTCAGTATTGCAGTGATGTGAGTTAGACAACTACGTCATGCAGTACTTGTCATAATACACTCATAACACATTTAAAGTACACATCAGCAAATACATATATAAAACATATCAAGTATATGCACAAAAAATATTACGGTGCTTACAAAAGTACTTATTAGTCATAATGATATAAAATACAAATGTACTAGAAATGCAGTATGGAAGATTGCCATAATTTTGAATTTACCTAACTAATCCAGACATTCGTTTCGGAAATGTGAAAGTTTTCTGTTCCAAGAAATTTCTTTATTCCCTTAGTCTCAAAAATAAATCGCAAGAAGTCTTCATTGGACACATTAAGTACCTTCCTCAAAATAAGCACGTATTGGCTTCAAGCCAAGTACTGGAAAGTCTTTTTACATTTAATACTCTTAAGTTTGATGTAGTGGACTACGTAGATGAAGTTATAAGGTTGTTCAGATTAATACAGTTTATTTTGCTAAGAGGTTTAGCTGAAATTGGTTTTGAAGTAACTAATGCCTTGCAAAAACCAAGACAAGATTATTCTTTATTTTTATTTAATATTGAAAGTTATTGTGTTATAAGAACTTTAAACACAAATGCTTCAAAGCAGCCTATGGTTTAATATAATTTAATATAAAAGTGGTTCACTTAACTTAACTTTTCCATGTATTATTTGACGTTTGCAGTAACCATTCTCAATATTGATAAAACTCATTTGTCAAACTTAACAACTGCTTAAATGATAGAAAATAATGAATGCAAAACAATAAAGTATCATAGGGTATAAATAGAGTAAAGAATCTATTACCAAAATAAGGTCAGTATCAACTATATGTAGTAATAAAATATTGTATTTAAAAAAAAAACTATTGAGCAAATAAACTGGGTCACAGATCAATTGATAATATTGCTGATTATGTACTACAAGCAGAGTGACTGAAAGACTACATGTTTGAACTACGAAATATTGTTATTTATAAATATAAATATGCATAAATGGACGAAAATATTATAATTTTGTTAATAAACTGATTCCGCATCACAGACAGTTAACGTGAATCACTTCCAATTACTTCCATCGAAAAAAAATTAATTCTCGTCCAGTTTTCATGTAAATGCCAGCGAAAATGGCTTCATTTTCAACGCTCAGCATTCATGACCAAGTTTTTATTATGCCCGCGTCGTTTGTCATAGGGAGACAGAGGGAAACGTTAATTTGACAAGGGATCTCCTGCTACACTGACCTACTTGCGCAGAAAAGATTACGTTATTACGCGAAACCCTGTCACAGTTTTTGCTCGTATTAAGTGTTGCTTGCCGAGCTTAGGGGTTTTCCTTGAGATTGAGTGTAATTGGGCGGTCATGTCAACTATGATCAGAATTTACTAGAGGTATCTAGTACAGAACATGTAGTTAGAGATCAAGCGGAAAGCAATCAGACTAAACTGTGCTTTAGCCTATGTGTTTAAGGTTCATATTAAATTGACATTTACTTTGCTGGGAAATTATGTTGACGGAGTTTTTAAGCAATTGAACAATTGAATTCGAATTTTTAGTAGTGTATAAATTTATACCAAAAGCAATATAATATTTTTTTTCTTTTAGTGATCCGTTTTGCTGCAGTTTGGTTTCAATTAAGCTTTGACAATTTTCACTCGAGAATACATTGACTACAAATGACTAATAATTTAGAATTAGTCTTATTAAGTCGAGTTACGAGTCTTATCAAGATTCGTTATTATGTTGGTTTCAACTTGAATTAAAGATAAAAACTTGGGTGGAGGGTACAAGCAAAGTAAAATACAACCTCTGTCTGTACCTGGTGCAATTAAAGGCGATTGAGGTACCGGAACCAACAGATGGTGATATATCCATACAAAACAGTGTAGCTCAAATTCACAGGATAGGAATGGACAGCAGCGTCCTGGTCACGATAGCTGTGTTCTGCTATTGCCAACCAAGCGCAGTAATGATGGCCAAAATTACCTCTTTCTTGGGGAGTTCTATGACCAGCTGTGGACTTCCAATGGCTGGAATGACTTAATCATAAAAGCCATTGAAAGTCCACTTCACTGACACTCACGACAGATACTAGTATATTATGCCAGGATAGCGTAGTAACCAGGGTTGTAATAGACAGCAGGATCACCGTTACGCCTTCACTATCTTTTGCCTTGTGTATATGGAAATCAATTGGATCAGGCCATTCAGCCTGTCCTATAAGAAATCTCTCAGATAGACCCATGCCCAGTATGGCTGAAATGAATATGAAAAAAAAATCAAATACATCAAAAGTAACTGAAAAAATTAATCATGTTGTAAAATCAGATGGATTAAAGTACGTATAAAACCATACCTTCATCAATACAACAAATGAGGTGTGTCTATACAATCAGCTAAGTGTTTTACTTAAATACGTCAATGCTACTCAATATTTTCTTGGATACCTAGCAATTATAAGAAAGTTCAGTTGTAGATTGTAGTTTAGTAGCAACAATACTAAATGGTAGTCTTCTTGGTTCTTAATGGTAATTTTGTTAACATCTGTTTTCTTCTCTATGTGAAGCAAATTAAAAACGAATTCTCGTCACAATGTTTCTTTGTTTGACACTCATAAAATATTTAAGTATTCAGCCTAAAGTTGCTTACATTGTTTGCTCATGTTAATATGATTATATATACTTTAATGTCTAGATATTTCAATATTCGAGTTATTTAGTCTAAGTTAAGAGTATGTATTATACATATTTGCTTTTTTTCATTCACTGAAGCTGCGTTGTTCAAGTGTGACTATTAAAACTATCTCTATCTTGCGGCGTGTGATATAACATATTGTAAAGGTTTTAATGTAATTCATAACTACAGCCACACCTTCTCCCCAAACGATTTGACTTTAAAATATACATTTACGTACTAGCTAGTTTCCAGGTTCAATCCCTGGGGACGCATCAACTACGACTATCGGCCCCGAGGACCAATTAGTGTCCGTTATGAACTTTTGAGCCTGTCAGATTTGTGCAACGACCTCAGGGAGGTTCACGTAACTTTTAGAAAATTTTCACATCACTGTGAAATTAGCTAACAGTGTACTTTTAATTAATTGAGTTATTTTAGAATTTTTCAGATTCACGCCTTACGACGTTATTTTGGTATATAGATTTTTGACAATTATGTATTTACTAAATGATTAAGACTAATAATTAGGGATTATTTTATTACTCTCTTTTAAATAAGATATAATTTATCAAAATGTACTTGTTATAATATAATTAAGTATATTCATTTGTATTTATTTACATTGTTATTTGTTTCATTATTCTATGATGCAATAAATAATCCGAAAAAAAATTTGTACATTATATTTGCTAGGTTCTAATTTGTGCAAGAAACTATATAAAAAAACTAGACTAGAATAGACTTTTATTTTTAAACAACTGAATTTTATTAATTATCAAAAACAATGCATAATTATGGGCCGTAAGCTAACAGTAGGACTGACATCTTTACAAACAGAACGACCGTAAACGGGCGGCCACCGGCAAACGGCAAGCGAGACCACTGTTCCCCAACGTAATTAGACACTCCGCACCTCTTGTAATTTGGGTTTAATCTTCGAACATTCGAGTCACACCATACGATTACAGGGGTCCAAGTACACCAGCCGTGTATTCACCGACCGAGTGCGATTTTATGATCCGTGAATATCGCAGAAGCATTTCTAGATGTTCGGATCACATTTTTATTGTTATGGAAATACGGGTTTCCCGTTAGTTGGAATTTCAAAAGGGTCGATTAGGACGTCTGGTTTGGAAGGTTGCGCACAATACTCTACCCCCTCCGCTATTTGTAAGATGCTAAGGGTTACTGCATTCCTCTAAGGGTTGCTGAATTTTTTGCTGTGCGATTTCTTTGTGGAAGACTTTTAAAGTTCGTATTGAATTATGTTTTGGCCGATTGGATTTTACCATGGCGTGAATCCTTTAAGGAAAAATATGAGTTTTACTTGTGAGAAATTTCCTTTTTGATGTTGCTGTTAAATCTTTGAGTTATGTTTATGTTGAAATGAGAAAAGTGTATTAGGTTTGAGGAAAATGGATGCTTCTGTTCGCGTTATTCTTAGAAACTGGGATTTGGGTTAAATAAAGAAAATTCCGGTTTCATGAAAATGCTTGTTTGTGGACTGTGTGTATTTTTATGTGACATATAATAATAGCTCACTACTTATTCGTTCCAGTGATCATCTCCTTCATAACTCTATTTATTATATATATTGTTAGAGAAAAATTACGATACCTGTGGAGACTCGGTCCGAAATGATTTCTGAAGCTTATGTTTACTAGTATTTTAGGCCATGTTTATTATATTGTACCACGAAGAAATAAGCCTAGCTACACCCCAGTTGTGCTCAAATTCGGTTATTTAATAAATGTAGCAAGTCCATTTGAAGGCTCAATGCAAGTATACTGCTTATATTTTCCGATAAAATAAAGACAGATTTAAGAGGTAGACTTGAAATAGAAATAATAATAGGCCTCCTTTATGATGAACTGTATGATGCTATACAATAGAAATCCATACCCAAATTGATTTTTCCCGTTGAAATAAATTAATCTTATTATAAACTCTATTGTTTTCATGGATGAAGATAAATGAAAGTCATATAATAATATTTTCTACGAGTGACTACTTTATATGATGATCATTAACGGGCCCAATGGTGCAGATGATAGAGATACTATTCTAAGCGCCGAGGTTCGTGAGTTTGTTCCACGCCGAGGACAAATATTTATATGATAAATAGTTGCATTGGTTTTGTGTGTTAAATATGAAATTATGTATAATATTCGTGATTCTTCTGTTGTCCATAATAAAGGTTTAAGTGAATTAACACGGAGTCAGGCCAATGTATAAAATGTTGTATCAATTTTTATTTACACTATCCTGAGGCTAAATATTGTCATTAATAAAGGTACTCCAGGTAAATGAGCCAACATAAGTATGTGTTTATAAATTGGTATAAACGTTAACACATAAGAGACTCACTGTAGCATTTACTAAATAGCTGAAAAAGAGATCCTATCACAAATCCACAATGCAGTGCAATATTCCTCAACATAAGCTACAGTTTCAGTATCAAAAGCATTCTTATTGCATCCAAAAATCTGCCGTGCGTGGATTACACTGGAAACTATGAATTCGACTGATAAAATTTTATTGAATTTTCCGCCCAATATGAGAGGCGAACCGTTATTGATGGTCGCTCCGTGACGAGGCAAGGCTACTAAAATTGCGCTAAGTAGCTTTAAAGTTATGACGTCATATTTCCTTCATAAAACCCAATACTAGAGACCCTTTACATTTTTCATCAAAAATTAAATCTATGGCCATCAATTGTTATGGAAAAGTCAACAGTAAACTTACTTTATTTTGCTTTTATCGACACTATAACTAATTGTTTCAAATGTGGAAAAGTGGATTTTGTTTTAGATTAAATTAATGCTGGTTAATTGAAAAACAACTGCCCATAATCGTTACACCGAACTCTACTGACAATGTATTGCTTTTATATATGTAGAGGACCTCATACAAAGGTCGTCTGTATTGGTACCTCACTTTCAACTATTTCTATCGCCAAATAGCAGTATTTGCAGTATTATATTTCGATTTGCAGGGTGAGTGAGTCACGAACCCTAAACCCCTTAATGGTGAAAAACTACTTGTTTAGTTTATAGCATTCAGCCGTCACCGATGCGGCAAGTATTACCGATGGACCCATTACTATTAACGACTAGAACATCACCAATCCGCTAAAAGCTACTCGCGCCTTTTTCGTATTCACCTATCGGCACTACTAGACTCGTACTCGTTAAGCTCAGGGAAGAACATTCTGTCACAAGGATAATACCAGGCAGACGCAATATTGCCCACTTCTATAGCTAATCACGCATAAGCCACTGTTAATTCAAACTTTAGTTTCAGAGACATCGCTTGACAGAACTGTAGCCAGAACTGCTACGCGGTAGGGCTAGTCTCTGAGCTCGCAGTACCCAATAGTCTTGACTGAGAACCCGTGGTTTCACTGTAAACTCCATTTACACGGTGAAAAAGCCAGTAAAAGTACTGGGTAATATGATATAATATCTTTAAGTCACAAGATTGGCAACGCGCAAGTGATGTCTTTGTAATATTACAAGCTGCAATGTAGTACAGGCGGCAGTGTTATCACATTTGCTATCATGTGTATGCTTGTTAAAAAATTTTTTCGAATTATCATCACATCATAATTAATAGCCAGTTGACATTGACAGACATTGAATACCAAATTCTTTCTTCCGCTCTTTACTATTAGCAGATTGTCGTAAAACCATAAAATGAAAAACCGTAACAAAATTCGTTTGTATTACACAACGAACGTTCAAATATTTTATGACAATGCAGCATTTTATGCGCCCAACTCGTAACTCTATACAAAACATTGTTTCATAGCAAATTTTAGGACTTTGTGTTTTCTTTTTAGAGCTCGAATATCCATCATCGGAAGCGGTTACAGGAAACATGGTAAATACGTTTTATGTCAAACATAAGCGGCTTGATTGATCGGAAAGATTAATATTTCTTTGAAATTCTATCTTGAATATGTTTTTATATGTTATTCGTCGTAACATCGCTCTTTTATTACAACGGAGGTAATAAGAAGGATTTTTGTTTTTATTATACCGCAATGATATTTCGTTTTATTATAGACTAGAAGTCTCTATGGTAAGATTGATTTTTATTTATTCATAGATTCGCTCTTTTGATTTTGTACCGAAAGACAATATACCGTGTTCTTCCATGACCGTGTTCCATCAGCTCTAAATGGGCCTATTGTAATTTATTTAGAGAAATATCCACGACACTAAATTTTATATATCATAATAATCATTTTCAATTACGAAGCTACACTCGTGATTTTTGCGGTTTTGAACAGTTACTAAGAACAAAACGTAACGTAAAAAAAAGTCAATATTTTCTTAGTTTACAGCTTTTCGAATTAATTTTACTTTTCCAGCAACATCTCAACAGTTGATTTACACACCCTGAAGGAGTATTTGATTAAAATAAAACAATGTATGTTATTGTTTAATATTTATGTTAAGTACAGAAAGAATATATGAAAATATCATACTTATATAGTTACCTTATAGATTAGAAAATCGATATGTAATATCATACATTGTCATATTCACATACCACAGCAACTTTATTAATATTGGTTTGATTGGGTAACCAATCTACATTAAAAACATTTTAAACATCAAAAGCACAATGTACAGTAGTAATTTTAATCTTTAAAATGACAGGCCAAAAATTATTTTTTACACAGCGCAAAAGTATTTCGCTTTTGTACAATCCTGACCATTCTTACATAAATACCAATATTTGCAACATTTATATCCAGATAATTGAGGACAGTAGTTAAAATTATCAATACTCGCGTCATCAGATTGCCTTCTGCAACAGATTTTTTCTTTTAATTCTATTTGGGAACCGAATTAGTTTGCTGGAGCAAAGCATTTCTTTCTTATTTTCAGGTGACTAGCATAAAATAAACGTAACTTCTTGATATGATCTCCTTTTGGAACCATATTTTTCATTTTGTATGTCTACGCAAATATCCAAAAGTGTTTAAATATGCCATGGGCCACTTATGTAACTTTATTCCAGTACGATATAATGTAATCAACATATCGAAGACGCATTTACCCGTTTCTTGCTCGTATACATGTGTTTTTTAGTGATGACTTTTACTAGCTCTTTTCCAAAGAACTAATAAAAAATAGTCTATTTGTGAACAATGAAAAGCCGTTCTCACCTCAAACCTCTATTCAGATGGTATATTTTTCGAGCGAAACTTCTAACATTTCATGTGCCACAAGTATTTTTTGGTCTTCGTTATTCAAAGTTATGTGACGTATTCTCTTTTAAACTTGTAACTTTTGGAAGAAAGGTGCTAGTGAACTATCCAACGCATTAGCTTAGTTAGAATACTCGACTCATGACTAACATTGGAGGCATTTTTTTAGGAACTACGTTAATAGTAATACGCTTGATTAATTTACTTCAATAAGTCTAAAACCAAGCAAAGCATTCAATTTCAAAAAAGAAAAAGTTAAAAATACTGTATAACAAGATAATATTCTAAATTGTTTATACATATTTTAGTCAGAATATGCAATATGTATCTTTAGCAAGTTAGTTGTATTGTATTTTATGCTATAACAACTGCTCTATTTGAGTCTAAGTAAAAAAGTTGATTTACATATATTACGTATACAGTATAAACATGAAAAAAGTGCTTATAAAAAGTTAAAAATTCATTTGAAATTTATCTTGTTATAAATTGACGGTCGCACCAAGTCAGTTATTTTCACAACTGATTTGAAGTTAACACTATAATCACTATTATTTATATACATTACATATATTAGACCATATGTACAAGCATTATTTGATCAAAGAAATACCAACGTACTTTTTGGTTCTAATTATGGTTTTACGTAATTTAATAATAATTGTTCACTGAGTTCATATAACCATATAATTTCTACGAGACATAATTAATTTTCATCATATTTACATGAAGCTACCAAATATTTATCATACAACAAAACCGCTCTGTTTCGCCAACGCCATTCCATTATTATCATTTGTTTAATTAATGTTATGAGCTATATAGCGTTTTAGTATTAGAACAACAACCATTATACGACCGACGGACTCATATAAATACCTATTTGTATGCAAATTCAACTCTTTAGAGAATATAAAGGATTGAAGTTCTTAAGACGTATTTGGGGTTGTGAGATACAACGCGTTGTAAGGTCGCGCGTTTTGCTTTGTTAGGCCGCTTTTGAACTAGGAGACCCGAAAAGCAGACAGCGGTCTTAAACTGGACCTTTTATGCAATCTTTGTTGAAATAATAAAACATATAACACTCTACTTAGTAAATCTCTAAACATTTTATTACGAAACTATTTGAGGGTAAGGGAACGCGATCAGGCAATCTATCGAGATCAACTTCTGTCTAGAGAGACAATAGCAAAAGAATTCATAGATTATTAAACAGCCCAGTATCGTAACGATTCCAGAATTTGACAATGCAGTGTTATAGGTCTTCAAAAAATAGTGTATAGAGTTCACTCCAAAACACCATGATCATCATATTAGCTACAGGACGTCCATTGCTGGAGGAACGGCTTCAAGTAATTTCTTATGGTTACGGCCAGTCTAACCATTAGAGATTACTTGAACTTTGTTACGGGGGCTGCAGTGTACTCTTTGTCAGATATTCAGGCTACTTTGCGGGTGGATGTGATGTACCATCGTGCTATATGCTCTTGCCACTTCGAATTTCAAATCCACCGAACTGCGTCGGTAACTATTATATTTTTATGAAACTTGTGATTCCGCATATACCACGTATCTTATAACACATATCTTTAAGTTATTTTAAGTTGGCCAATACTCTATATATTAGTGACAATGTTTTAGTGCCATATTTCATCCCCGGCAATATATGATTGTTGGTCGGAAACTTTCGAAACACTATATCGGAAAAAGTACTGTAATCAGTTGAAATCAAGTAAAATATTACATCGATAATTAAACAGCATAATATCTTTTATCAACATTTCCTTTAATTTTTCTAATTTACATAAAGCTTATCCAGAATTGATCAAACGATCGAGAGTAGTTTTATTCGTACTACCATATTCATCTAAGTTCTATACATAACTTATTTTTACCATCAGTTGGTTCATTGTCTCTCACTTTTCATTGACCGATTGATCAATGGTTATGATAATTAACGATATTTTCTATTATATGAAATTTAAAATTACGTCTTTACAATCTGCATAAATACTCTTCATACATAGAATACGTATTCAAAAAACATTATGTACAAAACATTTATATACTGAAGAATTTACTTAAAAACTGGCTAACTTTTTAAACATAAAAAATAAACTGTACAAACTATTGAGTTTCTCATATCATTTTACCAACACACAAAAATCTTAAACATCATAAAAACACCGAATGCTAACAAACTATAATTTAGGAGCAAACGAGAATGGGGACCATCGATCACTCTGCGATTGACGGGTGGCACCAAAGCTTGATTATAATGAAATTTTACGCCCGCATCGGTGCAATTCGCTGTGGTAATCACGCATTTAGATGGGGACGAGAGATTTTTTCCCGTTAATGGTGATCCGTCTAGGTGGTTTATAAATAGACTGCATCAACTAGTAGAATCAACGTTGATTATAATTTCCTAACAAAAAAAACAGTCGTAGAAGACCTTGGTCAATTTTCAATTCAACTAATTATATCTAATGGCTCTTGTAAGGAGTTTTAAGACATTGACATAAAGAAGTAAATCGATCTTGATATCCATGTATTTGCTATTTAGTTGTAATTACCAATTAGAGTTACCGGTTACCGGTTACCGGTGAGTTATCATGGTTACCGGTATTATAAGCATTTAAGTACTTTTTTTCTTAGTAATCGGTATGTATTCAGGCTATAACAGGATACAATGGCTTTTTTTGCTGAAACATCACGATAAAGATTTAATATATAAAAGAATCTCGTATCACAGTGTTAGAGACCATACTTCTCCGAAACTACTTGACTGATTTTTATGAAATTCTATATGCAAATTCTCTAGGTCTAAAAATTGGCAACTATCTATTTTTCATGCCCCTACGTAATAATGGTTGTCAAACCCAAACTTTATTTTTTGACATTTATTTTTAGGGTGACATTAAAAAATGACATAAAATAAATAAATAAAATGTTGATTCTTCTATCATCAACTCCTATGTTTTAGTAATTCAATAAACCTATATAATTCATATAGCAAAACAACTAGGACAGCTAATTATATATATTAGCAGCCTTCCTTATAAATAGTTTTGATAGTTTAGTTTAACTAAATCAAACTTTTTAAACATACTTTAGGATACCACATAATTTTAAATAAATAATTAGTTATTGTTTACGATTAGTCTAGATAAAAACTGTTATTTAAATATTACCTAATTATCACACATGAGGCTATATTTTAATCAAATACGGAACCTCTTGTGATATTATTGGCTTTGTCTTAATGTAATTATTTTCTTTGGTTGTTATATCATTCATTCGTAATCAAATATATGTATTTTATTATCATTATCACTATTACAAGGTATGATTATCTTGGTTTTTTTTAAAGTAAAAAGTGATAATTTGTAGCGATGACTTAATATTTTGATAATACCTGAAATTCAAGCTATATTTTTTTCTTTTAGTAGTGTCTAGTAATAAATATATTTTTAGAACTATTTTCATCTCATAAATTGATTACTTTATATTAATACTGAAATATGAAACTAAAAATGCTTGTGTTATATAAATCAGAGGAATTACAATTATAATACTACATAAATGAAATAATAACAAACAAAATAAGCACAATTAATGAAAATACGAGAAGTAATAAATATCTGGAAGCAAAAAGGTCTGTGTAGTTTATATAAACTAACTAGTCCCCATCGTCATTTCAAGCTCAGAAGTCATCCCTAAGCACCTCTTCATCAGTCTAAAATTATTAGAAATAAATGAATCCACTAACATTTGCCTACAATAAACCGCTATTTTATACACCTACAGAGTAAAAAATTCATGTGAATTGACGACACTAAATCAGCCCTTAATCGATCAAGTCTTTTCATCATATCAATTTTAAGTAATTATTATTTAGAGCAAAACCTTTATAATGAATAAAAGAATAAATTACATTTATATTTTACCACAACTTTAGCTTCCAACTTAAGTCCTCAAAGCCATAAATGACAAGGCGAAACACAGTAAATCACGTTCATTAATAAATTCACCTGATACCTATTGCATTTTGCAGCGCAACCATAAAGTGCAGTGCTATCTGTTTCCGGCTGAATCGTTCGCGCCTTGTAAATTGCAACGGTGCGGTGATGCATCGCTGCTGCACTACACTACACTGTGTCGAGGCTGTATTTAGAATGAAGCATAAAGGAAGAACAATTTGTGTGTGTGTACAATTCTATTTATTTTTAATTTCAGTAACTTAATACTTTTGCTTGGACACAAAAAATAGTAATGAAAACAAATGAGAATTTTGTTGAAATATTGTGACTTGTTCAATGACATTTTATAGCGTTCAAGATGCTGACTAGGTATTTAAATAGATAAATTTATTACTTTATATTTTTTAATTCGAATAACGTCTGATACTTTGATCTGACTAGGACGTAAATATCTTATATTATCTTATATTATCTGGTTTCCCCAAATAAAAGTGAATTTTGCTCATAAATGCTGCGCTGGGCAAGCGTATTGGCAATCGCTGAGCGCAGCTGTCGCGACGAGGATGCTGCTGCCCATTCCCGCCCTGTGCATTTGAGCTTCACGGTTTCGAATGTATATACCTCCATCTGTCGGTTCTGGTACGTTAGTTGCTTCTTACGACACCTGGTACCGAGGGAGATACTGTTCTGCTTTGTCAGTACCTCTCGGTTTATCAATTAGAAATTTACTATTCAAGCACATATTTAGAACAAGAAACTCAGACAGAGAACAAACACAAATATTCATTACCTAAATGTTTGCCTGGGGAATGAACCCACGACTTTGGACAAATACAAACACTACTGAGTCATCGGACCCGTCAACTTGGCATTTAATGTAAACAAACATTATATTTATAATACATAAACATTAGTAACAAGACAGATTTGATATTTTTACTCTATCTAAGACTAATGAATATAACCTAACAAAGCTTTAATAACTCCTATACAGTTATTCTTTGCTATATACATATGTTATCTTAAACACGAATAAACCTAAATCTGTAACCCTAATCCTCAGTTTTACATAATTACATACATAATCAAATCTGGCATGGCAAGGTTCTTTTGTGAAAAAAATAAACTCGGAAGTCCAAAAAGCATGTTTGAAAAATTAACGACCGTTTAATAAGATGAATGAACAGAATTTTGCAAGTGCCAAAAATACACACATGGCTGTCTGCATCGTAAGAAATATCGGAACACCCGCAGGCTAATAAGACGTGTATTAAAGGCTTTTACAAACTTGGGAGCAACAAAAAATGACATCGAGACGTGGTTACGAATAAAGAAGAACCTCTGTGACAGCCAGAGATGCCAAGATACAAACACGCCACGATAACTAATGCAGACAACGAAACTAACACACAAGCGAATGTGGACTGTAAACATATAGATATAAGAGTCAATACAGTGGTCAAAAGAGTTCATAGTAAGCAAAGAGTTTGTAAACTTGAGCCGTCTTTTCGACGTCTTTAGGTGTAAATTATTCAAACGCAGCTCATCCGACGATGCTTGGTTGGTTCTACTTTTTTACCGTCGTAAGCCTGTCTTTAGACATAAACGGTGGAATTATTTAAAGGAGTTGGGATCAGAAATTAAACCACGGGATGTCACTGTTGAATGCTGATTATGACCCAGATCAGGATTTGAAATACGGAGTGTGGATTCCAGAGTTTGTATTTAGCCTTTTGTGTGAAGGTTCAAATATGTAGACATATTTAGAGGGGATATTTTCGACGAAATCCAGTTTGGCTAAGCCGGATTAACATTTGTAAGGTACTGCAAATAAACGATTCATTTTGATTGATTTTAAGACCTTTATCTAAGTATATTTGTCGCAAGTGTGACTACAAACTACAAATATTTGGTTCAATATCAAGTTTAAACCATATTGGTAATCATTTTCTGATACTGCGAAGGTTTTTGGATTGATAAGTGGGCCTGTCCTAACTATAATTGCAATTATTACATTCAAATACGATTAGTTTAATTATATAAATTTAAAAAAATCCGACGAGTTCAGATTATTTTTTTAAAGGTTAAAACGATAATTAGTTTAGAAAATCTTTCATTGTAATATTATTATGGTATTTTTATTGACTTTGAGCGCATTTTCCTAAACTATTTATTAAGTTCATACTCCTTTAAAAATGCAGAATGGAAAAAAAATATTTAAAAAGATTCATAAATGGGTGGCAATCAATTTATGATCACAATGCATGTGTAATATGTTTCATAGTAGATGACCCAGCAATGAAAAATAGCGGTTGCTGTCTGATTTCTAAAACAAGTGATATAAGTGACTTACTTGAAATGTATAGGCCAATGTATGAGATGTGTATATAATATTATTAGATATTCAACAGAATAGGAAATATCTTCACGGTGCCAATTTCAGAGTATTGTTTCGCGGTGGGGATGATGCTGATACATTTGAACTACTTGGTTTCTAGCTAATTACACTACGACCTATCGGTTGTAGTAACTTCTTACGACATGTTCCAATGGAAAGTACTAAATGCCGGGTTTGTGTAGTGTGATATGAAACTTATTTATAACTAGTGACACGCATCGGCATCGCACGAGTGCAATGAGGATAAAAAATGGTTGTTATGCATTACAGGCGTATAAATAAATACCAACGCCGGTTGTTTTGTAGAACTTTTAAAGCTATACCATACTATAGTACAATTTCTTATCTTTCTCATCGGTACAATGTAATCGCTAAAAATGTGTTTATTGACTACATCACATGGGAAACTTCTAGACGTTTCTCTACTATATGATGAATTTCCCACAACATCTCATATATGAACGTAACTTCATGAGAAGACATCAGAGGAATCACAATTACACTACTTAAATATATATATTTAACACCCAAACACAAAACAAATACAAATATCATCATACAAATATTTGTCCTAGGGAACGAACCCACGACCTTTGGCGCTCAAGATAGGATCACTACCATTAAGATATATAATTTTATAGTACATCAATTCGATCTATCTTCTAAGGTTTAGCTAGCCGGCGTATTAATCTAATCACTAATTTAAGTAGGCAAATAAATGTTTCTTAGACATCAAACTACACATTTTCAACTTTCTGCACTAACACTAACATATATAATTGCTTGAAGCCTATAGATCTTAACATCACTAGGATATCATTTGTGCGTTGCCAACATTTTGACTTAAAGATATTATGTCAATTTACCTAGTAATTTCACTGCTTCTCTTACCTTGCTTCTTACCTTATCTAAAACACAGCAATGCTGTTTGGCGGAAGACATAGGTGAGAGTGAGGTATCCATAGAGACGACCTTTGTGTGAGGTCTACTTCAAAAAAACTAAATACATACCTTCCCCGTGAAACCGCATCAAAATCTGTTGCGTAGTTTTAAAGATCTAAGCGTACGGACAGACAGCGAAATGCACTTTGTTGTATGCTATATAGTAATAACATTTCAGGCCGTGACAAATGATATTTATACGTAGATAAAAAAAGTAATAATACATACAATCTTTTATCGAACTTTGAACGACTACTCTATTTTATTGATTTCCACAAACATGAGGCTTCGAAGTAATCACAAACCATTATAGTAAATGTTTTGCGCAATTATGTCTGACATTTTAACCTGAATACGGACAATTTCTATGCCTAGACTTGGGAAAATTGTCTGAGTGGATAAATTTGAATAGCCTATGAGAAATCAATGGGACGCCGCATATCCTATTTGGCTAGAATCGTCACAGTCTATCAGTATGTATGTAACATTGTATCGTCTACAAATATACTTATCTATGGACACTAACTTTGCATATCAAGGAGTCAATATGTCACTAAATTGACCTTCTACATATTTTATATTGCAGAGCGCGTTGATGCCACGTGCCTCGCTGGCACATAGTTAGTACTAAATGTCCTGGGTCAACTCTCAGTCAGAAATGACCTAATACAAAGGTCGTCTGTATTGGTACCTCACTTTCACTTATTTCTACCGCTATGTAGCAGTGTTCGCATAGCTGTGTTTCGGTTTAAAGGGTGAGAGAGGCAGTGAAATTACTCGGTAATGTGAAATAATACTTTCAAATCATATGGTTGGCAACTTGATAGTGATATCTTTGTGATATTGTGAGCGTCTATGACAGTATGCTTGTCTGTCAATTTGGTGTATTATTTTTTTTCTATTATTTGCCTTAAACAACCATACTCGTATAACTACTGATATTACGATACGAATAAACCAATTTATTACGGTTTCATAAATATCACTCATGATCGGTAGATTGCAAAGCAAAAGAGTTAAGAAACAGTACAGTATCACATTATTGATCGTGTTCTAAGTTATAAAAATATTTAAATGTGAGCAAACTGAACTGGCAAAAATAGCTGCAATATCTTACTTCCAGTCTTCGACGTCTCGTGTATTATTTGATATATGTATACTATACTTCATAGTATTAAAATTACTAGATATTTTGCTTAAAACTTGTTTCTGACTGGGGCGCCTCATGGCCGGTGATAATTTTTTTTTGTGAGATGACTTTTTCTTTCATAATACTTCTCTTTCATACAACTTAATATCACACTAATTGTTTGGTCTCAAATATCTCTCCAATATATATCCAATTTTGAATTTTAAGGTACTAATTTAAGAACAATTTTAAGAAGATCTCTTCCAGTAGTTAAGGCTATAAAAAAAGCTTCCCTAATTATATCCTAACCTGAGAATCAAACACCAGGTTTCTCGTGGACGGACGGTGGCAAGTTTCATCATCATTATCATCAAAGAAGCTGTAAACCGTCTACTGCTGTTAAATCGTCTTCTCATGCTGTGCAAGCGTAGTGGTAATTGAGGGCGTAGCTTCACTAAGACGGGTATGATGCTGCCTATCTTCTCTTTATTGCATTTGAACACTACTTCGAGGTGGATACACCACCACTTGTCGCTTCCGGGACCTCAGTCACCACTTACCACCCCGGTTACAGGGGGAGTTACTATACTACTCTGCCAGTACCACACTATACGGTCAGTTTAACGCTGTTCAAAAAACTTTTAATGAATATGATATTAAACTCCTATAAGATCAAGTACTAGGGCCGCATAAACGTTAGCTAGTAAGTACCAAAACAGCGATACACGTATGATCGTGACCGCGCTCGACCATTCGTTTCGCGCATCTTTATGGTGCAGCCATCGGCCCTCCATGCCTCCGTCTGTACACGCCCCTGTTCGTGTGCACCATTTTCGGTATTGGGAGGTCTTGACACTGAATTTAGTTGCGGTACAAAACGAGTGTGTACATTATACTGCAAGCAGTGACCTGGAATAAAGATGTTACTAAGGTTACGTTTGCTATGTTCTACTTGAACTTTAACGAGATGCTAGAATATGCAACTGTACAACCACATATAATATAATATTTAAATTAATAATATTCACATATAAATTAGTGTCGAAAAATTATAATATGTGTTGAAATTAGAACTGATCAAACACAAATGTAATACTTAACACCCAGACACAGAACAAATACAAATAATTAAACTATACATTATTTTTCATAATATGTTTTAGTTAATTCTTCCCATAGCAAAAATCATAACAATATACTTTATCATTCATCTTTGATGTAAAAGACATCCTATGTTAAACATAGAAATGTTACAATGAGCGGCCTTATCGTATTGTCATCTTAATACATAGTATAAAATAATGTCCAATCCCTTCTCAGCTCGCTTAGATTACTTAACAGATTTTAATATATTTTTCAGTTATACATAGATTGATTGATACATGAGAAATTTATATATATATATAGTATTAGTGCAGAAAAGTCGAAACATTTGTAATTTGATGACTAAGTAACATATATTTGCCTAATTTATTTAAAATTAGTGATTAGACTAACATGCCGGCTGAACCTCGGAAGATAGAGCAAATTCATGTACTATGAATATGTATATCTTAATAAAATCGATAAATAAGTTGGCAATGGTATATATTTATCGAGTTATTAGTTGACGGGCCCGTTGGCGCTAATGATAGTGAGCCTGTCTTGAGCAGCAAAGGTCGTGGGTACGATCCCCACGCAGGACAAATATCTATATGATGATATTTGTATTGGTTCTATATCTAGGTGCTAACTATATGTATTTAAATAGCGTAATTGTGACTCCTATGTTGTCTGAGGTCCTTAACACAAATGTTTTAAGCAACTTATCACGGAATCAGGTAGAGTATGAGTAATGTATGAGATGTTGTAGGAATTTATTTATTTTTTCAACAAGCCATTTTAGACAACACAGTATTTTTTCTGGTTTTAACTTTTTAATTTAAATATATTGTACATATCTTGTAGATCAAAATTACTCTTTACATTTCATAAAAATGGATATCTTATGGGATGTCAGAGATTTAAAAGGCGAAGAAATAGTGGCAGCCGTTCCGTACCTTTCGTTTCAGTTGGCGGCGGACAGCTGCATGTTACATAAAGTTACTCTGTAGTATAGACTTATCATAATATTATCCATCACTTCATATTACCTCATATTAGTTGAATTTTAACATATTCTTCACCATACCATACCATTTGAGTTACACTGTATCGGATGGATATACCGCCATCTGTCGGTTCCGGTATCTTAGTCACCTCCTATGACACCTGCTACAGCAGGGAGATACTATTCTACTCTGCCTCACGGCTTTGCCGGTACTTTCCGGCTTTATGTAACATATTAAATAAAAACATAAAACATTCCCACAACATTTCATGCGTTAACCTAATTCCGTTAAAAGTCGCTTTAAGCACTTGTGACAGCAGACAACATAGGAATCACAAATGTGCTACTTAAATATATAAATTAACACCCAGTCACAGAAAAAACATAAATATCATAATATACATATTTGTCCTGGGTGGGGATACAACCAACAACCTTTGGCGCAAAATACAGGATCACTACCATCTGCACCAACGAGCCCGTGAAATAACGAATCAATAACGATATTCTCCGCAAAGCGTATAATATTTTTAATTAAAATTGTCCCTTGGACTTTTGAAATGGCGCCAAGCAGTTCTCGATTTCTAGGTTTGACACATGGGAGAGAGGTGTCGTGATGTAATAACCTTAGGGCGCAAGATTGGCGACGTGCCAATGATATCCCTGCTATGTCGCTAACATTCGAGGCCATGACAACCTATTATATTTACCTAAGACTTAAGATTATGCAACACACTAAAAACCAGTGACAATGGTAGTTTGTACAAAATAGATAGGTTCTTATCATATATAGCCAATAATTTTCTCTGTAACTCTATATTTTAATATGTCAACTAAATAAATAAAAAAAAGGTAGAAGCTTTGCAGTGGAGACTTTTAAAAATAAATTCAAATGGCATATTTTCCGCTTTGCACATATTTAAAAACATTTCATTCTACACCATTTCAGTAGTTGCTCTACCAGGCGTGCATTGCACTGCAGGAGGTCGGTTGAATGCACAGCACAAAGGTCGGCTGTGATATGTTTTCCTTTTATTTATGCGAGCCTGGTACGTGTCGCTACCGTCATACCTACGCCATTAGATGAAAATAAAATGTTATGTGTTCAAAACGCCTTTGCGGCCCGCAAATGGAATGTTTACGAGGCTGTCAAACGCGAAAGAAGCGAACATTGCACGAGAACGCCCCGAAATACTTCCAATCAGTTCAGCTAGCACGCCATCTGTAAACTTTAATTTAGATAAAACAATCCCTCAAGTCCTTTCATGCACGTATACGTAAATGTTCCCGGCGCGCAATATTTCTCTCATTCTGTATCTAAAAAATCCAATTTCGCATCCGTCTACAACACGTGACGCGCGAAAAAAAGCCGACTCTGACAAAGCCGTCATAAAGTTTCCAAGTAATTCATAAACTGGGAAAGTGCCATTCGGTTGGTGCCCTGCCGATTCGTCCCGCGCGACAGAGACCTATTAATTTTTACGAGCCATTTAATTCTTTAACCTGGCGGAATCGATTTATAACAGTTTTATCGCCGGACGAGATTTAACGCGAGTTGTAAAGCTTCTGGCGGTGTCTCGTAGCAGTATTGCATTCTAATAGTCGCTGCGCGCCATTGAAAACTACCGACGAACCATGCTAATTGGATTTTATACTTTATTTGGTAGCACGAAAGACGAATTCGTCATCTTCTGATCTTTAAAAAGAAAGTTAACGTGGTATTGAGTCAGATAAAGTAGTACAGTTTATTTCTTCCCTTTGTAAATGAAATGTTACACAGTGCTATAAAAATATTGACTACAGAGTAGAAGTTAGTAAACAATAGTGTTGTGTTAATTCTTCAAATACGCATTATAATTCACAAGCACGGTGTTAAAGAAGTGGCACAAGTGCATTTATATTTGTAATAAAAATCAGCCAAGTGTGAATCGGACTTGGTAGTCTGCACGAAGGGTTCCGTTCCATTATTTTATTGGGTCTTTTTATTACAAATAGAGCACGATATTACCCTAAAAAATAGTAAAACTACTTTTACTCTCGTTAATGTGAAATAATAATATTCACAGTATTACTTCACACTAATGCGTTAATAACAAATTATATAATCTATTTTCTTTCATTTCTATTGGCAGTAACATAAAAAAAGAAGTTTTAATTTGGCTACTCACTGCATCTTATAATCTTGCAGTAGAATGAGTTATGTTTTCGTCCAACTTAGAAATACCTACCTATATACACAGTATATAAACATGTTTATTTGTGTGAGCAAACCACACAGTTTATAAATAACAATCAATTTAATTATAGGATCGAGTACCAATTCGTGTAAACTTGTAGGCAGACATATTTTTAAAGGAATTACTTCGGATACGCAACCTTGAATATATATCTGCTTATATGTAATTTTGTTTATAGCAATAATCATTATGAAGTATCAGCAGTAAAGAAACGTACTTCCCTCTATACCAAGTGTTTCACAGGCGACTAAGGTACTAGAACCGATAGATGGCGGTATACCCATCCTCACAGTGCAGCTCAAATGCACAGAGCTGAGATGGCCAACAGCACCCCCGTCGTGAAAACTGCGCTCTGTTTATAAAAAATATATATCTGTCTCAGGCTTGAGTAAGGATTGCCTGCAATATTGATGAAATGGATGTGAGGAATCATCTACACACACAGAAAACTAGGAAGAATTCGAAGTGTACAGTAAGGCCTCGTTAGTAAAATGGTGGTACAGTCTCAGGATGGAAGGAATGCGGATACCGGGCTCTGAAGCTTGATAGTATAAAAGTCACTTTCCGCTGTCTGCCTGTCTCTAATTATGCTTAGTTCTTCAAAACTACGCAACGGATTGAGATGCGGTTTTTCTTATTAATACGATAGAGTGATTCGAGGGGAAGGCTTATAAAACATGCATATAGCAATATAGTAGAAAAAAATTGTTAATTTTAGAGGTTAATATCATATATAAACACTTTTTCCATTACATTAGAAAAGCTGCTGAACCTGACGAGATAGATCAAAGTTATATGTTATACGAGTATTGTATATCTTAATATGGTGTACAAAAAAGTCCGTGATTTTATATATTTATCTTTTGGAGATAACCATTTTTATCATCATGATAGAAAATTTATAAATACCAAATAATGACTGCTTCATGAAAGCAATCTTCAAATCAAGCGAATGAATTCGCACCACACTCGTAAATCAACTGCCAGCCATTAGGGATGCGCAGTGATCCTAGTATAGTGACAGGTTATTTCAGGTCATGTGAACAATATATGTATTTAATTACGAAATGGAAAGTATATGAAACACAAAGATATAAATTCGTAAATTCAATAAAATAATTAAGTAACAATTTCTTCTTTATCGATTCCTTTAAACTTGTAAAGTATGAAATTCTAGTGTTTGTAGTTAATTAATTATTAAAATTGGTGTCACAGTTAATAAAGAAGTTCATCTTGGACAAACACCGTGATACTTAATATAGCATCAAACTTGCTTAAAATATATAATAATAGTATTAATAGATTATTAAATTTTTTTCATGAAATTATCATTATATAGGGCGATCATTTGAAATTTAAATTTCTAATGTTTAGTGATGCAATATTGTTCGGGTATGGAAAGTTGTCATAAATCAATCAAACAGCTTCTACTTTGTTTGCTTAGCCATTATTGATGTCCAGCGCTGTTTACCGCTCTGGACTTTAATAAATATAAAGAACTAAATGTATATAATAAAAATGCACAAAATTTTATTCAATTAACATTTTACTTATCCTAAATACACCATATTACGCATGAATGTCAGGACGTATTTGACTAATAAATTACTTTAATTTATTAGCCAAGAGCAAGTTCTTATGAAATAAAAAATCAAGACTGTTGTTTAGAAATTAAAAATAAATTAGAACATTTATCAACTAGCACATATTGACTGTTTGTAATGTAGCTTAGCATTTTTGACTACATGAACTTTTTATATGTAATCATATAGCGTTTGACATAACAATAATTGAAAGTATTTAAAACAGGTTATCAGATAAATTATATATATATATATATATATATATATATATATATATATATTTTTTTTTAATTATACCAGTTCATACAGTTGAAGTTTAATAAACACTACCAAGTATTAGCTGCACTACCCCAATATCGCGAGGTACTAATAAATTAATAAAGTTAATTTTAAAACTATCTAAATCAATGGTTTCAGCAAAATTGCCAGTGTTGACCAAAATCAATTAAATTGAACTTAGATTTTTACGCTAAAACAAAGGATACTTAATATAGTTATGTATATTTTCATATTAATTATTATTATACTGTAATTAAATTTAAATAAACATGAAAAATAAAAAGATGTAAGCACAGTTCAATTAAGAATATTCGAAGCTGAATGTTAATTAAAAATATATGCAGCAAGAAACATAGTTAAATATTTTAAATAATTTGACAGGCCGGATGGCACCGATAGTATCTTATGCGCCATGGGTCGAGGAGTGGGGGGGTTCGTTCCCCACCCAGAAAAAAAATATGGCAAAATTTTTATTCATTATGTTCGGTTGTAAAAATATTATTTAAGTATATTTGTGATGCCTCTGTAGTCTGATGTCCGTAAGACATGTTTTAAATGACTTACTTCGGAGACAGGTCAACGTATGAGATGTTAAGTGAAAAGAACATAAAAAATAAATTACTTTTTTCTGCTACTACGGCGTCGGCTTGAAAACAAAAGAATATTCATTTTCTGTAGTATATGCAGTAAATAATTATGAATTACTCGCAACGCTGCCAGTGTAAACCAGAACCGCGTGCAGCGCTGTCATAAATCAATTGGACGGCGATTACTTTATGTGCTCACCCATTAGCGATGCGCGGTGGTCGCTCTAACTACACTACCTACTTACAAAGCTTTAGCGTATAGCAAAAACCATCTAGGACTTGTACATATCAGCGTAACTGTATTATTTTTATTTCAATTATTCAATTAGGTATATACCAAAATATATGTCTAATGAATAAATGATTATCTCTTGTTTTTACAATATTTGATTATATATTGACTGTGAACCATTTTATAAAGAGTTTTTCGTATTTAGTGAACAGAAGCAATATATATATAGGTAAAACATAATTGTATTAATTTTAATTTACCATACTATAGTTTATTGAATAATACAGTCGAATAATTAATAGTCGAATAAAACCATGTTTTAATGTTATTGTTGAGTAATTTTAACAATTGCCCAATTATTAAATCTAATTACATCGCGATACATAGGATAATCAAAATTAATACACCTGTAAACGTTCGGCAGCTAAATCAACAGAATACTGATAACATTTAGTAATTTTTTTTTAAAGAAGTGCTATGACAGATGAATGGTGTCATTTTATGTGAAAAGTCCTTTTATGTGAAAAAAAAGAGGTCCGACGCTCCAAGTGAGTGCCTGCATTGGAGTTGCGGTATTATAGTCAGGAGTCCAGGAAAACTTTGAAGCATGTTGCATGCAAAATTAAAATACTTGAAGGATTATTAGTTTCTTTTATTTTACAGTTTTATCTGGTGTGTGTGTTTTGCATGCATTTACTCTAGGTAATATATATAATTAGGTAATTATATAATATATATAATAACGATAGATAGATACTAGCAAACGATGATGAAAATAATAATAACTAGTTTATCAGCCATTGAAAGTGTACTGCAGTACTTAAAATGTATAGGCCTCTTTATAAAAAAGGGGGAATTCTGCCCATAACTGTCGCGCTGGGCTAACGTGTTGGCAATCGCAGAGTGCAGCTTTCCCGACGGGAATGCTACTGCCCAACCCGCCCTGTGCATTTAAGCCACACAGTTTTGGCCGGTTAAGCCGCCATCTCTGGGTTCTGGTACCTTAGTCGCCTCTTGCGTAAAGTTACGTAAAGTGGGAGGTGCTATTCTACTCTGCTGGTATCTCACGGCTTTCTTACCTCACTATCACCTATTTTTACCGCCAACCATTAGTGTTCGCATGTCTGTGTTACAGTATAGGCAGCAAGATTACTGGGTAATGTTACTATATCTTTAAGTCAAAGATATGCGTTAATCTATCCTTCTAATAATACGAGTGACTGTAGACTACGGTGACATTCACTCACTATCACGCAGACCGCATGTTTGTCGACTTAGGCATATTAAAAGAAAAGTAATTGTTACTATTTCCATAAAAATATAACGGCAGCTAAGTAGTGAAAGCTTACGTAAAACGAATTTATAATATTAGGAACAGATGAATTTTTATTTTTAAGCTAAACTGACCGATAATTTAATAATATTTTTAAACTATTTTAAGAAAACACGTAACAATTTTATATACTTACTACAATTACCGAATCTAGTAATAAATGTGCAAGTAAGTAAATAAATCCAGAACAAAACCAAGGGTTCGGTAAACAAGGCATATATTGTGTACACGCATACAAGTTATGACTGATGGCGGAAAATCAATTTCCATCGACCCCTGACGTCTCACTTACGACCCTTGTCCCCTACTCCCCCACCCGCTGATCTAGCTGTTTTCGCCTCCGTTGCACATGTCAAAATAACAAGAAAATGATAAATGTTACGAATGATATCACACTCTTCAAGTCAAAGATTTGAAGGCTAATCCGAATATAAATATTTGCATACGCTAGTTATTTGTATTTTTTGACTAGCGGCTCGCCTAAGTACCAATTTCATCTGTGTACGTAGTAAAATTTATATGATACTTACTGTGCCCGCGACTTCATCTGCGTGGAGTAGTTTCTTTGGGCACCATACATTTTTTTCTTTAACTTTGCTATATAAACTTTGAATGTTGTATTTATTTATACCAAATCAATTGCCTAAAAATAAGTTTCAAGCTCTAACATTAGCAATACTTTCATAAACATTTTCAACCCCTTTTCATTCCTTTACAATTCTTGTCAAAAAATGTCGAATAAAAAAGTAGTATATGTCCTTTCTAAGGTTTTAGACTATATCTGTATACCAAATTTCATTTAAATTGGTTCCGTAATTTAGGCGTGATTGCGTAACAGACAAATAGACAGAGTTACTTTTGGATTTATAATATTAGTAAAGATTGATCTCAAGTATTATACTATTCTTGAGTCTTCATTATTTTTATATTAGGTATATTATAATCTTTATATTATTATATTGTTTGTATAGAAATTGCGTGCCACGGGGTTTGTCTGGTATATATAAGCATCTGATCTGATGAATCGATTTGAAGACATATATTTTCCGTGTACATTTGATTCAACTTGAGAAATAGGACAGCTTATATCTCAATTAATAGTCACAATTGTTTAGACAACGATTATCGGTTCAGTTAGTTAATAATAAATTATGTTGCAAATATAAATAACTGTCGGGTTAGTCAAAACCTATAAAAAAAAGTTACACATTCTGTTTCATACAATCATCCCCGTATTTTGTATAAACGCATTAATCAAAATTATGCGAGTCATGTTTAGTTCTAACTTTTTGAGTTATGAGTATTGTTTCAAAATTTTCCTATAACCTTACATTTAATTTAGTTAAAAACAAACACTAAGAATAGGTATCATGCAAAATTGCCACATTGATTATTACCAGTCGCATGGGGTTGCGAGTAAATAAATAACAATATGTCGTCAAGTGCGTGACTTATACAGATTTAATCGTGTTTGAAAATTTATTCCGTTCCGAGTGGCGACCCCTTCAGGGGGCCGATGGGATGGTTAATAACCCGAAAATATGGAGACTAGAAAGTTTTAATTGTCGACCGTTTATCGCGTAATTGTAAAGGATTTGCGACTTAATCTTTAATTGTGCGGGATCAAAAATGCTGAGACTGTAGCGTTGATAACTTGTTTTAAGAAGACGCTATATTGTGCGAACTGTACTCGCCTATGGGACGAAAATATTATGAAATCCAAAATAGTTTCGGGTTATGTAAGGCTACATTTTAGTCAGAATGATAAAGGAATCTTTTTTTAGTTTATTAACAATGTCACATTAGAAATCTCTAAAATTATCAGTGTTTTTATATAATAAAGTATGAAGATATTATACAATAAACCTTTCTCTTGAATCACTCTATCTATTAAAAAAAATTGCATAAATAAAAATGAAATCCGTTTCGTTTTTCTAAAGATCTAAGTATACGTAGAGTGTGACTTTATTTTATATTAGGTAGTGAAATACTGCACAAACTTTCATATACTTATTTAAAAGAGCACAGAAGGGTGATTAACAGATTTGTAGGTGGAACTTGGCAGGCGATCAACAACACTTACCCTTAAATTTTGGACAACTCTATAAATATTAGCATATCTATTATTCTGATGCTAAGCTATATTATTGTAAAATTTCATCAAAATCAAGCCAGTTTTAGCATGTAAGAGTAACAAATATGCATCCATACATTATATACGTGTGTAGAATAGTACCTGTACCAAGTGCAATTTATTACAATAAGGTACCGTGTAACTCAAATGCACAGGGCAGGAATGGTGCTTTCTTGGGGAGGCCTATGTCCAGCAGTGGACTTCGCATGGCTGATATAATTATGATGGTAATGATTTATACATTCTTACAAACTTTCACGTTTATTATATTAGTAGGATCAATAGAAAATAGGGTATTATCATAAATTATTCATAAAAACTAATCTCTAGTTATGGCGTGGTAAGTGACAAATATCCATTTACATGCACTCAAACTTTCGCGAATCATTGTTTTTAAGTCTCATCTGAAAATACTTAAACTGTTTGACATTTAAGGTTATAAAACAGAGCGGCTTAAAAATGTTTACATATAATTTACTGCGCTATAAAGACATTAAAAAATAGTGTGAAAATAATAGAAACCACTTTAGTTAACTGTGCTTCATACCAAACTCTCATTAATCACGAAAAATTTGACTTTATATTATAACCTCACATGCACGGAGTTAGGTGCTTCCGAGCTGTTAACTTTAAGCATGCTATATGTGTGATTTTTAACTATAATCTTATTAAAAATATAAATAAAGTGGCTTTTGTGTGTGAGTGTATACTCTCTATTATTACTTTATACAAAACGAAAACTCACAAAAAATACTTTTTCAAATAAAGCCATCTTTTAACAATATTACGACATCCCTTTAACAAAACACATCGCATTCTTTGCGCAACAGCAGCCATTTGTCGAAAGCACCATAAGTTTGACAACAACTTGGTCTTACACGGGAGGAAAAAAATAAATATTTCTTCCTCGCACCCTTGTTGGTGGAATCACGCGTCGCTGGCGAGTGTTTTCACGAAGATGGATCTTTTGAATGCGCAACTGTACCGATGCAGACGTGCGTTTGTTTTTTCTGCTCCAAACACGCGCGTGGGATGCCCTGATTTTCTTTATAAGACCTTAAGCTTAAACATGAGCCCTAGGTGTATAATTGAGGACTTCTAAAATCAAAGTCTCTACAAATAGGATACCAAAGTTATATAAGGCGCTGCTATACATAAATAGGTCTGTGTTTCAGTAAATTTATGCTAAACTATTCAATCTTTGCAAATTTCTGGAAACTGATCGATTATTCATTACAGGCTAGATTTTCTCATTTACATTTTGATATGAATAATTGTAGTAGTTTCTTTTTAGTCGACTTGAATTACAGTGACACTCTGAGAACTTTCTCTTTGACGTTTTGTGGTATTTGAATAAGTGTGAAAACGTTTGCATACCTATTGCTATACGTGTTAACACGTTAATACTGAAATTGAATATCTACTAATATTGAGAATATGTATTAATAAGGCTTTGGAGTGTCAAACTACTTTTTTTTATACTCTAATTTTTTCTTTATATCAGTATTATAATATTATTTACACGTGATACTGTAATATATATAGATCTTCATCTATATACAGTGAAACTCAGTTAAATGGATCTGGCTAAATGAGAAACCTCTTTTATCGAGAGTTGCAATGAGATCCCGGTTCTTTTTCATTAAATTATTACCTATGTTAATGGGTCTTTTTAACACGAATAAGTGAGAATTTGCATTCTAAGACATTTTCGATGTGAACCTCTATAATTGAGACTATGTAACTCAACTAACTGTATAACTGAGATAAATAAATCAGATTTTTACACGTTTTAACATGTGTGTCTAAATACATTTCGCGTCGTCTTTTGCGCATTCTTCGTTTGTCAGTACTATCGCAGGTTTTGCACCTAAAAACAGAATCTCCAAAGGTTAATATAAAACACTATCAGTATCTGAAAAATTTAAACTTCTATCAGATTATGATTGTGGAAAGTTGCGTGAAATAGAATAAGGCACAATTCAACCTCTGTAAGCGGGAGCCTCTGTAAATGAGACAACTATAATTTTAAATCTGCTTAATTGATAAACTGTCTTCATCATTACAGCCATTGGAAGTGATGGCAATCACAGACCGCAACTTTGCGGTCGGGATGCTGCTGCTCACCCCTACCCTATTGTATTTGAGCTATACTGTCTCGATGGATATACCGCCATCTGTCGGTTTTCGTACCTTAGTCGCCTCTTACAACACCTGGTAATAAGGGAGGTACTATTCTTCTATGTATTAGTCTCTTGAGATCCCAATTATCCAGGTTTTACTTTATATTTTAAAATAAAGTGCCACGGTGATTGTCTAGGATAACCTTCAAAACTACTGAACGAAAATATTTTAATAAATTTTAATTACTGTATACAGATGATCCAATCTGAGAGATAGGATAATTTATTTTTTCCGGATAACCCTAAGCTGATACTTAAGACAGGACAACGTCGGTCGGGTCCGCTAGTTAATAAAATATTATTATGCCAAATACCATAACACTCATATAAATAACGCGTGCAGCATTACTAAATTGGCGACTGTCATTCTATCAAGCTAAGTCCAAAAGAGTATAAAATATGAGTATAAATGCTATTCTAAAGTATATTTATGTACATAATTTGTTTTTTTTTTATTATACTTATCGACCGACATCAAACTCTAACTCTTAAATCATCAGAAAAAAGTATATCTATTGACGTTTCTTTTGCCCGTCTGCTTTAACCCCGTCCCCTACAAGATGGATCATTGCAAGCGCAGGGGCGTCGATCGCACGATAACCAGCGTGATATGGAAACTACGCCGGTTCAACACAGCCTTCTGCATTCTACCGCCTTTTACACTTTGTATCGACATCGACTAAGGTATGTTTATCCTTATTTTTTTTTGTTGACGTCTTTTTAGTTACCTCACGTTTTTGATTCCAAATCCAAAAGGTTTAGTGAGCAGATAAGTTTTGAAGATTTTAAAGTTTATAGTAAATTGTTTATGTTAATATAACGAACAACTAGTTCGTTCAACAAGTGCCTGTGGTTATCTGAAATACAAAAGATAAAAGAGATTATAAGATAAGCTATTTGCCAATAAAATTTGGCTAAAAGATTCAAGAACTAAGAAACACCGGAACAAAGAAATTGCCAGACAAAAATTTTAATAAACAAGCTTTTTTTATTTTGCTTGCCGCATAGACTTTCATATATGTAAAGTAAAAAACTACTAATTTTAAATTCCAAACAGACATTTTAATTGTATTTATATGTATAGATTAAGGTTCTTATTACATTACATAGTATAGTACACAATTATGTAGTTTAAGAAAGAAATTAACCTAAAAATTAATAACACCATTTATTTCAAAGGCCGCCACGACTTACAACTAGAATTCAAGCACATAGACTTATCCTTTACAATTTTCTGCAGCAAAATGAATACGAAGTAATTTGCTGCCACATATACGTAGGCGTCGCGCGTATAAGAAATATCATTATATTCGGATATTATTAAAACTAATTCTGTCCGATTTTGTATTAAATTTTAAAAGAGTAAATGGAGGTTATTGTTAACTGTGTTAAAATACTGTAATTATAAAACCATTCGTGACGAACCAAAATCGCAAGAATCGGATGCCAAAGGGTTCTAAAGTCAAAAGATGGTAGAATATTTATGCAAGGTGTAGCTAAAATGCAAAATGCATCGGTTGCTTCGCGACATATCTAAACCGATGACGCATTTGTATATAATGCATTATAATTTACCTTTTATGTTGGTATATAATATACCATTGTATGTATTTTACAATAAACCTTACCAATGAATATTCTTTATTGTTACGATACGAATACAATTATTTATACGTATGGCATCCCCATATGAATAAAATAAAAATAGTAGTAGAAAAATATGCAAAATATATTTTATCAAATATCGATTCTCTACAAAAGTATTGTAACAAGTAACTTGTTTTGAATAGCTTCTCAAATGGATATAATTCTGACCAACTCTCTGAAAGCTTTTTTGATGTGAGAATGCATTACATACGCTCGTTATAATTATAATTGTAACCATGATTTTACTAAATATTTCTCTATGATTTTGTAAGTTACTCGCAATTTTGTTTTTTTTTATTATAAGTATGGTATTATGAAATTCTACCAGAATAATTCCCACATTATTGACACAGCACAATTGTATAAACAGTAACAAAGTGCAAAGTTGTCTGACGTGCGTCTTTTCTAGTACCGTCTTAAATCTACAGGGCTTAAGCAAATGTTTGCATTTACTTACAAACTGCAAGACCCTTGTAGCTTTACCCCTCGTTCGTTGTAAGTGTAAAATCGGGGAAGTGAAAGTAAATTTTAACATAAGAAAGATTTTCACTTGCTTGCACAAACAATAGCCCCGCTTTAAATTGAGACTTAGTGTCAATTTTGCGATCTTAACGATTTTTTGATTCTGACAAATATCGCACAGACACGTAAACGAGATGATGTTTGAACGTTAAATTGTTGGAAATAATTAACAAACATTTTTTGTAACCAAACAGTAAAATTATCGTATTATGTTTATATAAAAAATTCTTTCCGCTAATGAACCAATTTAAATAAAAATTTACGCACTATGTGCAGTTTGATCCACCTTGAGGGGTTGGACATTTTATATCACAATTAATAGTCACATAATATAATTTATTAATTCTTTGTTATTATTTATTATTTGTTTAAGACCAGCCAATGGTATAAAAAAAAATAAAAGATAATATAAGAAAAGCGTGTCAGTGCCATTTCACTATTGGAAGTTCGCCGGACACAATACAATTCAGATTATTTTACCAATTTATCTTAGTGACTAGAGAATTTGTCAGAATAATAAGTTGTAGAAGTATAGTAAAGTAGGATCAATAACAGTAGATTTGTCATAGCTAGAAACAAAATACGATAAAAGAAGATATTAGCGTGAAGTAAAGTAAAGAATGTGAAGGTGAATTATTTACAAGTAGCAAGTCTAAAAAAAGTTCAGACTGGCCCAATGGTGCATATGGTATTGATCCAATCAGGTGCACCAAGGGTCGCAAATTTGATTCCCACATTTATGTTTTTTTTGTATCTAGGTGTTAAATTTGTATATAGTAATATGTTTGTGATGCCTCTGTTGTTTGATGCCCTAATTTTGACTTATTTAAGAACCAATTCAATGTGTAAAATATTGTGTAAATTTATTTTCAATTATTATTCAAGTAATTTGGAGGAAAATAAGTTTATCAGAATCTACATGGAATTTTATATCAATGCAAATCATATACAACCAAAAACATACTACAATTACATTTCAGATCATTACTACTATAAAAAATTGTAATTATATTTGTAAATGAAATTACGTCTAATGTCTCACTGGTGTGGCACTTTGACAAAAAGTATACCGAACAATAATAAAACTTGGATTATAGAAAGAAAAAAATCGAGGGGGCCGGAGGCAACAGCTGTTTATGAAAAGCTCAAGGCGATTACAGAACTTGCCGGTTGCAGTTTAATACAAAAATAAGAAGATAATGCCATTTTAAGTGTGTTTTCTTTTGTTTGAAAGTTGGAGTCGTCCATTTCTACTTTTGGGGTGCAAGGTGATGTAGACGAGCATAGAATTTTCATTCGATTTATATTTCATTTGTGAATACCATTTAAGTTTATTTAGCAATATATATATTGACTATTTTGACCTCTTAATAACTATTAGTTTAGGTAGTGTTCACATTGCTGAGGTCCGGTTTAATGTAGGGTGAGAAAGGCAGGGAATTTACTGGGTAAATGTGATATTGTATCTTCCGTTCACAGGGTCGGCAACACGCTAGTGATATCCTTGGCATGACACTGGCGTCTATATGCTGTGGTCATGCTACCATCAAGTGGACAGTACGCTGGTCTGCTGACTTCATTATATAAAAATAAAGTTGTTAATTACTGACTAATTGACACTATATAATATAATTTCAATATAATGAGAACTAAAAAAGTACCAAGTGAAAGTTTGCCGACAGAGTTTCTACACTGGCTTCTCCTGGTGTCGATTAAAGCACAGGAACCGACGGATGGCAGTATATCTCCCCGATACAGCGTAGCTCAAATAGAGCAGCAGCTGCTCAGTAGTTTACGCCTGCTAGTATTAAAAGATGATAATTACTTAAAAGTGTTTAATAAACATTAAATTCTTTTCGTGATTGGTACGAATTGTCATATTTCGAATAGATTTTTAAATATATTAAAACAAATTACATTTTAAACAACGTCAAATTAACAAACTGATTTCAAAATGTATCAGTAACATTATTAGCTTATTATATTCAAGCGAATTTGTTTACTTCTACTCCTATTTTACACTGTCATAATATTATTTATTGAAATTTTATCAATTTTCTTCCAAATAAAGCAATTTAAAAAAAAGTTAGCATCATAAGAAAATAATAATATAGGTGAAATTCCAAGGAATGTACATATAGTTAATAATAGGCTATCTTGCATCACGAAAAAACATTTTATAGCGGTGGGATTCACAAAAAATAACGACAATTTTAGTACTACAAAAATCAATAGATGGAACTGAACAATTTTAAAATGCGTTATGGGGTAAAAACTTATCTCACCAGAAGATCCTAATCCGATCTCAACCTACTTGTATGCTCAATGTAAGTTTGTTTTTTACCTCTCTACACTTTTTCTACAGGGAGTAGATAAAGCGTGGGGAGGTAAAATCTATTAATTGTAAATTTCACTTTATTTCCTGACAGAGTTTCCATTGTAAAGTTACGCGGGTGAAGCTGTAGGCAAACATTAGTAATGCTGCTTTTTTTCAAATTATTTTCTTTAGCGTCAGTCCCATATTATTGCTGCATTTACAGTAGAAGATTGCCGTTAACCTTGTAAAATCGTCAACACTTAAGGATATTCTTCCAAAGAAGAATAGCAAATGTACGCTTAAACTTGACCTGGAGATCAGACCTGTAGCTTTACACGTCCACAGAAATGGTATTCCATTGTAAACTATGATAATTCACCAGCAACACTTTACGAAATGCTAAGTGACAACCTGGAGACACTCGCACTAAGAGATATCCGCGACCCTGACCCCGCGACGATCCTTAAACGTCGGAACCCTTTCACAATAATGGAATATAGCTTTTATCTTTCGGCCGTTTTAAATGGCCATTTTGTGAAATGATATGTTTTTTTTGCATTATTATTTTAATGGAACCATTCACCAGCTCTTAATTTCGGTTTATGTTAAAAATAAGTTTATATTCATCTCTAACATTTACGCATTCATTATTTATAAATGATATTTGTGTTGTTATTCCTATACAACGAGTTTGTATCAACAACAGTTTTTCTTGCAGGTTCCTTTCTGGTGTTTTAAGACCCGTCTAGTGCTGGCGACTGCCAGACTTAACGTAGGCCTAATTTACATATGAGTTAGACGACTTTCTTGATCTCGTAGGGTCATCAGGGTCATCAGAACTATAAGTATAATCGAATCTAGTACTTCCCATTATGTAAATATTATATAATGAGTCTTCTTGAACTTAGCATATGTTAAGCTTGAGATTGTTACCAGCTGTAGTTATGTTTGGCAAATGTGGCAATATACCTCTAATATTACATTGTACCAGATTTTACAAGTAATCTCCTCTAATTGTGCCGGAAGCTGGATTAATCCGCGTCATAGCGTCTGTATCAATTACTTATTAAAATTAATTACGTGTGAGGTTATCATGATGTTATTTATTGAAATACAAGTGGGTAATGCACTGATAAAGGTTTTGTGTTGGCAAATAATTAATTAGTAGCAATCATGTGTTGCGGATATCAGACAATAGATGAACTACAAACATAATTTTTTAATAACATCCAGACACAAAAAGAATTGTATCCTAGGTGTGGATAGAACACTTAAATAATAAGGATATAAATATAAGGATAAGCATAAGGATAAAAATATAAACATTCGTTCTTGTTGATTGCTTAAACCAGAGTGACATTACCTTTACCATCTACATAAATGATTTGATATTGTGTGCAGATGACACATCACTCTTATTAAAAATTATAGGACAATAAAGAATTTACGATAATATAAACAATGCTATATGATTATGATTTTACTACGACAGAGGGTCGTAGTAAAATCATAATCATATAAAAAAATAACGTAAACAATCTACTTGTGAATCAAAAGAAAAGACAAATGTATAAAATGTGCACACCGAACGTGTAACAAATATTATTATTAAGAAAAAGGAATTGGAACTGGTCAAAACAACTGAATTCTTGTTTATAATTTAGGTAATAACTAGCAATTTGGCCCTTATATAGCGATGCTCTCGAGTATACTTAATGCTGTGGCTTTTGCAGTACATAAAACCCGTTAATTAACAGACATAGATACTGCGCGGCCAGGGATATTTCTGTTACTTTTGCAGTGTCATGTCAAATAGTAATATACTACGGAGTTTTGACATAAATGTTAGAAAAGGGCGAGCAATTATTCGAGAGATTTATAAAACAACTTAAAATTAAAATAAAGACTTTATACAGTAAATATGTGTATGACAGTATTATTTATATTCATAAAAATATAACTGATATTCAGAAAAATAGTAACACACATATAGTGTGTATTGCTTGGCTCTAAAATATAAGCAATTCATAGGGGGCAATAGTATAAGATTCTATAACAAAATCCCAAGTAGAAATACATTTATGCAGGTACTACACGCCGGTACTACACGGTACTATACGACTTACCTGAGGTAGACCTCAGGTAAGCCGTGTAGTACCGGCGGAGTAAAATAGTTCCTCCCCCCTTATCAGGTGTACTCCACCTCCTGCATATCCACTCGAACAGCGCAGGATAAATACTACAGGGCGGGGATTACGAGCAGTATCCTTGTCGCGAAGTTGCGCTATACGATTGCCACCACCAGCGCGGCATTTATGGGCTAAAACCTCTTATCTTGGGAAGGCCTATGTCCAACAGTGCACTTCAAATGGTTGATAAGATGTGGTAGACTTTATACAAAAGGTCGCCTGCATTGGTACCTTACTCTCACCTATTTCTACCGACAAATAGCAGTACTCGCATTTCTGTGTTCCGGTCTACAGGATGAGAGAGGCAACGCGTTAGTGATATCCTTGTGATATCACGAGTGTTTATAGGCTGCAGAGACACTTACTATCACGCGGACTGTATACTTGTTGGTCCACCTGGCCTAAAAAAAACACATGTGCATATAAATAAATTTAAGAATTAATAATGAACTTTATTTTTAAACCACAGCTGTCGTGGAAGAATGTAATCTAAGGTAAGCAGAGAACTGCTTGTGTTTCAGATCATTAAGTCTTTCATCACCTTTTTTAATAATATATTTTAACAAATATTAAACCTTAAAAACTAGGGAATTATCTAAAAAATGGCAAACTAATTACCCTATTCATAATAAAATTATGCTACTCATAATAATTTTTAAAGGTAAGCTTGAAAACAAAATGTACTTAGTTATATAAAAAATAATTTAAGGTAATTTAACAAAATTAAGTTCGTCCAAACTGAGTAAATGAATTACAAACTTAATTAAATTCCAACAATACTATAAGTAAATCGTCTCCAGCCCCATTATTTGTGGGCAGAATAAATTCAGCGGTGGCATGATAACTTATCTACCAACAAATTGCCTTGTATAATTCATAGAGGTCGCTAGGTTCGAAGTCACCCCAATTTATGTGCATCCAATATTTTGCTCTGATACATTTCTGGACAACCTTTATAGGTTACTATTAAAGGATATTAGGTTTGCGGAAATCTTGTATTTCATTTTGATATACAAGTCCATATTTGTTTTTTTTTTATTATATATTCAGAAATCCAGCAGTTATAATTGCCATTGGAAGCCCACCCCTGGAAATAGCCTCTCCAAGAAAGGAGGTATTTTGCCGCGCTGGGTAAGCATGTTGGCAATCGCAGAGCGCAGCTATCGCAACGGGGATGCTGCTACCCATCCATGCCCTATGCATTGAGCTGCACAGTTTCAGATGGATATACTGTCATGGTGTGACACCATAAAATTATTAAATCTTATAGTAAATACAGCGGTTATCAGTTTTTCTTAAATTACTCAAAACTATGTACTAATTAAACAAGAACATGTCATGTTGTATAGTATATTGAAAACATTATATGATTGAATATATTTTATAGTATTAAAAATTAACCCCCCCCCCTCTTAATTTCAGTTTCCAACCCCAATAAAAAAATCTACGATCACAAAGCCACCTAAAATTGCTAAATAGCTATTGCTATAAAACCACCGCCAGTTTTCATACCTTTGTGGCGGCTAAGGTTAGAAAACTAGTGGTTTTTCGAATATATACCAGGAACCAACCCGATATTACTTGATAGTAATGTCGTATATATATATATATATATATTACACATTGGATATATAAATATATATCCAATGTGCCGTGGGATACCGCAGCGGCATCCCCGCCACGAAAGCTGCGCTCTGCGATTGCCAACCCGCTAGCCTACCGCGGCAACTATGGACAACAACAACACCCTTTCTTGGGGAAGCCTATGTCGAGCAGTGGCTGGTATTATGAATAAAACTAGAAACAAAACAATAAGATATAAATCAAGTTGAATCATATATTTAGTTTTTGACTAAAATCTGATTTTTAGTCACATTATTGAAAAACGTTTAAATACAAATACTATTATATAATTAATAAAAAAAATTACATTTGTATATGAGTCAGAATACTTGAGTCACAGTCTCGAGTACGAGTAATTAACCCGCAACAAACTTAGTTTTAAGACCCGTCTGGTGCCGGCAGACAAGTTTAATGTATGTCTGATTTAATGACTTATAATGTAGGTTACGTTACTCTTAAAGGTTATTCTAAAAGGGCGTCACCTCTCACGCTATCGGTAAAGTACACACTCTGAAGGTGTTTAGTTTTAGGATACGGCTTGAATTTCTTAAGAAACCTATCCAAGGCACGTCGCAGCGATATAACCCGTTGTAGAAAAATGGTTCAGTAAGTCTAATAATACTGTATGGTATCAGCGTCACCAATAATAAAAAATAATCGTACTTCTTTTCTATGTATTCTTTGTATGATTTGAAAGTTATTAGTACTTCAAATAAACCTATAACTCCATACAAAATTCACAATTATTCAGTAAAATTTCTTAATACTACATCTGATAACGATTAAAACTGTACATTAAACATTTCAATAACAAATTGTTTTACAAGCCAAGCAGAGTGTCATTTATGCTCCGATGTTATTTGTCCTTGCGTGATATTTTATAGCCTATAACTTTTCTTGGTAAATGGGCTAGATTAATCAGATTTTTTTTGATCTTATAGTTTATGGCATATGACTGCCAGTCAGTCAATCAGCTTCTCCTTTTTTGTTGATAGATAAAACATTTTATTGAAATAACTTTGAAAATCATAGAACTTTCATATTAACATTGTACAATATAAATATTTTACTCATGTTTTATGACTTTAAATAAAAAACCTCCAAACAAAAATATGAGTCCAATGGCTTTACCTAGGTAAAAAATGTATTTTGTCATTAATTTGTTTTGTTTGGTGTTATATATTGTATTTAATTCTTTATTTATAATTCCTCTGTCGTCTGATATCCGTAAGTGCTATAAGCTCGTTTACTTAAAGTCAGTTCGCCATATAAAATATGTGAATTTGATAATAAATATAACAAGCATTTTAGACTCAAAATAATAATTGTGGATCTAACAAGTTAAAGGTTGCTATTTGTTTAACAATAAAACGTATTTGTGGAACTCATAAGTTGTAAATTTCTATTATTTTCAAATAAAAACTATTTGTATAACTCACAAGTTAAGTATTGCTATTATTTTAACGATAAAAATTATTTTTTCAACTGACGCAATTATTTAGAACAAAGTCATTGGTCATTGGGTAATCCTACATTACCTACAAAGGTTATTCGCGGGGTCGAATTGACCCCATATTATGCGCATGCGTTTTATGTGTACTTATCTTTATTATGTTTTATTCAACATTCAAAGGAAAGGGTCGAGTTAGGGTTTGTTTTTCATTACTTTAAAAGCATTATTATGTCGGATCAATAGTGCACTAGAGTATGGTTGTATATTATTCATAACCTATTAGCGCATATGCGTCGGTTTTATAGATTTAGGAATAAAAAACACATTGTATTAAGATTTATATTGCTATTACTTTGGTAAAGAATATTATAAATTTGTGATCAAATCAGCCGTAGGACATATAAAGGTCAAAGTCCTCTTCAAGCGATTACCAACAGGACATATTGTATGCGGCCTGCGTCTTGCACCTTGTGTATGGGCGACCAACGTTGCGTTAGCCGGTATATGATCTTCATTCCAGAACCTCACGGCTCCATCGGATATCGGTACTACGAATTAAGTGCCCTACCTATTGCAACTTCAACTTGCAAATCCGCAAAGCTACGACGGTAAAAGTATGGAAATACCTAATAATAAAATTGAATAAATAATAAAAAGAGAAAAAAGTTTTGATAAGCCTTTAAAAAATTCTGAAAGACTTGTTTGACAAAACAATCACAAAACACTTAGCCAAACGAATAGGACACATCCCAGTTCATACAAAAGATAATCTTTCGTACAGCTGAACCGTTGTGTTTTATCTATATTCTAAACGAAACCGCGCTACCGCACTCAAGAGTTAACGTCAAAAAATAATATGCTTATTGCCTTAACGAAGCGTAACTTGAAATCTCAAACAGCGCAAAATAAAGTTTTTCCATCATACGGACCGAGGGAACTAGCAAAGCAGTCTACAAAAACCTAACTGGGTGGCACGAGACGAAAACTGATGGAAAGAAGGTTCAGGAAAATCTAATTTATTGCCTATTTTTAGACGGTAGCTTTAAGCGTTCTAAACCTAACGTAGTCTTAAAACGCGTTTTACTGAACTTTTTACACTTTAGTTCGACGCATATCGGTTACATCAACATTTTTTTTTATTAAATAACGAACAAACTGATATAATCGGCTCCTGTGCTGACATAACCCTGTAATTTAGCAGTGCTACGATATTGGTCTTGGTTCTTGATCAAAAGTATGTCAGTATCTCTGGCAAGTGATGTTTTTTATGGATACCTGTGCCATTAACTATACTTCTCACGACTGATCTGGTGATGGTGATTGTGCCGCCTGGAATATATAATTTATTCGCAATCACAATCAAGATTGGGATTTCACTTTTTAACAATTTATATAACGACAAAACAGTAGACAAACACAAAAAATACTTTTATTACATTATACTAATACTTTGAAAGCTTTTTTATCGAATGTTTAACACATTATTAATTAAGATTGCCTAATAGTTATTTAGGTGCGTTGGGTACCGTACCTTCTGTACCGAAATATTTGTGTACGGAGGGCAACTAAAATGGCGGAAAGTCTCCAACCAAAGAACGAAAGCGTACGGAGCGCAACAAAAATTTAATTTTGCTACAAAAGTTTGTATGGGCGCTCTTAAATTACTGACTTGGCAAAAGGGAACTTTTCTTATTAGAGGGCAAAGACGATACTAATAGACTGATACAGAATACAATAAATTTTATGCAAAAATGTCTTTAATAGAAAGAATGGACTTACCCATAAATTAATATGTCAAAATTTTGTAAACTAGAAATCGGTTAAACATTGTAATATTCATCAATACAGTCATTGGAAATCCACTGCTAGACATAGGCCTCTCCAAGAAGGGGGAATGCCCATAATTGCCGCGCTGGGCAAGTGTGTTGGCAATCGCAGAGCGAAGCATGCAGAATCGCAGATGGTGTTGCCCATTCCCCGCGTTACGCATTTGACCTACAGTGTCTCTAATGAATATACCGCCATCTATTGGTTCTGGTACCTTAGTTGCTTCTTACGACACCTCGTACAGAGGGAGGTACTAATCTACTCTGCCGGTACCTCACGGCTACTAGTAATTATAATACTTTTTACAAATTTTAATGATATAATAATTAAAAGTAAATGACAATAATTGTACAGAATATCTCATACATTGAAATGACTTCGAGATAAGTTTCTTATAGCACGTTTGTTACGGACATCAGACAGGTGAATTACCAATATAACATATTTATTTATTGAACTTTACAAAACTATTGAATAATAAAAAATGTACAAATGGCGAATTTAATGCCAGTTGGCATTATTTATCAGCCAACCATTATATGAAACATAAAAAAATATATATAGTGGTGCAGACAATAAATTTATAAAATAGAAAGTTTTTACACACATATTTGTTTTAATAAACGCAATAAGAACATATACATAATATAAGCAACATTAGTAAATAAAGTACGGAGAAAGCGTTTTAGAAGAAGTTTGTTTTGGGATCGCTTAATATTCTACGGAAGCTCATTCCAGTGTCATATAGATGTTTATGTAAAAGAGTTTGTCCAAAAATTATAAAATAAAAAATATATCCACCCACCATCTCATACATTGACCTGATTCCGTGAGAATTCGCTTAAACTACTTAAATGGACATTAGACTAAAGATGGATCACGATATGGATAGATACTTAAATTCATATTTAACACCCAGACGCAGAACAAACATAAATATTTGTCCTGGGAGGGGATCGGACCCATGGTACTCGGGGCATAAGATAAGAGCACTGCCATTTGCCGTGATTTCATTTCATTTAGTGGATTGTTTATACCTTTTTAGGCACCGGTCTTCCACACTTCCAGACGTAATACAGAGTATGATATAGATGCGGTGATGGACAATCGCAATGAGCGGAATTCCCCCGTTTTCGGGGAGGCCGTTATACTGCGGTAGCCATTTGGCGTTTGCAACTTTGATGATTTGTCTAACTTCAATTTCAAAAGGCGAGTACCTCATCTAATATTGTGGTAGCGTTGTGGTGGTGCATTATAATAAATATGAGGAACACCAAAGAAATGCCTAAAGTAATATCTTTGGCCTCATATTCTCTTGTATTGACTCGATGATGCTATGCCATTCCATTGTGCGTCAGTAAAGAAGTTCATAAAAAGAAAACACCTTTCCCAAAAACTGATGGCCCATATTGGTTGATACCCAAATATCGCGGGCGATGCCGATCGAAATAATCCAAGATTCATATGGATCCGGGCTAAGCGTTACTCGGGGCGATTGTGCCTCAATTTTCCGTGCCACTGGGCCTCTTGGGCGGGGCGGAGTTATTGCCAATAAACAATATCTTCCAAGCGAATGGACCACCAACGTGGATCTGCTAATTAGGAGCATGGATGCCGATCAAAAAGACCCTTTGATGCGAACTGAAAAGGTGACAACGGACCCGGCAGAATGGAGCGGTGATAGCCCGTCAAAGGTTCCCGTATTTTTAATATATTTTTTATTTATGTAATGATTTTTTTATCGTGTTAATTTTATAAAATTCTATTTTGAATAGATTGTTGCAATTGGTATTAGGTGTATACTTTGAATAAAATAATATATATAATTAAAAAAACTCTAGATTCCTCCGGTATGAAACTCCCATTTAAAATGTAAGGAAGTAATTATTATTATCCAAAAAAAATTTTGATTCCATACTTTGTTATCGAAGTTTGCAATTTTGTGTCCGTGTGTTTCTTATTCTATAGTTGAATTAATATACAAACTATTTTATTTATTGAGCTATGTAATGAATACGGTTTTGAATTATTATTAATATGACAGCTGTTAGGTATGCTTGAAATAAACTGGTTACAATGTAGAACAGTTTCTTCATGATGAAACTTGTTCCTGTAAAATAGTACCCACTATAGATACATATATAAAAACATATAAAACTTTAAATCTAGTATGAATAACACAACGACGACAATTTTGAAACATCTATAAATCAAGTGTACGTAAGTTTCACCTGTCAATTTCGCGGCGATACAAATGTACACACCACAAAGAGGAAGAAAGCAATCCTACAAAATAAACCGGATACAGAATAGAAGAATGCATCTGCCCTTTAGCACAAAGAAGTGGGGTGCGTTACGAGAAATACATATTTTACACTTTTGACAGATGTGTCTTTTCCTCGAGATTTATCGTTCGTAGAATATGAAGTAGCGTCCCTGTAGAGACGGGACATTTTCCGTTGTTTTCCTCTGAGATAATGTAAAATGTGTCTCCAGAATTACGTCAGACGGAAAACGCTCTGAAAGTATAAATCAAACTATTTTTCCTGAATATATTCACTTATGAATAATCTGATTTGTAGAAAACTCGAGTGGAATAAGTTTAGTGAGTTTCTTGAGATAAACTGTTTTGCATTTTAAGTTTTTCACATATAATATACGTCGGTCTATTTTACTTCTAATAGGTAAAAATAAAACTCGTGAAAATTCTATGATGATTAAATTGCTAAATATAGGTTAATATCCTTCAATAGTCATTTCATTTTTAAAAACCAACTCCGGTAAGGTTTCTGCTGCAATGTCTTAAGTTTTATTTTAAGCTTTCATACCTTATAATATAAAAGGTACTTTTGTAACATCACTTTGTTTTCTTCTATAAACGCTTGAACATGAGATCAATTTGCAATGAATGGGTACCTCTATAAGCACTTTCCTACCTCTATTCCTTTTGTAGTGCAGGTAAGTTTTAAATATCGTTATAGTAGATCATCATTAGATTCGTCCAGCTCGCGTATGTTCGGTGTTTTTTTTTATTTGATTTGAGGGCAATTCAGCTTTTACTCCACAATCAGAAAACCTAGTTCACACTCGAGTTGTACAATAGCATAGCTTTATAATTAAAAAACATTCACTACTACTGATTGATACTACATCATTATGATAAAATTTAATATACCTTTGACATGAATCACCCAACATTTCATACATTGTTTGTTCTATGTTTTAGTATCGTATTTATACTTAAGTATTATCTTGGTGAAACCTTTGTTGTCTGATATCCATAACATAAGTATTTTAAGCGACTAATTTCGGGAGTCAAGTCAATGTATGAAATATTGTATGAATTTATTTTTATTATCTTGAGCAAAACAAATGTAGTTCAAGTCAAAAACGAGAATAAGATGTTGATGATATGAGACGATCCGACGGGCCCGATAGCGCAGATGGTAGTGATCCTATCTTGTGCGCCAGGGGTAGTGGGTTCAATTCCCACCTAGATCAAATTTTTATGTAATGATATCTGTGTTTATTCTGTATCTGGGTGTTAAATATATGCATTTTGATACCTTTGTTTTCTGGCGTCCATAACACAATTGGTTTAAACGTCTTACCACGGAGTCAGGTCAATGTATGAAATGTTGTGGAAATTTATTTTTCTTACAGCCACACAGACAAAAAGAAAATCTGTTATTTCATCTTGATTAATCTACTGATCAGCATTTAATTCCATTGTTGTATGGAAATTAATAATCACCAAAGTCTTATGACTAAAAACATACGGTTACTATATTAGAGAAACTCAGGTATCATATGCGGAAACTAGCTGACGTTAAATAAGTCTTTGAAATAAAAATAGTTTCGTCCCCTATTTCAAATGAGAAAAGTTTAAATTTGAGTAGCAAACGTCAAATAGTCGATATTCCTTGGTAATAATTCAGTATTCACCGTTAAATTTAACTTTCCACGAACTTATTTTGGTTCATATATATTTTTAATTATGGCCGACGTCGAGTTGGACAAAGTTCCATCGATAGAAATGTTGGGAGCGACTTGGAATTTAGTTGGAGTTCCCTATTGATATCTGAGTTCCACTTTTATCTGTTTCCAGTCTCGAAAGTCACCGGAAGCTTTTTAATATTAAAGAGACTTTATACTCTTTACGACTTCAATATGGAATCAGTTATAGTTGGGTTATGCTTTAAATTGTTGAATGTATGGGGGTGGGTACTAAGTGTCAATTGAATTCAAATAGAATTTTTTTAATTATCAATTTTATGTTGCTTGAATTTACTTTACGTAATTAATGTTAAATGACTATACTAACAATATTATAAACTCTAAAATGTGTCTGTCTTGTTTCTTGCACTTTTACAGTTTACCCGTTTTGACGTATATGGACAATTTTGTTTTATTGTAAAATAAAGTCTTAGAAAGGTATGTCTAGGTGAGCAGCCTACATTTAATCCTGGAGTCGGAGTCATATAAATTCGTGTAGTTAATTTTAGTCATTTCCATAGTAATATGTCTTACGGTATATTGTCTACCGCAGAGCGCAGCTTCGCAACGGGGATGCTGCTGCCCAACCCCACCCTAAGCATTTGAGGTACACTGTCTCAGATATACCTCCATCTGTTATATGACTCTTATGATCCCGTAAAGTTATCATGGTCATAAATAGTATGAGTACAAATTCAAACACGGTTGTAATCGTGTCTTCATATAGTTGTATCTGATCTGGCCGATCAGCCAACGTCTCTAGAATTGCATATATTTGCGACACAATTATCTGTTATGAATTCAAGAGTAGCCAACTGCATGCAGGTCATGACAAATTCCCAGAGTCAACCGATTTCAGCAAAACCTGGCAAATGATATAGGAACTAGGATGGTTTTCGTGCACCAAGCTCTTCGTGCACGAGTTGTTTCAGCGTCTTCTCTTTTGTAAGGAAAGACGCTTTATCAGTTTGGTTTGTAGCTTTTAGTATTTGTTTGTAGCTGGAGCCAAAACTATAATGACCTCAATTTCCATTGAGATCGTGTTGTTAAATGTTATATTTGCCAATGCAAATTAATTTTATAATTGAGATTGAAACCAAATAGCTAGCAGTTCTGACCAAGTGGCCTCCATCTCTATCCAACACGACATATGTCCATCATTGGGTCGACGGAATCATATTGACGTCATGACTGAGCTGATTAGAATGTTCTCGGAAAACCATTCTTATCAACTTTGTTCGAGTTACGTATGAGTAGTAGCTGAGTCATCGCTATTGCTTGCCATCTTCTTTGCGCCCAGAGCCAGGGGTCACCAGTTATGGGTATCAGTGCAAGAAGTAAGAAAATGAAATGAATGAAATCCGAGAATGTATACACTCACCATTTAAGTGCAAGCAATTAAAGTCAGAAGGCAAGAAAGCACAAAACAAACAGACACAATTACTGTCACTACGATTAACAAATAAGCATGCAAGTACAAGAATATATCATTATCATTATCATACCAGCCATTGGAAGGCCACTGCTAGACATAGGCCGCTCTAGGAAAGAATTTTATTTTGCACATAATTGCCTCGCTGGGAAAGCGTGTTGACAATCGCATAGCTTAGCTTTCGCGACAAAGATGCTGTCCATTCCCGCGCTGTGCATTTGAGCTGCACTGTTTCGGATGTATATATTGCCATCTGTCAGTTCTGGTACCTCCGTCATCTCTTACAATACCTGGTATAAGGAGGGACTCTTCTTCTCTGCCGATAGCTGACGGCTACGCTCTACTCTCAATTTCCCAAAATACGTTTTCATCTCGTTACTATTTTGTAAGATCGAGCTATAAATTCTGATCAAGGCTCCAAAACGTGCAATAAAATGCCACGTGGTAAGTCGGTTTATTGCAAGAAAAGGAAATTTAATTAGATACTCAGTTTCTTCTGCAGGGGTTGTTTAATGTCTAATATTTTCCAATTAAGTATCAAGCTGGATGGTATTAACTAGAGAATGAATAAAAATGTAATTACATTTTGTTAAATTGATGTTAAGTCAGCTAGCAATTTCTTTGTTATGAAATAGTATTTACAATTATTTTATATATCTTTCAAGTCAAGATCTGTCGAAAGTCAATAAATACGAATATAAAGTGTAAAGAGATTGCTCAAACAATAAAAGAACTATGTGTTAAATTAATATATATACATATATATATATATACATCTATTATGAAATAAAGTGACGGAAACATACAAAAAACTAATGAATAATATATTTGATTTAAATGTTAACCATTTGGCAGGAAAAATATAAAAAGTATTTACAAGGGTACATCAAAATTATAAATAAAAATTAAAAAATAAACTTTTTCAACTTATTTTGGTACTTTAATTGTTCCACATCCTGCGCTTAATTTAGACTTACAATAAAAATGAAATTTCCAATTTCTTTGCAAATAAAAATCTTAATCGATCATATAAATATGGACAATTCATCATTTAAAACCAATCATAAAAAGTACCTTACAATCGTAAAAAAATGTCTGGTTTTAATTTCGTTATACGTATATTTTCAGTATATCGCAGAGAAGTCAAAGATATATTTTACGAAATTCCCACAGGCACGGGCTAGTTTATTAACGAAATAAGAACAAATTTTGTTGATAGGTAGCAACGGTATCGATCCAATGGCTAGACGATCCGACACGGTGGGGACCACAGTTGTTCAATTATTCAAACGCCCACTTCCGCGGCGGAGGCAGTTTGTTACATCTCTGGTCCGCAGAGTGTTGCCACTCTTTACAAGACCTAGAAATGTTTAGCTACTTGCTACATGATTATGACTATGGAATGGATCAAAATACATTCTGATATTTATATAAACACATCACCATAATCATCAATAGGATCGATTGTATGCGATCTGCGTCCAGCGTGATCCTGCGGTTTTAGCCAGATCGTCTATGAAATTTGTAGATCCTATGCTCTGCTTGCCGTTACGTGTCCTCCATTCCAGAGCCTTATGACTCCGTCGTCCATCGGTTCTTCGTGCTGAGTGTTCTGGCCACTGCCACTTTAACTTGCTAATCCACCGGGCTATGTCGGGAAATCTTCTGGTTCGAAAAACGTCGCCTCTTTCTACTCCACCCAGAAATATTTGCCTTCTTGCTATTAGTAGTATTAATTTACCATTGCGTATCAGCAGAGTTAATTCGTGCATCCACTACACCAGGTGTCGTAGGAGGTGGCTGTATATCGTACCAAAATAGCTTAGCTCAAATGAAGAGCAACATTCCCGTCGGGAAACTACTAGAATCCAGCCCAACGCGACAGTTAAAGGCAAAATTTTCCCTTTATTAGGCAGGGCTATGTCCAGCAATGGAGGTCCTACGGCTGCTATGTTGATAATTTTAAGTCTGGAATGCAATTGTTCAGTTACTCAAGCATATACTTCCGCAGCGGTGTCAATTTATTACATCTCTGGCCCGCTGAGTTTTGCCGCACTTGTAAATACCTAGAAATATTTTAGTGTGTTGGATAACATATTTCTGCAATTCTATTAAACCTATTATGTTCATTGGATTAGTAAGTTAAAATAGCAGTGGGCAGGGCATTTCATACGTAAAACCAATGGCCAATGGAGTTGTTAGGTTCTGAAATGGAGACTATGTACCGGTAAGCGTAGCATAGGGTGTCCTCCCGCAAGATGGACAGAAGATCGGACTAAAACCGCAGGATCGCGCTAGACACAGGCCGCACACAACCGGTCCTATTGGAGATTACTTGAGGAGGCCTATGTCCAGCAGTGGACGTCTTATGGCTGATATGATGATGACGATGATGATTGTGTCAGTGTCTGATAATTAGAAACAAATGAACAAATTATATAAGTGTGTTTATAAAAGAGATATAAGAAACTGATGATAATATTAGATCATATCTAATATTAGCATCGGTTCTACAGTCCTTATAAAATGTAGAAAAAAAGCTGCTTAAGACTGTTAGTACGCATTGCATTGAAAAATTCTAAATTTTAAATTAAACATAATTCTAATGGAAACATACAATTCCTGAACGTTTAAAACCCTTTACGTATACCTATTACAGCAAAACTACTAATATATATACTATAACTACTAATACTATATTGCTATGCCGTGCAATATGACCACAAAAGCATTGTTACATAATACGTAATAGCATCTCCATTACGTAACCTATCTGCATAATAACCTGGTACTTACAATGTATTACAGCATAATTGAACCGTCATCCTTGCATATCATACGACCCGGTTGAACATTTACGATAAAATCAATATTAACATTTGAAGGGAATGACATGGGAGTTTTTAATATTTTTTAATAATGTCTTTTATGGTTCAGATAGTGGCGCCGAAGGTAGAGACTTGAAAAAATATGTAACACTAGCTGTGCCCGCGACTTCGTTCGCGTGGTTGTCGGAAACTCTATCGAGATTATTTTTTAATTGCTCACGTTGGTTTATGTTATTGTATAATAGTGAATAAGATTTTTTTAATAATATGTAAAAAAATAATGCTTTAAATAATGGGTCAAAGTACTTCGGCATAAATTATATTTTTACTTTTGTTTAAATAAAGCACGCTGTATTCAACCGTTTCGTAGGGAGCCGATCACGCGTCTGAGCCGCGCGGCATGGTACCTCGCAAAGATACACTCGCGAGTGGTAGCGGCAAGCACGGCGGTGGGGCAAGGCCCACCTCCCCCTCACGCGCCGCCGCGCGGCCTGCTTGCACATTATAATGGTAGCAAGCCTTCTTCGACAAATAATGTTATTATGAGTAAATCTTGAGAGATAGATAGTGTCTTCGCGGTCTTTTTTTTATTATCAAAAAGGAATAATTCTTTATACACAGTTTTCGAAAAACTTAAACCGTTTATGCAGCGCATGCGACGAAAAAACTTAAATGTGAATAATTTTCCCTGTTTTTGCAAAATTTCTCACTGACGCTTCGCTCCTATTAGTTTCAGCGTAATGTTATATAGCTTAAAGCCTTTCTCTACAAATGGACTATCTATCGAACAAAAAAAAATTTATTCAAATCGAATTAGTAGATTCTGAGATAAGCGCGTTTAAACAAACAAACTCTTCCGCTTTATAATATTAGTATAGATTATGATATATTATAATATACACAAAAAAAAATATCTTCACATCAGCTGTAAAACTTTCTTCCGCTACTAGACTTAGGCTCCTTAAGATTTTTATCGATAATTACCGCTAAGCAGGCGTGATGGCATTTGTGGAGCGTGCTGATGCATATCACCGCCCGGTTGTGTTTGAGCTAAGCTATTTGGGAGGGATATACCGCCATCTGTCAGTTCCAATACACTACTAAAATGCTAAACAAGCAAAAGGTTTACGGTCACTGAAACCTGCAGACGCTGAAGGATATTAAATTTGATACTTATTTTTCAGGCCATTGATTCGATATAACTAAACATGACATTCAAAGTTTATATAAGTTAAGGTAAAGAGGTATGGAATGGTACCAAAAAAAACTATTCCACGCGGACGAAGTCGCAGGCACAGCTAGTGTAATAATAAATGCATGTCTCTCAAGACAGATAAAATAAAATTTTAATCTCATACTGATGACCTCGATTTGCTTTCGAGTGTAAAGAAGTAAAAAAAACATTTACCCTGCTACATTTACGTTCATAATAATCTAAAAAAAAGAATTAAACCAATATTTGGAATAAATTTATGTTTACCTAAAATACCAGCGTATTGTTAATAAAATCTTTATATAAAATTGAATGTCCTAGTAAATGGAAAACATTAAAATTTTCATCAATGATGTTTGGTATAATTCGAATTTTCCGAACTGTGTTATTATCTTTGACAATTACTGCGATATCAACAACACTACAGCAAACAACGATAACAAACATTAGGTACTCCTAATATCAACATAATTGCGTCAAACAGCAGCTATTTTCATAATTACCGATCCTAATTTTACTGTTTATTGTACCGCTAGTATCATGTAGTGTGCTATAAACAAATTAGATAATTGAAAAGTCACTCTTGAGTTACCTAAAAAAAATATGAAGATGGTACGAAACAGTAAATAAATCAAGATGATACCCAACGGCGGGTCCGATGTCGATGGCGCATTTGGTAGAGATTCTATCTTGAGCGTCTTAGGTTCGATCCCCACCCTGGACAAAGATTTCTATGATGTACATTTTTTCTGTGTGTAGATGTTATTTATATGTAATTAAGATTATAATTGTAGTTCCTCTGTTGTCTGATATCCGTAAAACAAGTGATTTAAGCTACTTAGCCTGGAATCAAGCCAACATATGAAATGTGTGAATTTATTACAAAAAATCTCTAATGTATGTATGAAATGTTCAGCGTTCTTCTACATCATCTTAAGGGATCATGCGCTGAAGGGGTGTACATGTGAAGAAACTAGGGCTCTATTTTAGCTGAGGGCACAGTAGTTTTGTACAGTGTAATTATTAACAAGCTGCGATTTCATAAACTTCATTTAATACCATTTTATTAATTGTTAGACACGTTTGCTTAAAACTAATAACTAACTAATATAATCATATTATTACTATAAATTATTTTTAAATAATACAAGGCACTCTCCAGATACTAGGTGTCTTATAACAAATTATCGTGTTAAATTGTTACGGACACCACCAAATCCAGCATCCAGCTCAGTTTCCCCTAAAGCGCTTCCATCATAACTCAGCGGTCTCCATACAAAACTCCCAAACCACGCTTAATGTAGCGCATCGGTGTTGCAAAGTGGCTTGGGACATTTTTCAATCGCTTAATGGCATGGCGTTATTGGCTCATGAGGCCGTCCATAACAGAGTAATGCTCTAGGGGAACTATGCGTGAAAATTTAATGGGATACTCTTATAATTTATAACGCTATAACAATCGAGTTATCGTTTGTCATCGATCATAACTAACTTTTAGGGTTCTTAGATTTCTTTTAGACAGTCTATGTAATCGCTGTTTTATATATTCATTAGCTTTTCAATCTAATTTAATTAATGTAATATATTTAATTTTACTTGTTTTGTTATCGCTAAAGATTTTAATCGTTTTTTGCAATTTACATCTTGATTAATATTTCTTTTATGTTCTACCCAATAATTTTACATAAAATCTGTAAGCTCAGATAGAATGATAATAAAATATGGAAATAAAGCAAAATAATTTTGTAAGTGGGCGGGTTGACGTATTACTTTCAAATGTAACTTACGATTAACTAAGAAAATATATTTTCACATACAAGCTTTTCTAAATATGTCACGTAACACTGGATCAAGTTATAATAAATACATATAAAAAATAAAGCTGTGGGGTACCGGAGAAGTAGTACCTCCCTTTGTACTTGATATCGTAAGAGGAGACTGAGGTACCCGAACCGACAGATAGCGGTATGTGCATCCGCAACAGCACAGCTTTGATACTACAGGGTGGAGATGGCAGCAGTGTCATCATCACGAAGTTGCGCTTTGCGATTATCACCACGTCTGGCCAGCGCTGCAATTATAGTTAAAAATCCCTCTATTAAGGCCTATGACCAACTGTGGTCTTTATGAGGCTGATATGATGAAAAAAATTATGTAAGTGTTGTATATCTTACTATTGATATAGGAGTATCTGCAACAATAATAAAAATAATCGTTATCGAAATCAAGTTAAAGTTATAAAAATTGTGAAATTTATATATTTTTAACAAATTGACTTTTTTGGGGCCTTTGTTTTTTATTTTCCGTTAGTACGTAATGACAAATATTTTAAAGCCTTTATTTTAAAGCATTAATATGTTTTTTACAAGTTACAATGTAATATATTTTTATTTATTAAAACCGGTTTGTCGAAGCTGTTCCCGCTGTTACGGTATATATATATATATATATATATATATATATATATATATTTTTTTCTGTTCTCCGTATATATCTATATATATATGGTAACGACAGATTAAGATAAAGAACGTCTAAGATAGATACCGGTGAGGTATATATTTGCTATTTTTTAGGCTGATATACTGATTAAAGATTGTCCGTAGTATTCATAAACACTTTTTGTAAGTAACACAAACGTGTGTTTTTAGCAATCGAAGCCAAGTTTTTCTCATTTATTAAGTTCTACGCCACTTGACTATTGAGGCCAACCATATAAATAAAAATAACAATGCAGCTAAAAGTGAAAGTTTCATAAAAGTGTCCCGTTTTTGAAAAAAAATGCGTGGTCGCATAAATAATGCCCGGTGCACAATGCACCGAGGGCAGTTAGAGCGGTCGTTTGCAAACCATTACTGCGGAGCAAACAAAACGCAGTATTATACTCTCGTGCAAATTAACTCTGAATGAGCTTTGCTGAGGGGTGATTTTGACAGTGCGGTAGGTGAAAAATCACAATCAATTACCAGAATTTCAACATTTGTAATGTACTATATTATAACAGTCACAAAAATGCTTTACTTTTTAGTTCATTTAAGTTACACATTATCTTAGAAAAGATAATTAAATATTTAATTCCTTATCCTTTGTCAGATATTAAAACGTCATGCTTACCATTTGCATAAAACTACTAAGCCTATAATCCTTTTATTTACAATGTGATAAAATACACACTGTGTTCATATATATTATTTGGATCCCTATTTCTCTTGGTCATGCCATAACTGCATATCTTGAGCTAAATGATATATCAATATCGTATTTAATCAGATTAGACCTGGCCGCGCGTTACTGTGGCTTAGATTAAATTATAGTAAAATAAAATTGTCAAAATAATAAGAATTTTATTGATCTCATAGTACTTATTACTATGTGTCGTATAATAAATAAAAAAATGCAATAAAAAAATATTACAACTGTAAATTTTAAGAAAATATTTAGAGATCAGTTGAATTAAATTGGACACAGTAAAAAAAATTATATAAAAATTCATTTCAATAGTTCAGTGATTTCTGAGTTCATTGCGGACCAATAATGACAAAATGCCAAACATGACAGGCACAAATTAATTAATGCATTATAATGCTTCATAAAAGTGTCCAATTTTCGCTTTACGGATGGTCACTGAAGTAACAGGCGATGTACAATGTGCTGGGAGCAATTAGAGCGGTCATTTGCTATCCATTAATGGTAAGACAATAAAACGCAAAATATCCTGATACTTATTAACACTCTGTTATCTAAGGATTACTAATGTGGTATTGATATAGTTGTTTCACCGCTAACCGTTAGTCGGCAACTTCGGTCGGGTGCGATTCGAAGTTGAAATGATGCTAGTAAACAAACGTAATTCCTATAATTGTATGCGTATGTCTATGTACGTACGCCGTATATCTACATAGGTAGAATAGATGTGAAAACAAGAGTAAGAGTGAGTAATATCATATACGTATTTTTTATATTAAATCAAGTATAATGAAAAAACATTATCCATTAATGAAAGAATTAACAAAATAAAGTTTACAACCTTTGTGGGTTTTAAACTCGAAAAAAATTAAGAAATTTAAAAAATAATTATATTTTACTTTTAGTTATATAGTAATCGTACTTGTAAGTATAAGAATTTATAAATGTTAAATTAATTTTGTGGTTAATTAAGATCTAAATGTTTATTGCTTGGATCCTTTTATAATATTAGTATTGATTTTGTATAAACAATTGTTAAACATCCGTTAGATAAGTTTAATAGATCAGATAAAACCCATTTTTTTTTCTCTTTCCCAAATAAATAAAAACATTGTTAATAAATGTTGTATTATTTAAATAAGTTTAAAAACAGAATTATCTGAGAAATTATTAAAGATAAACATTACATAAATGCTGTGGTTGGAACTCAGACATTAAAGAAATAAAACCTTATCATTACACGTCTTATCTTCAAAAATTACACAGCTATTAGCCATATCTGCGCTCGGCGATTGTCCAATTGCACAAGTTAGTCGATTACAAGGCGGCAAAAGTTGGGCGTTTAGCTCGAAAATCTCAAAATCCTCAAGCACAGGCCAACTGAGATAAAACTTGGGAACGCCGATTGAGGACAAGGGGTTCAATTTCTTGGTTATGACGCAACTTGGACTTGGCTTTAACGAATTAAATCTGACATCCAATGACGCCTGTGCTAGGGTCATCAGCCAAAGCGAAACAAATCATGCTTGAAAGCCTACTGCGAGCCTCCATGTGCAAAGTAGTGTTAATTCTGTCATTGAAAACAATAGACGGAACGAAGTTAATGATCCCCATTGGCTCCACTGATGCTTGTTGAGCCTCTTGATCTAGAGTATCGGCGTTTGGATTATTGACACAGTAATCAGCTTCAATAAGTCTCATGCCCGCGTTGTGAGCACACTGGTAACTGCCTTGTAGGAAAGCTGGCCGAGTGCCAGTGAACTCACAATTCATGTACTCTACTTGCAAATCCTGGTTACCCTTCAAGTAGTCGAGGACGCATCTGTTTAGCCGATTGGCCCAGCAGTCGTTAGCTAAAAATTGACAGGTGAGTGAGTTATCTTCGTTCCTTCTTGTCCTTCCCCATGGTACAAATTCGACGTCCAAGAAATCTTTGTACAACTGGTAAGCCGGAAACAGTTGGTCTCTGATGAAGTTCACGGTGTCACTACATCCCGCTGTGGTTCCCACGCTGATCTTTATTCTTCCGTTCACGGTTTGAAGTCCTTCGATGTTAACAAAGGCGTAGATTAAGCACAGAAGAAAGCAGAATGTTAATTTCGCGGCCATGTCGAATAATGTTGAGATTACATTTACAACTGACATATTTTCATACGGAGCTGGTACAGATAATAGGTTTATTAAACTCATGCCTAATTGATAACTATAATTATATCTGCTGATAAGATAAATGTAATTATCATTAAACTATGTATTTATGTCTATACTGATACATGTTCAAAGAAATTATTGAGTATTGTGGTTCTTTTTAATTGTTGTTTTATTAAGTTCTCTTTAATAATGATTTAAAAATCAACAATAAAATATAGTCAATAAGTTTGCTCGTTTTGTCAGTTTTAAATTTATTTTATTTCTTTATCTCAGCTGCTTCCAACGCTCTTCAGTCATTAAACAAACCTAATGCTTTTAAAAACTTTTACAAACAAAAACACTTTTAAACAATTTTCTTTTCTCCGACGTCCTCCCTCCCCTTTAAAAGTATTCCAAGGTAATCTAAAGATTACATCACGAAAAACTCAAAACTCTTTAAGCCTCCATATTTTCTTTATGTGAAAAATATGTTTTTGTGGTAGGGCAAGCCCTTGCCAGCTAGAATAATAAACAGAGAGACTTATTAACTTTTCTAAGGAAAGCATTATTGGGGAGCATGCGGTACAAAATATCTACCGTAATTTATCGCGGTACTTTTTTAAAAAGTAAATTGAGTTTGGGAGTTGAAAAAATATGACGTTTCATTTTAAGTTAGGCTTAACATTTTAGTACCTACTAACATACAAAAAATAAAAGCTATTAATAATATATGTATTAAAAATTTTGTACGCATTTTTTTATTTAAAATTACTACATAATTTTGCACTTAATATTAATTTTTATGACGTATAGAATAACCCAGAAACTGTATTAATTTATACATATTTTGTTTTGTTTTGTTCATTTATTTATATAGTAAAGATATTGATAGGAAATTACACAAAAACAGAACACTTCTTCAGCCATTTCTAAATATATCAAAGACTCTCAAGCCGTGCGCCTTATCTTAATTTGTAGAAGAAAAACAGCAGGTATTCAATTACGGTTAATATACTTAAAAATGTACGAGTTTCCTCTGTGAGAGAAGGGGAGGCAAGAAACAACCGCAGTATTAATGAAATTGACTTCCCCCGGGATCGAAACCAGGCCCCTTGCTTACGTGACAGCCCCCAAGCTGGGAGAAGTCACAGTGCACGAAGTTAGAAACAAAGGTATATTCCTTAATCAAATGAACTAGTTCAAATTTAACTCAGGGTATACTAGAAATTTTAGGTAACTCAGGGGTAACTCAGAAATTTTAGTACACACAATGAATGTTGTGAAAGAAAAATATAGCAGATGTAGGTCGCGTTGTACTTAATTTACAAGTCGTTTCTTGTTTACTGATGTCTTAAATAAAGAAATATAATATTCACACAACATCTTATACATTGATCTGACTCCTAGATAAGTCGCTTAAACCACTTGTGTTATGGATATAAGACAAAATAGGAATCTCTAATATTGTACTTAAATATATATTTTTAATACACAGACACAGATGAAACATAAATATCACCACATTGTCGTGGATCGAACCAACCCGTCGTGGGTTCCTTAAGGCATGAAAGTGGCGCAGATTCTACCATCTTTGTGTATCAATAAAGCCAGTCTCGTAATAGACTGTCTGATAGACAACTGCCTGAGACATGTTTATTCACTTCAGTTTCTTATTTGCAACTTAACAGTGTTATTTTTTATGTATATTTGATCTTCATGATATACTCGAGTAATGTAAATGAGTATATAGCATTTAATGTAATTAAAATTAAATATTTACGTACATTAGACAACAGAGGCATCACGATAATATATTATCATATCAATATTTAAATACATTATTCACAAATATAGAACGAACACAAATATTTATCATATAAATATTTGTCCTGGGTGTTAATCGAACCCATAACCGTGTGGCACACAAGATAGGATTAGTATGATATAATATTATGAACCGTCGGGCCTGCCTAATACCAATTCCTATTCCGTTGTCCGAACAATGATTTTAGAGTTCTCATTTTAAACTTTAAATTCCTGTATTATTTGTAACTTTCATTCGTACAATTAAAAGATTTTTATATTTTTAAGGTTTAGAAACGTTTTTAAATCGCAAATGGCAAATTCTTATGCAAGTCACTAAAAGTTTGTAGTAAACTGAAAGTTTGGTTAAATTTTCAATGATACTCGCACAATCACAAAGTTTAACACATTTGATTCAAAGTTATTACGAGCAGCGACGTAATCTCATCATCTCGTCACTCAGGGGACTTATGTGGCGCCCTCAAAATTTTGCTAATTTTAATTAATTCAAATTGCACCCGCCAAAAGTCACAACTCTGCCCGTCGCAACCCCAAAGCTAAATCCTGTCTACAAACGACTGCTAAAACTTAACGACTTCATACATCCCCGCCTACAGTTACAAAGGGGCTCGTAAAATTAATACCTCACCTCGGAATCGCCAGTTTAGCCCTCTCGATGGTAATTCTCTCTTAAATATTTAAGTTTTCTGTACGCCCTCCACCCGCAACAAGATTCAATTTCACGCCCTAGAAGGGGTCCGATTTTGGCCGATCTGTGAATACCTCAAACGTCAGGAGACATGAAAGCGACCATTTTGTGAAGACCCAAGAGCATACATGGATGCATCTTTGTTTGAGAACTTTGTCCAAACTCGATCAAAGACGAGGAAGCTCCGACTAGACTGGTAGGGACAATAAGAACCACTTGAAGTATTATCCGGATGCATAGAGAATGGAAATGGCGGGAACGCAATTGAATCAATCTTGCGTCAAATTGGCAAAGGTTTGAAGGGAGACGTACGCCAAAGTTCGTTTTCGATTTGAAGTCATTATACAATTTGCCGTTTACTGAGCACGTTCAATTTTCATAGATCTGATTTTAGATACTCTTTAAAGAGAAAATCTCTTTAAATTTTATTACTGAAGAATGAGTTAGGTCCCATAAATTTATTTCTTCATCTAAAAAAGTTTGTAACAATAAACACCTTTGTAACAACTACACGTTCACTACGCAGAATAAAACTACCTCTAAACATTTATTTGTTCGACATTTAGACGTCTCCTTGTGGCAAGGATTATAAAAATTGACAGTCATCTTTAAAGAAAATGTTCTATTGTTAACGTTGTAAATAACCAGCTAGATTCTATATCGAGGAGTAATGTCATTTAAATAAAACCTACCCGAGCAGATTGGATTAGCCTGATATCTTTTTATAGGCCGGGTGTTAATGCATGATAATAGAAGAGTAAACCTGAAGAAGACGAAGTATTTTTGGATGAATACCACCAGGTAATTATTTTGTAGATAACATTTTGTTTAGGTAAACATTTAAACCGTGTTAAGCAATCCACGTAACCTGGGATACGCTCAGTAAATCACATAGGCACCACTATCAAACTGTGTGATTTATTTGAATAGCTACGTGACTCGTGTTAACTTAGGCTATAATGTCTCAAATGGCTCGATTTCAGTGAAAACCGTCCATCTCTTGAACTGTGCAGGCTAAAACGTTGATCTATTGCCGTCCGAAAGTACTTTTCTAAAGTATTTTTTTCAATTGCGTTTTTTACGACTAGTTCTTTATAAATGGGCTTTCACTTTTTATCGGCAACTTTCTGATGTGACTTGATTAAAAAATTCCCTAATTTATACTTCAGGCCACAGGTCATTTCAAGAATACGGGACAACCTTAGAAATCCTCTAACGAAAAGGCAAACGACTCTTTATTGATATTAATCCAGGTACAAATAATACAGCAACGAATGATCTTTCTACCAGAAAGTGGCAAAAAAACATGCAGCCTGCTTGATCGAAAGCGGTTATCCCAGCCTGTGGACAATTACAACTCAGAAGCATGCATTGGCAATCCTGTAAAATATATTTAACTATTTACTCAAATTTCGAAGTAGTTCTTCGAAATTTGAGTAAATATGTTTACTACTACTTTAGTATTTTTATTTATAAAAATTTATATTTATAAAAATATTTTTCTATTTATTTATTTTGGAGAAAAAATCCACAGGGACTTATTCCACCACTTTAGAGAGGTGGAATAAGTAAAATTAAAATAATATATGGGAGATTATTAGACTGGAACTCTTCTGGAAATGGGTGATGTAGTATGGAGAAAATATTTTTTGGTGTTACCAGCTCTCTGCTACATTTTGCGATTTTGACACATAAACAATACACAAACTGCGGCTCAGTTTATAAATTTGTATGTATGTATCGTTCAGCTGCAGATAATATTTCTGCGTTCTCAATGGATGTGTCTTTTAACAATATCTACTTGACCCTGGTCAGAAATCAAACCAGCATTCTACTGTCCATACTTCTAAAATTGGTTAAGCCATACTTAGCAATATGCTCAGTCAGACCTACAACTTATAGCGCATATTTTTTATGCATATCTTACCAAATAACTGACCTGATTTTGCTCGTAGGACCATATGTCACATATTTGAGAGACAGATGATATTGCAATTAAATAGTGTATGTATGATATACATTAAACAAGTTGGTTACAAATATATTGTCAAGAGAAGCGCACACGATGGATGTCAAAACAGCGCGGCGAGGGGCGGCCAAACGAAACGCAGCAGACCGTACCGGACCGGTTCTCAGCCCATACCCCCCTAGTATGCTCCTTAATCGGCAAGAGCTTTTGCTCTAACATTAATAGTTTATAAAACATATAACAATACCTAAAAGGTTATCAAACAGTCCTTAAACGAGGATATAATTTTGATTACAATGCTACAATAAGTTGTTCATGGTACGAGTATCACAGGTCGCAGGTCCGAGCCGCATATTAGGAGTTGCAATATTCAGGGCTACCGCTGTTGGGTGGCATGAATAAAAACAATGAATCGTTCGAGGGTATTGTTTTGGCGGTACGACAACATGTCATCGAGCGGAAGGGTTGTCAGTTACGTTTGATTTTAAAAAATACTTGTAAATATCATGGAAACTTTCATCAACCAGTTTACAATCTTATATACAATTATGCTTGTGATAACTTTATAATAGTACTATTCCTACAACAAAAGTGTCTTTCAGAATACTAGAGATCGAGACTAAAGACGGTGTCAGAAATTAGACTTTTTAAAAATATACTATATCCATTCTGCGGCATAATTCTTAATTCGTGTAACTTTACTCTAGACGCAGTTGCATCTCCTTCTACCGTTACTTTGACTGAAGACTATTGTAAACATATCGGTAATTTTAGAACTTATACGGAACTCCTCTTTCTTAATTTGATTACCTAAAGTGATTCCAAGCATTATTTACTCCATAGACTATCATATCATTTGCTGAAGATACATTTTAATGTGCAATAATACTATACTGTATTACACCAATGCTGAGGGTCATGATTAAATAATGATCAGATAGAAGGTATTGCACTGGCGGTAGACCCATGTCATCAGGCAGTAGGGTTGCCAGTTTCGAATAAAATTTGAAGAAAGATAACCTTTTCAATATGTTGGTAGATATTAGTAATTACCAAATAATCTTTATTACTACTGACCATGAGATAAGTATCTAATAGCAATCTATTTAATATTAATGAAATAGTAAGTATTAGTATAATCAATAGATTACAATTATATCTAGCCCAATAATTGAACAAATCATAACGTTTTTAGAAAATAATTAAATACACGTCTACGTTAGTATTAAGCTTTATAAAATTGAAACTGGAGACAAAATTAGGTCTTATTTCTGATACCTTTTTTTAGATAAAATGTTGTATGTTATGGAGCATTAGTGCCATAATACCCCAAGGGTATAGAAGATAAATAATATTTTTAATCTTAATTATATATTAAGGAAAATGATCCTTCCCATAGTTAGCCTCGTTCAGATGAATCGCAGTAATATTACTTTAACTTATATAAATTTAGAACAATTTTTTTACTTTACCTTATTATTATCATTATCAAACCAGCCATTGGAAGTCCACTGCAGAAAATAGACCTGTTTAATAAAGGAGGTATTGGCAATCGCAGAGCGCAGCTTTTGCGATGGGGATGCTACTGCCAATCCTCGTCCATACATTTGAGCTGTTTCGGATGGATATACCGCCGTCTGTCGGTATGGTACCTTTGTCTCCTCTTACGACACCTGGTGCAGTAAGAGGTACTATTCTACTCTGCCGGTACCACATGGCATAGTTTTACTTTACGGATTTTTGTAAATATTGTATTTCTAGTGTAATCTTCTTCAATGTTTGCTTCAATGTATATTTTACACTTATAATATATTTTATGTTTGGCTGTCACTAAAAAAGTACATAACTCGTGATGTATTATTCTGTAATTGTTTGTTGCATATAGACTATAAATACTTTTATTATATCTTAACCGATGAGCTAGTAGTAATATGCAAATGTTGGTGAATCAATAGATAATAAATAAATAAAATGTATATGGTTTTAGAAATGGACTCCAACACTCTACATACATATTGATCTGAGAGTAACAACACAGGCAGTACCATATTTATTTTTTCAGCGACAACCCTCTGTCGTATGAAAACAAACACTATTAACATACAAAGCGAGACATGGCGTGCGTTTTGACCAGCGGTCTCCGCCGAACAAAACAGATTGCGTTTGAACAACCCTAGCGAAAGTATTTAATATTCCCGCTTCATTTATCTCTAGTGGCCATTCAGCCTTTTGTTGTTCATAGTCTAGTATAGGAAGGTGTGCATTTTGTAGATATAATGGAATTTTTAACCACTTCCTAATATGTCATACATATGATTCTTTTTATTTATTAAAAATCGTAAATCATCATCATGTACAGCCATTGGAAGTCAACTCATCCCCGCCCTGTGCATTTGTTACTGTTTCGGATGGATATACCGCCATCTGTCGGTTCTGGTACTTGTATAAAGTATATTTGAATTTAAATTTATACTTAATTAGTTTCAAATAAATGAATTAAGTTTTTGGACTATATATTAATTTGTGTAAAAGGGTGAATGTATTATTAAAGATAAGGCCAAGTTTAACGTAATTCCATACATATTGAGATGAAATACGAACAGGCCGGGACTTCGATAGTCGATATACTTTGTACACATATGGGGTTCAAGTTAATCTGATAATCTTACGGTTTATACATTATATTAAATATTGGTTTATGTTATAAACTTGTGGACTTGTGTTAAAACTAAATAAGAACAACTTAGACACTAGTTTATTTACTATAAACCATTAATGCCCAGGAATGTACATACATACATATATGTATCTAAACATTCCTAGGCATCTCGCCCATGTCCCATTGGGGTGAGCAGAGACTATGGATCTCCATTTGTTACGATCTTGGCATACCTCTCTTGCTTCCCTAACTCGTATAAGTCCTTTCATTCATTTATTATAAATACTTATGGCCTTGCCCTTCTTTAACACCTCTTTGACCTGGTAAATATATGTTTGCCTCGGTCGACCTATTTCAACACTTCCATTAACTTCCGCTCTATATATTTGTACAGCCATTTCATACATCCTTTCTACATGTCCAAACAATATTAACACTCGTTTCTCTATTGTTGTCACAACATTATCTTGTACACCACATTGAATTCTTATATATTATAGAAGACATTATACATAGATATCTTATATATTATATCATCTATATTATAGCATGTATACAACTAGTATTATAATCTCACGCATGTTTAACGAATTTAAATGTAATTTAGCATCTTGATCTAGATCAAGATGCCAAATTACATTTAAATTTGCAAACTAAATAATTTCTATGATAATTTACTTTTTAGCAAAAACTCTGTTAAAAAAGTTACATTTCCCGGCGTTAAAACGGGTTAATTAACTTTTGTAAACGTAATAACAATCACTGTCTGATATTTTTTGGTCTTTTCGGTAACCTTAGTGCATCCACTTTCAATCTTGCTAAACCGTATTTTAAAAAACTCCGGCATGTTGAGGATTTTTGCGTATATAATGCTAAAATACATTTTAGATGATATTTACTGGAAAAAATCAACTAGTGTCAGATGTCAGGAGGGACTAGAACCTACATCTTTCCCATACCTGCAGACTGCACTACCGATATGCTACCCAGACCTTAGCAGATATTTCGAATCATTCCTAATGATCTTTTTGTGTTGAGATATCAGCAGAATAAAGGTTTCTATATGATTAAATAATGCTTGCATTTGAAATGCGAAGAAAGTACTTCGAATATCTAATCCATTGGAACATTTAGAACACAAAAGATACGACACTTTCATATAACTTTGACACAGCTGTATGGAATTCAAACAGGAACTCTAGGTATCTCTAGAGTGCTTGGCTTCTTTAAAACTTCTTTTACTGATACATTTTATGTGTAAAACTGTGTAGTTCCGCGAGTTTATAGAAACCAAGATATAGGCAGGTTAGTTTTCGAGTCAAATTAATCGCTTTCAGCTAACCTTTCTTATTGTATGAAATGAAACATGAAACTAAACATTTGATAATTTGACATTTGATATCCGTTGCCGAGGGAAGTGAATTTTAGATAGTGAATAAACTTGACTATTAATTTTGCTTTCTTTGGACCATTTATATGGAGGAAATAATGTAATATTTAATGGAGCCTAGCTCCATTAAATATTACATTAGAAAAATAAAAAAATGAAAAAAGCCCAATTGAAATAGTTACCAAAATTGCCTATAAAACGCCTTTCTAAAAATGATCTTATTACAATATTACTATTTTAAATTACGCGTGTACACTATTATAACCTTAATAAGAAATCTGTTCAACTCTTATATAGCTTACTTTTGATATACAGAAAGGTCACATAGATTAAACTTTAAATCCAGATACAAGTGAATGAGAAAACTTTTACATTTGAAAGTAAATATGAGACACATGCGTGACATTTTACGAAAACTAACAATAACCTAGATTAAACTATGTTTTACCAGTGGATACTACTATAAATAAATCCGGATTAAGTGAGTACGGCTCAACGAGCCAGGCTTGGCTAATTAGCCGGCTGTTAGGACTTCGCCAACCACGATCTAAACAGCCGCACGGGTAACCACTAAAGTTATCAACAATTTCCTTACCAATGAAACTTGTAAGTGATGTTAAATTAGCACAAGAAGATAATGAATTTGAATGTCCTTCGCAAGAAAGGGGGAACTTTACCCACTGGTAATCGCATAGCGTAACTTTGCAACGGAAAAGCTGAGTGACTTTGAGGAGATACTGCCATCAGTCGGTTCCGGTACCTCGATCGTCTCTTGCGCCACCTGGTACATAGGGAGGTTCTATTTTACATTACTGGCACAAGTAGTGTCTGAGCGTCGGCAGCGGATTATTTCTGAGGCTATGACACGTTTTACTAAATCAACTTTACAATAATAATTAGTTTTAATACATTTTACTTTTTGTTTTACCCTTTTTAAACACAAATCTCCTTGAACTGGTCGCTTGTAAATGCCAACCAGTTTATCCAAATCTGTCCAGTAAGCCAACTCTGTTCGAATGTCATTAAGGCTTTATAAGACATCTTTATAAATAGTTAGCTTTTCGCCCGCAAAATTATTTTTTTGTTTTGATGAGGTTTGTATATACCCTGAGAAAATATTGTCCATTATTCCAGACAGATTATGTCACTTCCAGTCCATCCATAAGAAGCCCATCCTTCTTGATTATATTTTTGGGATAAAAATAAATTATTGTGTTATTCGAGACTCTGAATAATCTTTGTGTCCAATGTCATGCAGATCTGTTTATAATACAGCATACAATCTACTATAGCAGTGGTAAAACGATAAATTCCTAGTGCAACTAAAACTGGCTTTAAGTAAATGTGGCTTTACTGAGCTAGGCTTAACCAAGCTAATAGCTAGCCGTTAGAGCTTGGGGGCTCAAAGTACGATCTGAATAGTCCTGTGTGAAAAATAAAGTCTACTACTATTTTCTTTTACGGAAAATCTTTTAATAGCGATGTTATTATAGGAAAAACGATTCTGCCAATCTATGGAATATCTACAGAGTAGAATCATAACAGGTGTTGTAAAAGGTGACATCAAAGCTGATATATCCACACATCCATATATCCAATATCGTAACCAAAATGCATGGATAAACCGCCATCCGGTTCTTAAACCTCGGACACCTCTTATAACAACTTTTACGGTATAAGGTACTGTTCTTCTCTACAGGTACCTTACGGCAATATTTTATAGCTCTAAAAAACTTAAGCTTTTTAAAATAATGCACTTGAATGTTACAACGGTGATGTAAGAATAATTCTTGAGTTAAACTTACGCTTTCTTCAACTGAGTGAAGCACGTCTGTGCTACTGAGTGAGGCTAACAGCTAGCTTAGAAATTGGGGCTTCGCTGGATCAAACCGAGATATGAATAGTCTGCACAAGAGACGAACAAAGTTTCTACTTAAGTATCGCTTTTTGACTTATATTATACAATTTAAACGAATTCCGTTTTTGCATACCGGAGCTGCTGTACCTGGTTTGAATATATTGTTAGAGTTTAGAGATTATCAACATTATTCCATTAGATATAGACTTTATATTGATTATTTTAAATGTATATTAATAAGTTATAGCCAAGGGTTTACTTGACAAACAAACATATACGTGATAAAAATTTGAGTTTTTTCTGCGTCCAGGTGTTAAATATATGCATTTAAGTATTATAAATATACAATTTTCATAAAATCCATATATTGACCCGATTCCGTGATAAGTCGCTTAAAGCACTTGTGTTACGAATGCCAGACAATATAGGAATCACAAATATACTACTTAACACAAAACAAACATAAATATCATCATATAAATATTTGTCTTGGATGGGGATCGAATCCAAGACCCTTGGCACACAAGACAGGATTACTATCATCTGCGCCATCAAGCCCATCATGTTTGTGGTTAATTTGTTGTCTGTAACAAAAGTGTGATTCTGTTTATTAATTGTATAAAAATATATATGACAAGTGCATGTCATAGTAATAATGTAACAATTTCAAAGCATGATTTAAGGTTAAACATCGTTATTTTCGTATCACCAATATGCCATCCACTGCTGGACGTTTTGTATCTCCAAATGATACCCAATAGTGGTCCGGTTCCATATCGTCTATCCACCCTATAAGACGTTTTATGCTGTGCCGGTGCTTTGTTTCCATTCCATAACCTTACAGCCCCATAGACAGTCGTTTCTGCGATTTATTATTTATTATTTGTATTATTTAAGTATTTAGTTGCTATATTTACTTTACTTGCGTCCACTCGCAAGATGGACAGACGGTCTGACTAAAACCGCAGGATCGCGTTGGGCACAGGCCGCATATAACTGGTCCTATTGGAGATTACTTAGGGAGGCTTATATCCAGCAGTGAAAGTTAGTGGCTTATATGATGATGATGATGAAGTACTTAGTTTATTTTGTATAAATTTTAATTACAAAACAACCAACACATCTATTGGGAAAAATAGCAGAGATTTGTTTTAATTTAGACCAAAATTACGTAAAAATAGCTTTGCTTTAAGTTTTTTCCGTTGTTGGTAGATCTCTTAAAAACGTCCTCTGCATACCTACCGTCAAAAGGCGGTGCTCGCATTGGTGTGTTCCGGTTTAAAGGGTGAAAGGGGTAGTGATATAAATGGGTAAATGAAACATAGTGGCTTCAGTTCACAGGATTGGTGACACGCTAGATACCCTTGTGATGACACTAGCGTCTATAGGCTGCGGTCACGTTTACCATCAAGTAGACTTAGCTTGTTTCCTAACTTTATAATATTAGTTATTAATACAGTATATATGTATTAATAACTAATAAAAAAAATATAACCAATATATATATATAAATATATGGGATGGTAGTGTGGGTGTTCGTCGCTCGAGAGTTCATCGTCTATTTTATTTCTTATAAATGATAGGCCAGATATAATCCACGGGGTTTATTAATTAATTTCATTAATCATTAACCAAAATAATAATAGAGATTGCAGAGAGAGGGATGGATTCTCGGAACGCGGTGAAGTCGGACGCTAGTAGCAACAAGCCCGGTCAGCACGACGTCGCGATCCAAAAAGAAGGAGCTTTCATCACTCATGCACAAAACATGCCACCCTTCCGTAACAGCTCGTCCCTGTTGCCAACCGCCCAACCTAACCATACATGTAAAAAATAAATGACTAGAAGAGTTTTGTCACTACAATCGTTCATTAGTATTGAGAGCTCTACCTTTTACCATAGGGTTCACATAATTCATCATGAGTGACGCTCATTGGTTTACATTTACTTACTACGTAAACCATGCTATCAAAGTTTTCATTATCGCACATATATTGTAAACATACAAATATTATTTAAAAGACATTCTGTACTTGATTAGGCAGTGCATATACTACTACTAAAAATTACAAATACATTGACTAATAATATTTGTGGTTCATTCTATCAACAAGGACTTTTGGTGATTGTTTATATGGGAAGAATCCACCACTAACGTTCTCGTAACATAATATGTCGTGTTTACTAAATAAACAAGACATTATAATTATCAGCGATTTAAACGCGTGCGAGCTACACGATTCATAATTTATTCAGATAGCAAACAAATTACTTCGAGGGTCTTTATATTTATTTAGTATGATAAAAGGTCGATATGAATATTTAAGTAGTCAATGGAAATATCAAAATGGTGGTAAAATCAGACCGAGGGGAGACAAATAAAAAAAGGATTTTGATGTTTATACATTGAAACAAAAAGTGGGAACTGGATACAATTGTCTAGTACAGAAAAGAGGGAAGTAAGAGATGAATCCCACTCGTTTGCCGTTAAAGTAGATTTCTGTATTCCGTATAATTAACGACATAATAAAACGAAAATATTAATTAGCGACATTTAATATTCCCTGTGTAACGTGTATTACTAGTGATGATTTATGGCAGTGAAATTAAGTCGCCCATCAGGAAGCAGTGAGGTACCGGGAGAGTTGAATAGGACCTCCTCCTGTACCAGGTGTCGTAAGAGGCGACTAAGGTACCAGAACCGACAGGTGGTGGTATATCCATGTTAGAAAAACAGCTCAAATGTATAGGGCGGGGATGGGCAGCAGCTTCCCCGTCGCGATACCTGCGTTCTGCGATTGCCAACACGCTTTCCCAGCGCGGCAATTATGGGCAACATACCCCCTTTCTTCGGTAGGCCTATGTCCAACAGCGGACTTTTAATGGCTGGTATGATGATTATGATCAAGAGTCTTATTTGTGAACTAAAAGTACCCAATGGTACGGACAGAAGAAAAAGAGAGGATCCATATACATAGTACCGCAGATAGGCAAGTTCACACAACATCTCATACATTGACCTGACTCCGAGGTAAGTCGCTTAAAGCAATTGTGTTTCAGACATCAGACAACTGAGGAATCACAAATATAATACTTAAATACATTTTTTGACACCCAAACACAGGAGAAACTCAAATATCATCGTATAAATTTTTATCCTAGGTGTGGATCGAACCCACGTTCCCTGGTGCATAAGATAGGATCAATACTATCTGCGCCATCGGGTCCGTCTGTAAGTGAAGGTGGCAATTGAAAAGGCAACACTAGACCGACAGCCAACGGAGCTGAGATGTTCTAGAATAAAGATGATGCACCGGGGGCGCAACCTTTAAATAAGTAAATCTCATCGGAGTCTTGCTATGGACATCCAATGGCAGCTATGACAATTCATATTTTCTGTAGATATCATGGTGATCATTATTATAGCAACCGTAAAACGTTTAAGAGCGAAGTTTGCCCATAGTTGCCGCGCTGGGTTGTTGTGGAGGCAATCGCAGAGCGTAGCTTCGAGACGTGAATACTGCTGCCCACCACCACCTTGTTTCCATTTGCTCTTTCGTTGATGTATCGCCATCTATCATGAATATTTCTCCACAACAAAAAAATAGGCCAGTCCTGTATTTTTTAAATTGTATCAATACATTTTCTTATAACGTTTCGGCGTAAAAGCGTAACAAACAATTATATTCATTATTTTTTACATAAATAACACATTGATAACTTGTAAGAGTTATTATTTAATTTTAAAGCATTAACGAACTTTAGGTATTAGAGGATGATGTTTATTGCCTTTACATTTTGCATTAGTGGATGTGTCTAGGTGTCATATTTTTATCCTAATACTAATACTTATAATTCCTTAATTTTGTGATATTCTTAACATAATTACTCTAAGCTCTCACTTACACTCGAAGTCAGGTCAATTATTGAATTAATTTTATTCACGCTAATACTGTTGGTAAGTTATAATTATCTTTATTAATTAAGCATCCGTAATTAATTCCCTCCACTGAAATAGTTAAGACCCAGACAGCACTGATTTTCAACAATCCTAGGCGTGTAAAAATATATCCGTGCCCTAAGTCTTGTTAAGTCATTTAAACCTGAAACTTTACCTGAAGACAATGTGACCCACATATTAATACCACGGGAAGTTTCTCTTTGACACATGAGACCGAACCGAAACCAATTTAACGATCAAATAAGGGGCTGTAACAGTAAGACTTAATTGTCTCTCAAGGCTTGTACCGAATTTGCTCTTAACTATGGTATTTCTCTTTAACCTACCTCTCCCTTAGTTGCCTTGGCGACGAAGATTAATAACGTTTTAAGGGGAAAACTTGTAGTCTATTGACTTTGGCGTCTATTTATTTTATAAGTAAGAGGACAGATTAATTTGGCCTTCTTACATAGATTATTTATATCGTTTTCCTTGAATTACGCTCAAAAACAATAAATAAGAAATAAAGTGCCTTTTCGAGCAGAATAAATAGAAAAATGTTAGAGACTATCAGGAAGTAAATACTACATTAACAAATATTTTCTAGAAAAAATATCGTCTTCATTTTTGTTTTCAAAATTTATAACATCGTATTATAAAGCTAACGATTTTAAAAATAGGTAGCAGCAATTAACAACAGACGAAGCAAAGAAAAACAAACTCCAATAAATCTAAATATCTTAACAACTATATACACCAATAATAATTAAATTTCAATTATTTGATGTGCCTGATGGCGTAGTTGGTAGTGGTTCTATATTGAGCGCAGTCGTTCTCCAAGTCTTAATATCACTTAATTAATTATATTTGTAATTACGAGTACTCTGTTGTCTGTTGTCTCGAATTATGTCGGAGTCAAGTGAGCTGTTGCGAGAGATTTTGTTCTTCGAAATCCGTTTTCATTCTCTATTTTTCTTTGAAAATAGTGAATTTTATCAATGTAGTTTTTTAAAGACCGCTAAAGTTGTCATCTTTAATTTTAAAGGTATTCATTCATACCAGTCATTAAAAGTCCATTGTGGGACATAGGCCTCCCCAAGAAAGGGGGTAAGTTGCCCATAATTGCCGCGCTGGGCAAGCTTGATGGCAATCGAAGAGCGCAACTTTCGCGACGGGGAATCTGCTGCCCATCTCCGCCCTGTACATTTGAGCTGACTTTTTTGCATGGATATACCGCCATCTGTCGGTTCTGGTACCTTAGTCGCCTCTTACGACACCTGGTATAAAATGAGGTGCCATTCTACTCTGCCGGTACCTCACGGCTGACGGCGGCAAAGGTATTACTTTAAACTTAATAAAGCGAAACATATCCGTATTAGCGACACTAATTGTAATTCTATCAATCTAATGACCTAGATACTAATAACAATAGAATTGACCTAATTATACCATAAATTAAGCATTGAAGACCACTGAAGCGGAAATGATTCCGAGTGACGACCACGTACTGATCTACCCGATGAAGCATGGAAATGCTACAAGTACAAGATAGAGCAGCTGTTGATTGGCTAAGTCTGTTTCGAAAATTACTGTACCTCAGTCGCCTCTTATGACACCTGGTACAGAGGGAGATATTATTCAATTCTGCCGATACCACACTGCCATTTATGTAGAATATATAATTTCATACTAATGTTTAATTTTAGATTACATTTGAGTAATTTTTGAGTTTTTTAATTACATACACACAATAATAAGCCTTTTCTTCTCACATAATGTCTTATATAATCTCACCTAATGTGTTTATGGTATGATTAAATAAAATATAATTTACCCTATGTTACTATGTAAAAATGTAGTATTCTAATGGTGAAAAAATTATTGAATTTGAGTCGATTTTGAGTTATATCTACTCCAGCACCAAACAAAAAATCAGATATATATTTTTAATTTTTATGTATAATATCAGTATTGATAAAAACGCACTAATATGATGACTTCAAGCGATAAACTACTATTAAATGAGGGAAATATACTTAATTGGGGTGTTTATATTATTTACTTCAATACACACATTCCCACATATTTGAGCATGCACTTAACATTGCATTTCCTTTTTAACATTTTACGTCAGTGATACGTCAAAAACATGCATGTAGATAGTCATAAACTGACGTGACTCCAAACTGGACCACTCATCCTCCAAGCATGGGTACTCTTAGGTCGAAGATTGTTTTTATTATGTACAAGTACTATTAGATTTTTTACGAGTTTACTTTTATTTATCTTTAGTAAATAACTGAAAGTGGACAAGTAAATATTATTTATAAATAATGTTTTTTTCATTGTTCGCCCCCATTTCGTCTTGAATAAATCGTAATCAAAATAGTAGAAACTTCATACTTCAGGTATTTTTTCAAAACAATAACTTCATATACAAGTATAACTTGCAAGTAACACAGCCCAAACATTAAACCTGTATAAAAATCTAATTCGGATGACTATCTTATATCTTATTTCCTTATAAATATCGAGTAAATTCAATCTGACCTGTATGAGTAATGTCTGCAACCCAAAACAAAGTTACCCCAATCGAAGAAGTTAACCAAGTACGCGGATCTTACCTGCAAATAGGAAGGAATAGACTGGAGTTATAGAGTCTGTTGGTTGCACAGTAACCGGTATGTAACGGCGCATATTAAATTAAACCGTACTGCCAGGATAAACATAACGCGGTGCGGTAAATGGAAACTGCGCTAAGGGAGGGCGAGGAGACGCTATTGTGACATGCATGAGAAAAATGTTCTATAATGTGTTCATTAAAATACTTCAAGTAATGGAATCGGTAAGAAGTCCTTAACTACTATTCATTTTTTATATTAGTAACTGACCAGATAGACATTGTCCTGTATTTACCAAATAAGTTTATCATGAAAAGATATTGCTACTATAAATTAAGATATTTTATTAGTGCGTTTTATATCTCAAGTTGGATTGAATCGTGCGCGGTAAATAAAAATAGACAAATATAAGAAATGTTTAAATATAAAAATACGGGAATATTTATAAAACGAGTCACCTGATGGTAAGAGATCGGAATCGCATATGGACATCTAAAACAAAGGTGTCCTATCCTTACTTTTTACTTTAATCTTGACAAATATAATATACGGACATGTAAAATGAACAAAAGAATTAATTTAAATAATCTCAACCTAAAATAATTCTTACAAGCTGATATTGCACAAGAGATAAAAAATAGATGATAAAAACGTCATAATTAATCGTTTAAAACTTAAATGATTAATGATGATGCCAACTCATCATTAAGAATTACTCATGATTATAATGTCATACTACAGATATATTAGCCAACAGAAAGATAGGTATCGCATAGTGTATCATTATTGATGAATGATAATATAAAAATTCCTTTCATTAACATATCAGCCACCAAACGTCCACCCCTAGATATAACCCTAATCATTTAATAAAAAATAATCGTGGTAATCAAGTATAGATTTGCGTCGTGCTTTTCTGAACATCTCTGCTACATTGCATTTAATATTCTATTTTGCTGATAAAAGGGCAGAGAAGAAAGAAATGCTTTTCCAAACAGTGTGACATCAGGACTATTAAATCCGAATGCAAGTAAATTAGAAAACATATATATATATATATACTGTAACACGTTTCTATAACATATTTAATTATAATAACGGTATCGCCGTTATTAAAGCATTCAGCAATACTATATTATATTAACACATGTAACACAAACAGAATCTTGATTGACTCTAAATCTTATTGTGCTGTAATAATCCTTTTTTTCTATTATTTTCTTTATCTGTTTCTATTTTTTCATCCCATATTTTATTAAATTGTGTCTATGGAATGAATAAATGTATTTCTTATAAAAGTTTTTTTCTAAGGGTATTGAAATGTAAACCTTGACTATTTAGTATATCAAACTTATACCCGTTTACTGCAGATAATAAAACTACATTTTAACAGCTTGAAAACGCATTTTTTGTGTTCAGTGATAAACTCTAGATATAAAGTACCGGGTTTAGAACAAAATGTCAAAAATTTTCGAATACACGCACGACTCTCCACACATTTTCTGTTCTAAGGTTATCGGTGCTGTGAAAAAACCGTATTGTCGGATCTTCCGCTCCGCTGTGTGGGTTAACACCTCAGAGATTACCTAGTCGTTAGAACTCTGAAGAATAAAACCTAAGCAGTAGAAAACATTAAATTAATATTCTATATAGGAAGTTACAACTAGGGCTACCAACAAAGGGAATGTAATTTTTTTTAAGCCCGCTTGTTTTAGAATGACGAATTCGATATCATGCGGGATTTGGGACATGAATCTGACAATTACTGAGCATCATAGCTTGTAAAATGTGTTATAGCTCAAAGGAAAGGAATTACAAATAAAATACTTATATACATTTGAATAACACCCAGACACAGAACAAACAGAAATCCCACAACCCCTGGTGCACATGGTAGGAATAATACCATCTGCGTCATCTAGTCCAGTCATTGCCTATCACACCAACTTTATCTGACAAAATCATAAATTTTCGAAAGATCATCTGCAATGGACGATGTGATACATTTAGAAGTTTAATGTGTTTATTTAAACAATATTTTCTATACAAATAAATATATAGAAAAATAAAGAAGATTGTAAAACATATCGGAAAATATATTCTCGAGCTGTTTTCATAACTAGTGCTGGTCTTAATTATAAAAAGTCATATAAAAAAGATAATTTATAAATATGGAGATACAATATAATTTACATAAGTAATCAATCAATGTAGTCAATTTGCAAGTTCGGGCAAGAGCAGGACTCCTCTGCTGGTTAAACTTGTTTCCATCACTATTTATGATAAAAATATATACATCCATCTTCAATTTATATTTGCTAATTATTTTTGAGTTGCGTCGTTTTTTGTTAGGAGAAAAAATTAGAAAGTTGTAAAGAAAGTTATAATTTTCTTTTAAGTTTATATGTTCCAAACGTTTTTAATTTACTTTATATGTAACATGGCGTTAACATTCAGTTCATGCATATCATTTAGTTGTTTGTCTATTGGCGCGTTTCATAGAACGCGTGCTGCTACAAGACAGAATAACAAAAATAGCAAATATATTTAGTACGATCGCGTTCCCATCCACGCAGTAGGTGCTGACAGTATCATATAATCTAGCAGTGCCCCGATGTTGGCCTTGGTTAGCTGTTGGCTGACTGGCTTGACGATAGTTCTAGGCCGAGATCCTAAATTTATCATTAAATCCCACGTAGGATAGTTTGGCCACTGTGAGATATATGATTATCAACATTATATCAGCTATAGAACGTACACTGCTAAACAAAGACCTCCCAAGTAAGAATGGAATTGTGCCCATAATTTCCGCGCCGGGTAGGTGTATATCGATAGTTTTGATTTATTACAAATCTTCTCATTCCTGATTCAATCAGTCAAAGGGACTCCGATCATTGCTCTTTCTATAGCTATGCAGCATAAAAACTGTTAATCAAACGAAAAATATAGGATCACCAATAAAACTCTTACGGGCATGTCTAGCACGTACGCTCCGAGCTTTGCCGTCAATATGCCGCCATCAAAGTCCAATTACGTTCTTTGACCAGCGTGAAACACAGGTTGATCATTTTTAGCTGCTTTTATGAACGACTTCTATTGTTTGTGTTAGTCAAAGATCAACTGACAATTGTTTCACGCAGAGAATATTAAGATTAGTTTCTTCTTTTGAAACAAAGAGGTCAGATTTAAAGGTTTATATCGACTTTACCTTTTTTCACAGTCACTTACAATAAAATTACAGAGATACAATTATATTTTGCCGGTATCCCACAACTATGCCGGTATCTCTCGAAGATAGGCGTACTTAATGTATAATAAGGTAAGCGCAAAAATTATTTTACAAACAAGAAATGAGAATTTCATGTTTGTAAAATAATGACTTCATGATTATGCCCTACAGACGTTACCCAACTAGAGTGAATATTGAATTCGAATTTGTATAATTATAAAATATATATAGTATTCCGTCAAATCTATTCTAAATAATATTTAGAGAGCACAAACTGGCAACCGTACCAACTGTAAAAAAAAGTAAGTCAATCGCTATAAGATTACATAACAAAAGTTGAAAAGATTAAGTTTTCTATTTTTGTTGAAAGTTCCGCTAAACCTTTTCAATATTTTCTCGTGGAAATAACAAAAATAGTGAAGTCAGTCTAACCGCTCACGCGTAATAGCCTGACCTAGGTAAGTAGGTACAAGTTTTTATATACATAGATAGTCGCTTTATCTACTAGAATTTTCCAGGGATTAAAAGTAGCATAAAATTGTTTTGGGTTCAATCTATTTTGCCAAATTTTATTAAGATTCCTTGAACCGTTCAGCCGTGAAAATATAACAAGCAATATATTTATAAACACAATAATAAATAGCTGAATTTTATAGCAAAATGTAGCTTTGAAATTAAAATAATTTTAAACGCAGCTAATTGGTTTATGTTTTGTCCAATACAAATTAATAAACAGTCCAATAATTTATCTCTATATTGTTAGTTTATATTTTACTTTATATATGAATACACAGTATTATTTAATATTTATCTGTTCCTAGACGGTTGTCTTAATTAAGGACCTAACTAGAGAGTCGTTAAGCGTTACCATTACAAGAGTTTGACTCGTATACAAAGTTTGGCCGTAAATCATAAAGTATTTAAGCTTTAATCTACGCATGTGTTTATTTACGTGAGGTAAAGAGGTTTACCTCTTATGATGGTTGTATATGATTACTATTTATTTCTTTTATAATTCTGCTCACATTTACATTTGCTGAGGACAGTGGAATAAAAGTTAGTTCATACGGTTGACGACCAGCCCTGTTTATCCTTGGAGTGCCACCATTGCCTACGTTGATATTTAACTTCATACGGATCGATTTCCTGCTGAAATTTCCATAAAAAAACATTATGAAATAGATCAGATAAAAAAAACCTATCAAGTGGTACCAGCAGAGGAAAATGGTACCTTCTTCTATACTTGTACACAGATAGCGGTATATCCATTTGAAATAGTGTAGTTTAAATGTGAGAGGACAGACGGGGAATATAATTCTCTCATGATACTACGCACTGAGAGAGATAAAGATTGCTTAGCGTGGCTATTATAGGTAAATACCCCTAGATGCCTTGGAAGCGATCGACCAGCATACGCCTTGTATGATTATGGAATAGATGAATATATGCAATGTCGTGTCGTACCGGTAGATTAGAATAGTACCTCCCCCTATACGTAGGTATACTGTGGTGCTGAAACCGACAGATGGCAGAATATTTATCCAAAGCAAAGTCTAGATCCAATACAGCAAGGCGGCAGCAGTATTCCTGTCGCGACGCTACGCTCTGCGATTACCACTACCAATTCCAATTTTTTTTGGCCTTTCTACCGTTGCTTATGATGTATATTATGAGCACGTTCTGAAACTTACTATTTATTTATATTTAAAATGCCAGCTCTCCGTCGTTACTCAGTCTGCGTAGATTTCATTTTCTATCTTCCTTTCCGAAATGTTTTTATTTATGTACTCGTATTATTTTAGTCAGTATTGTAACTAGCTGTGAGCGAAATGGCCCATCGCCTACGACTTTCCACTTTAAAGGAGAGGTCTTTTAAATATTATATCGAATACCTAAAACTTCAAAAAGATATAATTAATTATTAAAAATAACTTCCATCATCCTAAATAACTTTTACAATCATTAATTTTTAATGTTCTTGCGCAAACCTATTTTTTATAACTGTGTCTTGGATAGGCTTCTCTAATAAAAACAAATGGGAAGATCAAAGATATTGAAATAAATATCCCGTTTGATAACATAACTTAAATAAATGTCTCCCTAAATAACAATTAACATCTGCTTGGCCCTCACAAACTCAAACACTTGCATACCTTAGAGCAGTGCAACGCGTTAGCTGATGAACACGCACAGTGCCTTCCCCTCAAGCAAATATCAACCAAAATAATGCAGCTAGCCTTACTTTGTCCTTTCCTTTTGCAAACGACTATTAACTGGCCCTAAGAAAGGCCACTTGAGCCAACGTCCGGCCACATAGGCGCTCTCGAGTGATAATCATCGGTCTCCCAGGGCACGCGGAACTTAACGCCCGTAGTATTATATTAATGAACGGCTTCCCCATCTCTCAAGTCGCGCTGGAATTAAAGGCTGAGTGGACGAGCAATAGGTATGTACAAAAAAACTGCTTAATATATTATTGTATATGCCTACGTTTTACTTAGTTAGCATTTATTGCATCAAATATTCAGACAAAGCATTCATCGTACCTTTAAAAAAAATTGTTAATTTGTTTTTATTGTAATACATAAGGTAGAACTAATACAAATAACAGTGTTCGAATTGCTGTTCCGATGTGAAGGGTTAAAGATTCCGCTAAATTACTGGGAAATTTGACATAATATCTTCAAGCCTCAAGGTTGCCAACGCGCTAGTAATATTTCAGTCATATTACGAGCGTCTATATATAAACAAATAGTTAATCATTGTTCTACCTACTGTTTACACTAATAAAACTACCCTTATCATATTTCCTTGTAAATTTTTCAACATTTGAATATATCGTGCCCTGTGCAAATGAGCAAAGAGAACTGCAAGCGCGCAATATGATTTCGACCGATGAATGCCCCTGACTGAGCACCAATTAGATTGAGCAAACACATATGAAACCGCTCGTCCGGAACAATACGAGAAGGGTGTACAGACCGACAAACAAAGCGTTTGCAGATGAATGGTTTCATGTAATAATAAATAGGTAACGGACTCAAATCTCAAACATCATTGCTTTATAAAAAGGAAAGTAATTTACGTACTTTTGTTATTCCTTTTATTTCTCTCAATATAGACGTGTGAAGCAAATATACGGGGTTGCGGGAAAAAGTGCGCGGAATAACTGATAAATAAAAAAAACCTAGATTTCCTGCCCAATATATTCACCCTTAATTACATTAATTGGATCTATCAATTCTTTTATTTTTTTTAAACTTTTTGCAATTATTGTGTAATTAGGCCGAAACTGCGCTTTTTATCTTTTCATCGCTGGTAATTTTTTATTATTTTACGGAACATTATATACATATATTTGCGTGTCTATGGGCGTGTGTTTGTAATTCGACTGCAGGGTTTTTAAAATTACGCTCTAAATTATTCTTGGGGCTTAGAGCTATAAAAATTTAAATTTAATTATTATCCATACACTGTTAAGCATTGCATGTACTATAAATAGACGGACCCTTTAGCATTTTATATAACAATATTAGTATGTCAATAAATTGAAAGAATATTTGTACATATACGGACATAATACAGGCAAAACTCAGTAGTAAGCATTTTGGCCTGACCTAGTACTATGAAAAGTTTCTTCAGCGAGGTTGTCTGGCATATGTGGGACACGTCGGACAATGGCATTGGTACGATAGGTAGACAGCGACGAGACGATTGTTACGCCGTACAAGACTAAGTTAGAATACACCTTTTTAATGACAACACGGCATAGTGTTCCAAATATCCTTTCTTATTGGGATAGATTACAAACACTTTTTTTTTATTAAAACGACAGTTTATTACAGTCAACAAACAAGCATACAGTCCGCGTGATAGTAAATGACACCGCAGCCTATAGACGGTCTTAATATCACAACTGGATATCTTTACTCGCGCGTTACCAACCTTGTGACTTGAAGTTATAATATCATCATCAAACCAGCTATTGTAAGACTCACGCCCGGGCAGGTCAGCAGAACAATTAAGAGACTGAAACCCAGAAGGCACCTGGCCTCGACAACATCACCAATACCATGCTGCGACACCTTCCTCCTAGAAGCGTCTTCGCCATGACACGTCTGTTCAACGGCATAAACCGAACAGGCCACTTCCCACAAGCCTGGAAAACGGGAGGAGTCATCATGCTGCCCAAGCCCGGCAAGAACGTACTTAAGCCCGAGAGTTACCGTCCCATAACACTTGCTACCTACGGTATCCAAATTGTATGAGAAGTCGCTGCTCCTACACCTGGAACCGCACATAACACCGAGGAAGGAGCAGTTCGGATTTCGGACAAAACACTCCACCTCACTGCAACTATCAAGAGTACCTACTCCACCGCATGACGATGGCCTTCAACAAAAAGGAATACACTGCCATAGTCCTGCTTCGGGAACAAAATGTAGACATATGTCTGATTTCTGAGACCCATTTAAAACACGCAGTTGGGATTAAGTTCCCAAACTACTATATCTACCGGAAGGATGAGCTATCGATTAGCCAGATGGCATACCGCCGGCTCGCTATACTAGTCCGTAGAAAAATCCTGCACCAGCAACTGCCACCACCTCAAACGCCCCCGACATCGTTATACACGCTGGGCGTCGAGAACTGATGATCCAACTTAATGATCAACCCGTCCCAACCATCGCCGCAGGGGATTCCAACTGCAAACACACGGTATGGAACTCAGCGACAATCAACAGAGATGGAAGAGTACTGCTGGGGACCGCCGAGACAAGCGTTTTTGAAGTCAACGGCCCGGAGACACCCACACTACCCGAGTAACCCAGCATACCTCCCTGGTGTTATTGACTTCAAAGCTGACCGATGCATTAACCACCTGCATTCAGGACGCCGTTGAAACATCTATTCATACCATACCCGAAAATCAGAGAAGCCCATCTCTGCCCAACGACATTTTGGCACTCATCAAGAGTAAACGGCGCTAGAGAAAGATATGGCAGCAAACACGCTGTCCCACTCTTAAAAGGCAGCCCAACGCTCTGACCGATAAGTTGAAGACCAAGTTGAGGTCGCACGAAGCAGATAGCTGGGATCAATATTTGGAGGAAGCGGGTGAGGACTGGACCACCACCTATGTCGCCAGATCACCAAGAGACCAGCTTTGGTTAGACCCCTCCTCGGGCCAGATGGCAACCCAAGATACTACGCGGACGACCGCGCAGAGATTTTTGCTGACTACCTGGAATGCCTGTTCAGACCGAACCCAACCGACGCTGATGAGTACGTCGAAACGGTAGCCCGGTATCTTAATGAGTACTTCGCCACACCCACGATGGCATCTGAAGACCCAGTAGTCTTCACGCCTGGGCAGGTACTACGTACAATCAGAGCACTGAAGCCAAGAATAGCCCCCGGCCTTGACAACATTGGGAACAATGCGCTGAAGCACCTGCCACCGAAGAGCATAGCCGCCGTCACCCGCTGTTTAACGGTATTAATAGAATAGGAGATTTCTCACAGTCGTGGAAAACAGGCGGAGTCATAATGATACCAAAGCCCAGGAAGAATGTGCTCAAGCCCAAGAGCTACCGTCCAATAACTCTGCTACCGGCGGTCTCCAAGGTGTATGAGAAGTTGCTACTTCTACACCTGGGGCCACATATCACATCAAGGCAGAAGCAGTACGGGTTCCGTTCTGAATACTCCACGACACTCCAACTCACGAGGGTACTGCATCACATGACGGTTGCATCTAACAAAAAAGAATACACCGTCACAGCATTCCTAGACATGGAGAAGGCGTTCGACAGAGTAGATATGGCATCAGGTTCTGCTATATAAAATAGGAAAGTCGCGAACTCCGCGTAGAATAGCGCGAGTGGTAGCTTCCTTTCTCGAAAACAGAAAATTTCGATTTAGATTCGATAACGTTCTATCGTCAGAACGCCGTAAGTGGCCGGGGAGCTCCAAGGTAGCTGTCTCTCGCCCGCGTTATACAGCCTACACACGGACGACATACCTGTAGGAAAAAGCACGCATCTTGCCCTATATGCGGATAACGACGCCTACTACTCATCCTCCATCAGAATGAACAGAGCAGCTAAAATATTAAAGAACACCCTCGATCTCTTACCCGTGTGGTTAAGCAGGCGGAGACTGCAAGTGAATGTTGCCAATACCCAGGCTGTGATCATTGGCAACTACCTTAAACTTCCCGAGAGAAAGGGGCAAGAAGTTGATTGGACACTGAACGTCAAATTCCTGGGTGTCTGGATCGACTGCCGCCGTACTATGAAGCACCACACAGACCAGGTAATCAGCCAAAAGCGGTCGGTCATTAACTTACTACGCCCAGTACGACCCGGCCGAACGAAGTTGGGAGTCTTCAACACGTACGTGTGACCTCACATCACCTACGCGTCGCAGGCATGGTATGTGCTCACCAGCCGAACGAGAAGGGGCCGCTTCCAAGCCCAGCAGTCCCGAGTGCTGAGAATGATTATCGAAGCGCCGAAAATGGTCAGGAACTCGACAATACACCGGGACTGAAGGCTGGAATACTTGGAAGAGTTTGTTCGCAGACTGTCGAGCGCGATGTTCGCGCGCGCCGACAACGCTTCGCTGGCGAATCCACAGCTGCGCGACAAAGAGCCGCTGCACGCGAGACTGCCAGATTGCAAACCCTACCAGCGTGAACTTGCGGCCGGTGAGGTCCAACGAAGTCTGCTACGGGCTCGGGCAACCACACAAGTGCCTAGAGCCCGCATGCAGGCAACAGCACAATAAGAAGCCATCGAAGATAATATAAACAATGCAATTCAGTCAGGCTTATATGACTAAAGCTGAGGCTGTTGTGAGTCAGAGAAGCTGCATGTCGCCCGCGCTGTACAGCCTGTACACGGACGATATACCAGTAGGAGAAGGCACACACCTTGCATTATACGCAGACGACGCCACCTACTATGCATCCTCGGTGAATAAAGAACACGCAGCTAAAAAAAACACAGAATACCCTCGACCTACTGCCCAAATGGCTAAGCAGGTGGAGAGTGCAGGTAAACCAAGGCTGGTAACCATGACCCAGGCTGCAATCATTGGCCGTTTCCATCAACCTCCGATACCACTGAAGCTAGTGGGGCAAGAATATGAGTATTTTTGTATTATACTCTAGATTCCTCTATTGTCTGACGTCCGTAACAGAAGTGCTTTAAGTGACTTATTTTGGTGTCAGATTAATATTAGTGATGTTGTGTAAATTTATAAATAAGAAATCTGAGTAATACACTGAAAGAGTGATCTATTTTTAGGATATATCTAAAACTCTTGTGGCTTATTGAATAAACCATCGTCACAAAAATAGGAGAGATAATAAAAAATAAGGGCTAAATGTTACCTCAACAATAGGTTGTAAATAAAAGGAATAAATTTTACTCTGCCATTTATGAAATGTCTTCATAAATTGAAATTGCAGACAGTTCCATTACCTTAGAATACAATTCAAAATCAAAATCCAATTACGCAACAGTATAGTGTAATTTGTATTGCCACATCCAGACTCTGCGGATGAAACCGCAACAATAGCAACTGTAAGACCGAATGAATGGAACGAAGGATGAATGAATGGAGCAAAGAACGAACAACTGAAAGCGCTCCAAGACAAACCCGCCTTTGTCATACCTACTGGACGTAATACGCTTTATGACAAATTGTTACTTAAATTCAATGTGACAGCCATCTAAAACTGTGTAATTAGTTTACGAGTTGGAGCTCTGGAGAAAAAGTGTTGACGGCTTCTAGATAAAACAAAATATATTACGATATAAGAGGCGACTAAGGTGCCGAAACCGTCAGATGGTGGTATATCCATCCGAAACAGTGAGTTCAAATTAACAGGGTGGAAATGGGCAGCGGTTTCGCGTTCACGAAGCGATCCCCCTTGTGGAAAATTTGGGCGAAATTTCCCCAATCTTGGGGAGACCTATGTTAACGTCTAACGGCTGAAATAATAATGATGTGGATATACAAATACACCACATTATTTTTCACTCACCCAAGAAAAATAATCCATATTTGTTATAGAATGGATTTGAATGAAACTGTAATATAACATTGCTCATAATAGAAATAACACATTCATAAAATATAATCTACGGATGCCCAACTAGTTATAACATTTAATTATATAAAAGGATATGCTGACTGACTGACTGACATATCAACGCAGACCCCAAAACTTAAGGGTTAACATTAAAATTTATCACAGAGGTTCGTTTTATAACACGCCCTACGTTAGCACAGAGAAAGAATTTTTTTTTAAATCACCCCCTAAGGAGGTCTTTCTTGTTACAGGTCAACCAATAAGCATACAATCCGCGTGATAGAACAAGTCATTGCAGCCTATGGACTATGGATACTCGAAAAATAACAAGGATGCCACTAACGCGTTGCCAACTTTGTAAACTGAAGATTATTATTACCTCCTCATAAACTAGGTAACGTAGGAAGCGACTGGTAGCAGAATAAGAATCCGAAACACCGTAGCTCAAATGTCTTATACTGCCATCGGTCCATTCTGGTACTGTAGTCACCTCCTACAACACCTGGTACAGGGGGAGATACTATTTTACTCTGGCGGTACCTCACGGCAAGAAGGTCGGGAATAGGCAGCTGCATACTCGTCGCAAAATTACACTTTGCGATTGGCACCGCGCCAGCCCAGCATTAGGACATAATTCTTTTGTTGGGGAGGACATTCAACTGTGAAAGTTCAACGGTGGCTGTGATGGTGGTGGTGAAATAAATATACTCAGGCCACAAAGTTTACGGTACCACATGATGCTTGAAATGAAAGAGAAGCATATAAACGAAATACGTTAGTAATACGCGTTTCTTTAGCAAGTACCAAACAATATCTACATAGTTATCGTTTTAATCAGTATATCTAGATCATAGTTACCCATCGTATCGACTAAAGGTCTATAATCCAAACCCAGTTTTCTCGTTACAAAGTTATAAAGCAACATATTGCTGTATATATCGTGCAAGAACGGCGCGCCGTCACGTCACGACGATGCCGCGCCGCGGAAGCGCCGCCATTTGCATTTTGATTAAAGACAGCCGACAGGCGGCGCGGCTAAACAGGCGACTGACCGGGGAAGTAAACTAATTCATATTATTTGCAGTAGTCGACGCTTCTGTTAATTCAATATCTACCGATGTAACACACTTTTAATTTATTTATTAAAATATGAACAACGACGGTAAAAATAGGAAATAAAAATAAAGAAGGCATGTTTTCTATGCAATACATCTTTAAGTATAAAAATTTCGAATCACGGAGAACTAATAAACAGATTTTGATAAATTTTTCGCAGTGGCTATAAGTTTATTGATGGAACTTACTAGTTTTTAATGTCTCCTAATTGCCATATTAAAAACGTACTGCCTAAGGTTTCAAAGTATTATTACATTCAGACAACGTTCTGCCGTTTGGAGAATCACAGTTCATACAATTTGAGAAGTTCTTTAAACGTGATTTGATGATGTATAATAACAATAAATTTTTAATTGTACACCAAACACGAAATCATAAATCAATAAACACAAACAATGGTCCTTATCGCTAATAACAACGATATAAAGGAACGTCTAATACTGGACAGCTCGTAGATTTAAAGTTATTTTTGCAAAATAATTGATTTTATTTGATCGCATCATTTGAATTAATCGTAAGTTAAGTAAATATAGGAATCATTTTTATTAAAAAAAATGTAAAATCTATATATTTACACGTAACGGCTTAAAACGCGGTTTATTTTTTGACCTAGAGGTAGCATTGGTACCTCACTCTCACCTATTTCTACGCGTGTTCGCATTACCGTGTTCCGTCGAGGCAGTGAAATTACTGCGTAAATGTGACATTGTCTCTATAGTTCATAATGTTGGCAACACACCAGGGATACCTTTGTTTATAGGCTGCGGTCAGTCACGTTTATCACCAAGCGGACTGTAAGCTTGTTTGCTAACTTCAACTCAAAATAAAATTTTCCGCTAGTTTATGTTAAAAGAACAGTTTTATTGCGTGAAATATATTATTGCACTTGCATAATGTGGAAATGTAAGACCACCAACGTTTCCGCTTTGTATCCACACGTCTTACAAGTTGAGTAGCTGTAGAAGCAAACACCTTTCCTTTACAAAGGTATACGTGCCAACATAATTTATGCAAATTACTAATCACGCACGCACCTTCATTACCTCGAACGTGACGTGAAACTTGCCGCTCCGCACCCGAAATTGACTCAAATACATATATTCAACCGAACTGAAATTAACGGGGCCTCATTAACTTTTTGAAATTACCTGATTGTTTACTATTTGCCATTAATTAATTTCATATATTATTAATGTCATATAATCAAGGCTCGAGAGAAATACAGTTTGATAATATTATTTAGTAGCTATTTGCCTTACGGACTTTATTGTGAGGAATATTCTATGATGCTCTTTAACCGTCCAAAGTTTGTGCTGATTGCACAGACTAACACAGAAAATAGTTTTTTCTACAATTAGTAATCAACAAAATAAAAAGCCAGATTTATCCTACGGAAACATGTTTTCATAATAAATTGTAACCTACGTGATACTATCTCTGCCAAATATCATCCAGATCTGTGCCCCGCTCCATAGATAAACAGTAACATACATCCATAGTAAGAAACTTTGACTTTTATAATATTAGTAAGGATTAATACGCTTAAATACTACCCCCGGTAGAGTTAAATACTACCCCCACCCCCCTTTGTACTAAGCAGCGTTGTACTAAGGTGCAAAGCAGTATATCATCATCATCATCATGCCAGCCATTGAAAGTCCACTGCTGGACATAAGCCTCACATGAATGAAGGTACAAGTATATTATGAGGGAAAATGTTTCTGTTATTACCAAACCTTATATGTGTTTATAAATAGTTAATAGGAATAACCCCATACTTCTCATCAAGATAATCCTTTAGTCCAGTAATACTTTTCTGATCCGGCACCATATGGGAGGACTCCGACATTCCATTAAAAGAGGGTCCCCTTTTTCATTAGACGTACTATACTAGACAATACTAAATTAACTTTAAGAGGTTTTTCAAGATGTACATTTGTTGTTACATTTATACGTACATCATATTGTATATTCATATGCACCGTGAGGTACCAGCAGTGAGGTACCGGAAGGGTAGAATGGTAAGAGGTGATTAAGGTATCAGAACCGATGGACGTCGGTATATCCATCCGAGTCATTATAGCTCAAATGCACAGGGTGGAGATGGGCAGCAGCATTCCCGTCGCGAAAGCTACGCTCTGCGATTGCCAACTTGCTTGCCCAGTGCAATTATTTGCACAACTCCCCCTTACTTTTGGAGGCCTATGTCCAGTAGTAGTCATCCAATTGCGTATATACAAATAATTGAAATGGTGTATGTCACACAATTGTACTGTTATTACTATCCACGTATAGAAATCTGGCAAAAACTTCGAACTATTTTATAATTTTATTTGCAATACATGCAGCTTATTGTCGATCCATTGGTGTTGGACTTGGCATATCGGTTCTGGGCCCTAGTCGCCTCTTATTATATATAGTATAAAGGAAGGTACTTTCCTACTCTAACTGTCTTCTAGGGCTTCTGTCCTACATATTTTCCTATTACAGAAATTAGGGTTAATATGAAATTTATAGTTACAATTACTAATTTATTCAATTATTATATATTGACGAATTGTTACAAACTCATTTTACGAATGCTAAATAGCAAATATAAGAAGAAACCTCATGAAGGAGCATAATATCCTTTTGATTAATGTCTTTCAGAAAATAGTTAGTTCAGTCATAAAAACCAAAGCAATTTTCCAGCATAAATATTTTGGCATCATTCTCAATTCGTGGAAAAGCGATGGTTCTGTTGCTGTCAAACTTCTTTCTTTTTAATATCTATTTTTTTTTCAAATCCTTCCAGTAAAGTCAAATTTACGTGAGATCATTTTACCAAATATCACTTAGTAACAAAAGGTCGTCGTCGATTACACTGAAATAAAGCTTGTTTCAATTAATTCTTCATCAATTTCAGCCCTACAGCCTACAGGATATTTTTGAATACAGTAAGTCTGTTACATAAAATCATACCAATAGTAAATTGCACAGTTTTGATAATAACAATGTTGCAATTGGATTTCGTTCGTAAAATTTTTATTTTCGCTGTAACATGTTGAAGCCGAGATGAGCGGATATCTAATAACTGTATAACATTTATACGAGATCCATATTTCGGTTCTCATCGGTTTTATATCAGCTTCTTTTCGTATGTTTCCATTACACAGAAAAAATTCAAGGTGTATATGGTATTTTGAAGAAAAAATCTGCCTTGCCCTAATGGGAAGTTAAGAAAATGTTATGCTGTGCATAAAAAATAGAATGGGTTATTAACAAGATATCCAATTGATTTTATGTACCGCAGTATAAGTAATTATTTTTAGTAAGTATATTTGTTATATGCATTTTTAATTATTAGTATTAATTATTCCTACACTTGTATACGCTCCTTGAAGAAAAGACAATTTTATTGAAAAAAATATAATCAGCTTATATGTATGGGAAGAAATGAATAGCAACAAAAAGTGACGGTGGCGTTGACACGGAAGTTTTGTACATAGAGATCCTAAAGAGACATTGACATTACGGGATCACCCAAATTTTGCTACGAAGTACCGTCCCCGTCGCGTAGCTAAGCTTTGCGATTGCCACCACGGCTACGTAGCGTAGCAATTATGGGCGGCCTTTAATGTCAATCTCTTTGGGATCTTTATCTACAAATGTATCGTTTTGATCATGAACGACATATTTAGTCACATTTTCTTGCTAATTACTTCCTGCAATACATATATAAGCTAACTAATTTATTTATTTTTCAATAAAATTGCCCCTTTACTTAAATAAGTACTAAGTAGCTTCTTCTCCTTCTAGCTCATCCAAAACAAAGTACTTTTTATTTTCTGTATATAATAAATTATTATTTATATATACTGGTATATATAAATAATTATTTACTATATACTAATATATACTGGTCTCAAATAATAGTTGAGGCGACAATCAGACCCTTGCATGCATCTCAAGTAACTCTCTTAATTAAAATGTAAATTGCTAAATATATATTAAATTATATAAAAACTTTATTTTAGCAATACTGTATTTATACATATACTAATGGGGAACAGCTATTAAATATAACATAAAGAGGTAGGCGCAACATACGTGCCTACAAAATGAAATCAGTCACGTGACATCAACATGTGACAAGCGTTACACTCGACCGTAAATGGTTTTGCAGACCTATATAATCAAGCCAAATTAGTTTAGCTTAGCTCACATAGCTTGAATAATAAATACTGGTATGCAAACCACCTTACAAACCAACCAAGCTATGGAAACTAACTCAAATATGTGAAGAGACGTTGTGTTATCGATCCGAAGCTACGCGAGCTAAACCAAACCGCTCTCGCCAATTTCAGTTGCATTTTCATTGCCCGGTGAGTATCTCGTGTCATGCACAGCATTCGTTTCATGAGTTAAAATGGAGCTCTTTATTGAATTGGTTAAACAACATCCAATGTTGTGGAATACTGATTTGAAACACTATCGCAACGTGCGTAAAAAAGACATCATATGGAAGAACATTTTAAAGAAATTAAACAGTCCAGACGTACCAGATGGTAAGTTTATATATTTACGTACGACACGAAATATTTCTTCAGTTGCCCGTAAGTTATTCTCCTGCTAAATTTAAAGGTTGCTCTTTATCACGGTATGGGTTCTTACACTGTCGGTAGCTATGTTGTGATAAAATTCTAGATGAATTAATTGTATAGAGCAGAGTTTTTAGTTAAGTCGACTATTTCGAAAGGCACTGATATTAGAATTAACAGTTTGACGTAATTCTTTCTAATTTGAGTAAAGTATAAAGTAAGGCTTTAAAGTAAATTGTTTAAAGTATCTTATATAATAACATTTGTTCATAACGATATCTGAGTTGCCCCCTACGATATTTGATGCAGAGGGGCATGCTATTCTACGTTCCTAGTTTCTTCTGGCTACTTAAATGCAAGCCATTGAAAAAAATACTATATACTAGATAAAATATTTTTTTAGTAATTATGAATAGGTAAAAAAGCTTGGAAGTCTTTCAGACAAAAAAAAACATAGTTACCACATTTTAAGCGGTTTCTTACGGTTTTGGTCAGTAAAAATACCGATATAACTCGATTAAAAATATATCCAATATTGTCCAACTTTTTGATGTTTGCTTCAATAAAATCCATCAGTATATCCAACTTTTTGATGTTTGCTTCAATAAAATTCAAACCTGTAATAATATATATTTATTTACAGTAAAAACTACACAAAGTGAGTGGAAGAAAATTCGAGACAGTCATCGAGAGTCTCTGAAAAGGATGAAAGTCCGGTCAAGTGACGAATCAGCTTCTCCAATAACAACTGGAAATACGCTCGTTTACTCGAATTCCTTTTACCCTTTAACAAATATCGATGTAGAATAAGATCACATTCTCGTAGTATTATACCTAGTGCATCAACAGAAAATCAAACTAAAGAAGACAGTAAACATCAGGAAAAAGCTTCATCAATACAAAACACTTCTGATGATAGAAATTTAACATTGGAAGAACTGGTACTTCTGAAGCAAACAAAGGAAAAGCTTATCCATAACTCTTTACGTGATCTGCTTGAAGTAAATGCAGCCTTTGTAAAAAGATGCCGACATAGAAGCAAGCGCAGAACTGAGACGACGAAAAAAGAAAAGAAAACTGAACAACCCTTGACTTTGTTCTTTGGTAGTATGTGCGAGTCCTCAAAAAAGCTTCCCAGTTGGATACAAAGGGATATTTAGAAAAAGATATTAAATATTTTATGTAAAGCGGAAAAGACATACGAAAATTACCTCTTCAGACAGCGTAACAAAGCTGTGCAGAAATCATTATCTGACTCAATACCAGAGGACTAAGAAAACATTACTTTCGGTAACTTGTAATTCAAATTAAAAAATGATTTATTTTTAATACACATTTATACAAACATACGCTGTATCTTACTTGTTTCACGGGAACATAATATTTTCGAATATTTACGCGTTGACTTCTAATTACATATAAAAAAAACTATCGTCTTAATGGGTTTAAAACATGGTTCATATATTTTTTTTTGTTTGACAATTTAGTTACCTTGCATCCTTTTGTAAAATTAACCAAAGATGTCATGTAGCAAAATAGCTTTGAAAAATTACATCACCTCATTAATGAAAAAAATCTCTTAAATCTCTGTTTGCTTGCAATCAATTAAAATGTAGTACAGAAATAATATGATTTTTACTTTGTACGTATCACTATTACAAGTTGACTAATTTGAAATCAGAAATAAAATTTTCTTTAGATATCAGGAGATAACATTTTTTTTTTTGCATTAAACTTCTTTGTCTTCAAAACCTTCTATCTCACTAAAATAATATAAGCGTATCTTCAATTTTATAACATCATTTCAGCTGTAATTTGCATTCAGCGCGATCCAGCGGTTTTAGTCAGACGTCTTATGCTGCGTTTGTCGGTCCACAGTCATCATTCCAGAACCTTTCCGGCTCCATTTCCACTTTAAGTTAGTTCATTCGCTGGGTTATTTCGGCAAATTTGTTTATTTTATAATTTTGTTCATATAATTACAATTTATCTCAAAATTTTCTAACAATTTCATCTGCCTTAATTTAATATTTACTATCGGTAACAACACGTCTGCTAACATGAAATATAGTTTTGCTTCAGTTTCAGTTATTTGTTTTAAGTTTAACTTAGAGCTGAAAAATATTAAGCTCTATATTTAGCCAGCTTAGCCTAGCTATCTTAGCTAAGCTAAGCTGGCTAAATAAACCCTATCTTTTTAAAGCTATACTTCGGTATATAGGATTGATTGTTTTACTATTCAATGGATTCCTATCACAATAATCCTTGTAATCGTTGTAAATTCTTAACGTCACAATTTACATAGGTAAGTAAACTGAGTGCCAATTAATACATAGATTATTCGAAGTGTCAATTAAAAAGCTTATTTAGGGAATAGAAATTTGAAGTTAGTTTTGAAGACATGTACTGAATATTAAATTATGTTTGTTGTATTGTAGTTGTATATTTCTATAAACATTTTAAAAAGAGATAGCATTTAATGTTTGGTCACCATTATTGATATAGTACAAGTTTCCTTTCAATTATTACATTGATTAATAATAAAAAGTTGAATAAAGAAATACTACTGTGTATAAATTTTATGAAAAATTGTGTAAAATCAGAGCGTAGGCTCTTTAAAGTTTAAACGCAAAATAAGGAATCAAACCGGCTAATTTAGAAAACCGTCACGTATTCAAAGAGGCAATGGAAATATACCGCTCGGGCGCATCTCGATAAGTGCGCAGGCCAGCGATGGTTTCTGTTACATTCGCAGACGAAATCTAATTTACTTTTCAAACTTTTACGCTCTCCGTCTAGACTCGGAATGTCCAAGAACACTTTTGTTAGCACCGCCCTAGGTTTCAATTACGGCTATGCGGAGATATGTGGTTTTCACTGGATTACATTACCTTATTTCATTCAGACGGGAAAACATGTTTTTGCAATTGCTTGCTGCTGGGTAGGACTAAGATTGGAGAAATTTTCTGTATTTACGTTATCTCTAAGTTTTATAAGTAGATAATGACAAATACTCAGTCGTTACAGTCAATAAGCAGATGACTTGTGAACACAGTAGTCATTTTTTGAGTCATCTCTATTTCAATTTGCCTCTAAACGATGTAAAATGTCACTCCAGCGCAAGAGTAAAATCTACAAAGCTTGCATTCGGCTGATCAATCACAAAATAAACAATTAAATGAAATAAAAAAATAAAAAATAACAGCACCATCAACAAACACATTATCAACTAACATCATAGTTAACTATTATTGTATGACTCACTAATTGTTCCTGGTGCGAAAACTGTAGTTAAAAATGTCTTACTAAAAATTTCAAAACTTTAGGCTGTCAAAACCCAAGGAATGTTACAAGAAATATTTTGTTGAGTTATGAATAAATTGTTCATTATAATATGTATCCATACCCTACTTGTTCGTATATTTGCTTACATGTTATTAGTCCACAACCCGAGCTTGTGATGGCGAGAGTTTTTCGGAGAACCTATTTTTGGACTACTCTGAAGACAATTAGAGCGCCACGAATGCAAAGGCCAAGGCACGCATTATTTAGCGACCCTTTGCCAAGCACTCCTCTCTTACCATTTCAAATAATAATAACTTTAATAATAATAATAACTTTATTCAACAACTAAAAGAAACTTAAACTAAAATACATTTTAATAATTAGGTACCTAAACTAGGTCTAGCCTGTTCTTATAGGCAACTATGCTCTGTAGTGTGCATGTAGGTGTGGATGTGTGTGTATATGGTCTAATGTTATACAAGGTTTGTTGACACAACACATTATTTACGCACACATTACATAAATACACAGAATATGAAGGTAAGCTAGTATATAGAGTATATACAAACAATAATGAAATAAAGTATACTTCCTCTATATACTTCTACTAGAATCCTTAACAGGTTTAAAAAGACTGGACGAAACTGACGAGGACCACAAGACGGAAATCCAAAAGAGAACGAATTGCACCCAATAGTATTTGTGCATTGTATTGCTAAACGACTAGTATGAGCGTGTATTATACGTGATAAGATAGTGAGAAGCATTTATCAATATTTTGCTATCTAACGAATGAAATTCCATTTCATATCGCCTTTTCTACATCCTGACTGACCGGATAGTGATTATCCTATCCTAACTAACGTAAATTATAACATAAACTATCCATTCTTTTAAATTGGAACAAACTTACTGTATGCATAAGCAAAAAAATTATTAAAATCAGTTCAGTTGTGTAAAAGTTCATTCTAGACAAACACTGAACATTTTTACATATATCTAATGTTCTATTAGAGTAAACAGTAAAAATGCTGAAAGAAATACACTATATGGACACATTTAGTTGTCAAAAGAAGCTGTAAAAGATAATGCATCTCAAGCGATATAGATTCCCGCTCCGTAAATAGCAAACTATATGAAAGACTGCTAAGACTCTTGGGACTGCAGCATGTACCTATTTAAAGTTCTATGTCGGTTTTTAAGATGAGTCAGACAAGTCTTAAGGATGGTAATCACCTTTTATTTTTCTTTGCATATTTTCTGTTAACAGTTATTTTCTGTTTGTGTTTAGGGATAAGTACTTTTTTGTTCCTTGGAAAATCTTATTTTATAATATTTAGTATTGTGTATGTTCCTTTCACAGAAATGTTGAAATAACAATGTTGACTTTTCGAAGGTATTCCTTATAAATATCATAAACATTTGTCTATTTCGATTTGTAAGTAGACCTACTTGTTTAAGTGTTTACAAAGAATGTTTGACTAAGAATTTCAGTAAATTATTTAAATTAAGTGACTAAAATAGTTTTTATAAAATCTAGTGACTTTAAGAACTAAAAATTTTAAATTCTTCCGTATATGATGTAACACAGAAATATGATATCAAAAAGTCTCAATTACTATGACTTATACGAATTTAATATACATAAAAGCTGTTCTTTTTATAGAGCGCTGTAAAAGTAAGTTATCAAGCTAAACTATAACAACATAGATTACAAAAGTTATGGATAACAAAAGTTTATTGTGAAACTAAGTTGTTAGAGGCAATGCATCTCCGGCAATATCGATTTGCGCGACGTAGGCGGTAAAATAGTAAACAGTATGAAAGTGGACTCCGCTGGGACAGCGGGGTCTATTCTCATATTTTAGTATCCTTTACTGATTTAAACATATACAGTATAACCAGTTGTATTATTATTTCATGTCGAAAAACTGCTCGTTCTAAGCCGGAGAATTTTTTTTTCATCTATTTATTCAGTCCTAGACCCAAAGACTTCTTGAGTAATCTCAATTTCGTCCTACAATGATAGATACTGTACTCGTAAGTAAATGCTTATAAATTAAAGAAAATTGTACAAATCAAATATACGAGTATTATGCAATGTGTCCAATAAATCTTTACCTGCAGAAATTTGCTAAAAATATATTGAAATAATAAATTTATTCAAACCTCATCTTATACATTCACTTAACACCCAGCTAGGTGGCTTAAAACACTTGTGTTATGAACACGAGACAACAGAGAAATAAGAAATATAATACTTTAATAAATATTTTTAACACCCAGATACAGAACAAACACAAATATCATTATTTTAATGTTTGCCCTGAGTGGGGATCGAACCCCTTGGCATAAGATATGATCACTTTCATATGCCCAATTAAGCCTATCAAACAATAATTGTTGTAATATTTTTACCATTTCGACGTATAAAGTTCGTGATATAAAGGAAATCTTTTGTAGAGAGTCTTATGTTCAAGATAATATGGTGATGGCTGAAGTGAAACGTGTCCTACGTTATAAGAACATAAAAGTGAAAATATATATACTATTCTATTCAGATAGACAGTGGGCAGGGCATTTGGTACACAGAACCGATGATCGATGAAGTCATAAGGTTCCGGAATGGAAACCACGTACTGCCGAGCGCAGCGTAGAGTGTTCACCCGCAAGATGGTCAGACGATCTGACTAAAATCGCAGGATCGCGCTGAACACAGGCCGCATACAACCGGTTCTATTAGAGGTTACTAGGTATATTTCCAGCAGGACGTCTTATGATGACGATTAATAGAATATTATCTTAGTAAATATTGCTACGGGAAAAAGAAGAGCGATATTTAGATAAAATATTTTTCGAAGGATTCAGTAATATGCCACCTATGAGCGGAACTTTCGACTAAGCTATCGCATGCTACATTCGACTATTCGCTAACACTCCAGACTACAAGGATTTGCAACCTTTTGCTCGCTCTTTTGAAAATAGAACTTCCTTCCGATATAGCTTCCTACTGTTTCCGTGAAATTGAGATGTAAGTTAGTTTGTTTTTAGTTTCTAGAGCGCGATTAATAAGTCAGCTGTTATAAATAAAGTTCTAAATGTATATTTCTAAGTTACTCTATTAACCAATATAGATCAAGATTAACTTCACTTATCTATTTTTTGGCAATCGTACATCGATAGTATTTGCGTTACATTATTTTAATGGTAAATTGGTTTAACTAATAATATTATTTTTGTCATTAATATATATTGCCAAACCAGCAAATACTTATATATATACATTCTAAGAGCTCCGCGCGGTTATACCAACGTAGTTTCAGTCAGTACCCGTGAGAATTATACATACAATGAAAATAGTAGATTTCTCCTTATAACTAAAGCTATCTGCAAATGAAAGACCATTTTTTTATTCGTTTAAAATAACATTTTCTTCAAATAAATTAGAAAATCAGAAAACTTTTTACTTTGCAAACTTTTTTTCCTTTTAGAGGATGATTTTCAAAAAAATTGTTTACGTGTAGTTCATAATTTTCAATAAAGAACCTTCGTACTGAATTCATTCGAGTAACTCCAAAAATAGATCGTTTTATACTACTAACTTAGCACCTTTATTTAGAGGGTTAATTTCCTAAAATTCTTTCATATTCAATCAAATCAAAATTTAAGTTTCTAGGCCCAACGTTTATGTCTGTTAATCAGCTTCTCATTTTATATATAAAGATAGATTAAATATATATATGATCATGTGGGGATGCAAATCATAGGAGAAAAGCTGTCAAGTCGTATAAGGCAAAAGTTTTCACTAAATCGAAAATCGAAATATATTAGTTTTAATTACGAAACGTGAACTAAAAAATCAATTTTAGTTCACCCATCCCAATACCAATTGTTGCTTTATTTGCTTGACTTCAACTATCGCGGCGCTAGCCACTTTACTACTGTTCCATGTACATTCTTTGTTTTATATTCATCATTATCATCATTACAGCTATTGAAAGTCCACTGCTGAACATAGGCCTCCCCAAGAAAGAAGGAATTTTGGCCATAATTGCCGCGCTGGGCAAGCGTGTTGGCAATCGCAGAACGCAGCTTTTACGACGGTAATGCCCATCCCCACCCTTGTACTTCAGCTACAATATCTCGAGTGGATATACCACCATCTGACGGTTCTAGTACCTTAGCTGCCTCTTACGACACCTGGTACAGGGGGAGGTACTATTCCACTCTGCCGGTACCTCACGGCAATTTTTTATATTGCGCATTTAGAAATTCCTTGAAGTACTGGCAGAAAAAAATACTCCTCTACTACCTCCTTCTATATCAGGTGTAGCTTATCTCAAAGGCAAAAGGGATGGGATTTAGCATTCATTTATTTTTTTCCGCCAGTCCTCTTAGTCTAGCACTGCAGCTTAAAGCATAATTGCCGCGTTCTTAGGCCTATGTTGCTTGACATTTTACGGCTGCTTTGATAAATCAAAAAACACCCATACGGCGCCTGATGGTATGATAGAGTAAGTGCAGCCTATACACGCTTATGCTTTTACAATGATATCACTAACGTGTCACTAACCTTGTAACTTAAAGATATTATGTCACATTTACCCAATAATTTCACTGTCTCTCTATCACTTTAAATCGGAAGACTGCAATACGGACACTGCTGTGTATGTAGCTTTATAGAAGTTCTCTCTTTAGTAAGATTTTAATTATCATTAATAACTAACTGATTAGACAGAAGTATCCTGTCCTAACGTTATAGGCTATGTATATCGAGAAAAAATGTTGCGACCATAAAATCAGATAAAAACTATATCTCAAGTAAGCAAAAAAATATTAATATCGGCGAACAAAAACTGTCACATCGTCATTTTGATATATAAAGATAATTATTAAAAATATATACATACAGAAGACTACTTTGTGATTAATTTATAGTTAAGAGGAAATTGAAAATCCTATTTTTGAATATAGAATATCACGAACTCCAATCACCCCTCGGGTAAACCTCCGTGGATAATAAATACATCGTAAAATCCGTGTACCCACCGATTTTGTTTTATAACACGTTTCATAAATCAGGTATTGTAAGCCAGCACGCCCCCTCATGAATATGTTAGTGTGCACTCCGCTTAATAAAGTTTGCATGCACGAATAACTTGTCATGGTGACAAAGCCCTGACCTACTGGTGATTTTATACGGTAATGGCGAAAATTTCCGTTTCACTATAATTCTGAAGAGGGGATTTGGGATTGGTCGGGCTTGAAAACTCGCCAGACATTATTTGAATTTAAATTTTTTATATTATCTTATGAGCGATTAAAAATAAAGGCCGTATGCGTCGAGCAAGGTTTGCATTGCTGTTTTTGATTTAAGGTATGAAGAAGTCTCGTCACATGCACGTTAGATGATTGCTATAGGTATTTGTAGTTTGAAAAAAGGGAACCTAAAACACTGAACACAATGCAAGGTGATTGTATGAGTATAAGAAAACAAGCACTGAAGAATAGAGAAGTAGTTTCCAGAGTAACAGAGTCTTGTGCGGCCCCTTATATGCGATAGACTATATTCTCAGAATCGGCCCGTTGGCGCATTCGATAGTATCCCAATCTCGTGCGTCGTGGTCGTGGGTTCTATCCCTGCCATTTATGTAATGATTAGCAAACATTTATGTGATGAGCATTTGTGTTTGTTCTCTGCTGTGATGTCCGTAACATAAGTGCATACTTATCACGGAGTGAGTTTGAATGAGGTGTTGTGTGAATTTATTTATGATTAATAATCTAATTTTATCTATTAATATTAATCTATACTAATATTATAAAAAGGAAGAGTTTGTTTGTTTGTTTGCTTGTTTAAACGCGCTATCTGAGGATTTACTGGTCCGATTTGAATAATATTTTTTTGTTGGATAGTCCTTTTATAGAGGAAGGCTTTAGGCTATATATCATTACGCTGAGACTAAAACGAGCGAGCGTCAGTGAGAAAGGCTGCAAAAACGGGGAAAAGGATACCCCCCAAAGTCACTATTCTACGCTGACGAAGTCGCGGGCACTGCTATTCATAAATAAATTAATAAAGATAATTATCTGTATACATATATAAAAGAAATCGAGTTGCGTAGTTTGTCCAAATGAACTCCTAAAATACTATACCGATTGAATTTTGCTTGCTGTGTCATCCAACTTGTGATATAGGATTGGTTAAATAATTTTAATTGAAAAAGTATTCGATATTACTAAAATATTAATCTAACGATAACAAGGTCATTATATCCCCAAGAAAGAAGGAATTTTGGCCATAATTGCCACGCTAGGCAAGCGTGTTTAGCAATCGCAGAGCGCAGCTTTACAACGGGAATGCTGCTGCCCATCCTGGCTATGTGCATTTTATCTACACTAATGCGGATGGATATACTGCAATCTGTCGGTTCCGGTGCCTTAGTCGCCTCTTACGATACCTAGTACAGGGGGAGGTACTATTTTACTCTGCCGATACCTCATGGTTTACATAATTATATCATAAGAACTGTAATGATGTCATTACTTTTGATGTCGAAAGAATTTAAAAACGGGTTTACAACTGAAGGAAAAGAAAAACGAAAACATCACAACACGTGACAACACGGTCCCATTCCGTCAGTACTACGCCGGCATATAAATGACCCCCCACGGCGCATGCATTATTTATCTACGTAAGCCGTACGAATGAATGCACCGGCTAAGAAAAACAACATACGACGAGACGCGAGTGCGTAGCTCTACTAGATACGTCATAGGCATATTTTTCATTAATATTTAAAGTGTAGCTTTTATTAAAGGGCCCGCTTACGCAGGTGATAGTGATTCTATCTTGTGCACCAAGGTTGTGAGTTCGATTCCCACCCATAGCAAATATTTATATGCTGATCTTTGTGTTTGTTCTGTGTCTTGATGTAGAATCTATGTATTTAAGTAGTGTATTTGTGATTTCTCGGTTTTCTCTGTCTTCGTAACACAAGTACTTTAAGTGACATACCACGGAGTCAAGTCAATGTATGAGAGGTTGTGGGAATTTTGTGGGAAAATTTAAGTAAACTGATACGAAAGCTTTTCGTATCGTTATGAATCTTAGGTGTTTTTTAGTACATTTACGGAAGTTTTATTAACGGACTCTCAAAACAACGATTGTCAATTTAACCGCCGAGCAAAATTCTACAAACGTTTTTAGTGTTGCATGTCTTCTTAAAAACAATATATTTTGTAACATTATGATATCTAACAAAAATAACTACTGCAAAGATAATTTTGACAGAAAATATTTTTTAGAATACATACATACAATAAAAATCATTAGACCTTAATTTCAAGCAAGCCTGTAAGCATATGGATTAAACCGAATTTGTAAAAAACTACATTCTATCTTTCACATATCAAATCTTCTAAAGCATATAAGGAAAACTGTAACATACGGAAGTAAAGACCATGAAAACTTATTACGTTGAAATTTCACTAAAGTCACCCTGACGCTGGTGGGATACCATCCATACTACGATGTACATCCAGTTTCGGTCTATCGCCCGGTACATTCCCCTACCTCAGCCGACGTGTATCCGAGGCTAAACGACGGAAATAAAAATCCTATAAATATTGAGCAACCATATTTTTCTCACTTTGTCGCGGCTCGAGCCGTCTCAGTCCCACCTTCTATGGTTGCGAATTCGTGGAGTGGTAACACACGGTAGTATGTCCCGTTCTACTATTATTAGCCATATTTTTTTTATCTTGAACCGGAAATGAATATTTAAACATGTTTACATATTCGTTTTTAGATGAAATAAGTATCTTTGAAGGTTATGCGTATTTAGCATAGTCTGATCTTTTTATTAAGGTTTTCTGATTACCCTTGTTATTGATGACGTAACCATAAATGGCACCGGATGAGATACATATATTATGGTTTGGAATAATATGTCAGTTTTGATAGAAACTATTATGGTGTATTATGTTTATAAAACTACTATAACAGCGTCTTACTAAATATTTAGGTACATTTTTATTCTGTGTTGAATTTTGAACCGTCATCATATCAGCCATAGGACGTCCACTGCTGGACATAGGCCTCTCCAAGTAATCCCTTCTTCCCCAAGGAGATTATTAGAACCATAATACTGTCAAATTATATAAAATACCGGCAAATATATATACCCATAGTAAAGCTCGTCCCAAACGACGGCCACTTGAGCCCAGTTTAATGCCATGAGTGAACACCGTCTGTTCCGATCTCGCTCACTTTGGGACTCGCTATGATCCCGCAAACCCAGCAAGTCACATAGTAACACTGCACGCTCCCGCTATCGCCAATTAGCGAGGAATATAAAATTGCTCATTTATAAGTGATTCGGTCTCTCCCTCAGCGACGCTGAAACTGACGTCAGAGACAGCCCGTAAAAACAAAAGAAAAATCCACGTTTAAAGTAGTAGAAGTACAAAAAAGTACTTAAATATAAGGTACTAAGAACTTAGTACCCTATAATTAATAAAATGATAAGTCAAAAGTCATTTAAGTCTAACTTAGGAATACAGTCACTTATTAAAATACAACTCTTTCATCAGACCAATGAGTATGCCAGAAGAAGTATAGCTTAACTCAATACGTTTCTAATGAAGTCGTCAAAGAGAGCTCGCAACCTGAACCGAAAGCAAGAGATGAAAAAAACTTTATAGACGGCAATACAAAAGTGACAAAATAAAAGCAACCTGTGTACACTGAACTGATGTGACCGTTCCATGCATCGCACATACAGAAACTACTATGTATGGTTTTTTAGGGTACCGCAAGGGACTCCGTTTGGCTTTATGGGTGATAATTTTTGCTGGATCAAGGGGAAAATTGCCGACTTAGCGGCTGCATGCGGGTGCGACGATATCTTACAATAAAACCTGATCCAGGTTGATATGTGAGTTATGTAGTGGTTTGTTTAGAATTTTTGCTACCTACCCAAATACTGGCTAACCCAACGAACGTTGTCCTGTCTAAACTAGAGATACTTATATGTATATCATGAAAAAAATATTTTTTCTATAAATTAAGATAAAAAATAATAGCCCATCATCTTTTCTCGTCAAATAATAAATTGCCTATATACATATTCTTAAACAAAGAAATCTGAAAATAGATTTGTTATATCGCAAAAAAGTAAGTATAGTGGAATATAAGAACTTTTTATCTAGCATCTAGGTCATGTCCTATTCACCTGGATTACACTAAACATTACGGTTTAATCTCGGCTAACTGCCCATTCCTAGCTCCGCGCAATCTTGTTATTACTTCTGTTTTATATTATGCATACAAAGAGAAAAAATAATGATCCTTACTTTGTATTCTAATCATGTTTTGTATTTGTGGCAAATTAAAATTTAACGCTCTTCGGAGGTAATATTTTATTGAAATTTTGTTTGCTTACCCCAATAACGTATACAAGTAACTACTTAATAACAATAATAATAAATTCGCACATGTCACTTGACTTCGAGTAAGTCGCTTAAAGCTCGCGCTGTGTTACGGACAGCAGACATCAGAGTGATCACACGTATAATACATAATTATTACCTAGATATTGAATAAACTGCCTACTACCTGCGCTATCACGCCCGTCGAAATTAATTTTTAAATGCTACTTTTAATTGAAATGATCTGGTGCTAACTGCGTCTACTAGAATTAACTGACAGTTGTGTGTGAAGAGGCAGTTGTGTTTGGACACATCTTGCATCAATATCTTGTATTATAAAGGTTAATTTATATTTAGGATGCTAGATGTTGTCTGAATCCGGTGGAAATTGATAAATAGTATAAGTATTCGTTATACCAGGTGGCATGACTAACACTTGTACAAACTGAAGAAATAATTAAGAAATTTTAATAAACATAAAAAATTATATAAATGGCTTGCTTCTTTAATAGTAACACATTTATTACTTTCCGGCAGTCCAACCGCTTAATCTTTCTTGGTTCAGAGCTATAGTATTTACATCAATAGTATTTATTATATATATATTAACGATAGTATTTTGTTACTAGCTATATAGGATAATAAAGTAAGAGTTCGTCAATTGAATCATTTCATTAAGAGCATCTCTTAAAAACTAAATTGACATTATAGGATCAGTAAATTGCAGTACCTATCATTAAGTAAAATAATATAACTTTTATTTGCACATGATCACCTTGAAGATTCAGCTGGTTGCAATCTTGAGATTGATTTCTTGAGAACGGTTGCCGTAATGTAACCGATACGTCGAACAAAAAAATAAAAGAGTTATATCAACCCCGATTTAAATGAGTAGTTTTATCATGAGTAGTGAACACGAAAATATTATTAATAAAAAAATATATTATAGATTACATTAAATTTTGCATTGCAACCAAATTAACCAAGAATATATAAACAGAACGGAGCATATTGTAACCAATTGTTTTTTAAACACTCTTGCACACTTACCTAAATTTGCGGTACCGACGACTTATTGTCAAGTCTCGAATCTATCATACAATGCGCAGTGACAAATGCATCACCTCAAGACAGTTTTCCCCTACTCAATTCTTCGGCAGACGAGTGGTTCCGAATTGGCGCGAAATGGCTGAGTGTTATCATTCGCGCACGTTCCATTAGCCTAAAGAGCCCTCACGCGCTCTGTGTGATTACGCATCGCTTTTTACGCCGCCAGTAAAAATGCTTCCGGGCTCTCGACGTGTAAGTACTGTCTCTCAGTCTTTTGATTTTCATTTAACTAGTACTATATACTATCGTTGTTGGTAAGCGTTCTCCTTGGTATACTTAAATTAATCAACTCGACAGTCCGGAACGCCAATAAAACAAAGGAGGTACGCTTCAAAAATGACGGATACCTTTTTTTAGTTGACTCGTGAATGTAATTCGAATGATTATATAGGATTATATATAAAACTTTCCACCTTGTTGCATTTATACATTACCTAATCCACTAGACATGATGTGGTGCTTCAAGTCTAGAAGTTGCAGCCTGCTGAAACACTCTGCCGCAAGCATTTTGCTTATAAAATGGATCCAATGGCGTAAATGGTAGTGATCCTATCTTGTGCACCAAAGGTAATGGGTTCGATCCTTGCGCAGGACAAATATTTTTATGGTAATATTTGTGTTCATTCTGCGTCTGGGTGTAGAATATATTTATCTAAGTATTATATTTGTCATTCGTCTGTTGTCTGAAGTCCGTAACGCATGTGTTTTAAGTGACTCATCTCGCATACAGGTCAATCTGTGAGATGTTGTGTAAATTATTATTATTATTTTTAAAATATAGACTTACGTTACATAATGTCTAAGAAAACAATGTGTCGTTTGTATGCGCAAAAAATATTAACTATATTTTTAATTCAAAACTTTAACTATCAAATTATAACGACAATATTCAATTTTTATGATATAAAAGTACATAAACCTAATTATGACAAAACCGATGAGCTTGATATCTCAGTGCCAGTTCCAGTGCCCTGCTAATAATATTAGAAAATAATTAAGATACTACATTAAACACAGAAGCACGCGAGTAGAATAAATGCTGTGGAAATGAAAACACATCGAAGTATGTATGGTGTGAGTTTGAGAGATAGATTAAAGAATAATGAAATAAAAAATTCTATGTGGTGTAAGAGATGACGTTGTGACAACAATTGAGAAAGGAATGTTACGACGGTTTGGACATGTAGAAAGGATGGATGAAAGTAGAATGAGTACACAAATATATAGAGTGGAAGTGAATGGAAGAGTTGGTATAGGACGACCGAGGCAAACATATCTTAATCAGGTAGAAGAGGTATTAATGAAAGGCCAGCTCAGAGGTACTAAGAATAAACGAGCGCGTATGAAAGGGCTAATGCGAGTAAAGAGAGCAAGATAGGTATTCCAATATCGTAACAAGTGGAGATCCATAGTATCTGCCTACTCCGATGGGATGCAGGCGTGATGTAGGTACGTAATGAATGTCTGGTATTAAACTTTTTTAAGCAATCACCAAACTTATTAACATTACCAATAAACCAAGATAGTTCGCTCAACACAAAAGAAAAGAACTCATAATATACCAGGTTCATAATTACATTTCAAACGGGAACCAAATTATGAAGTGCCTTGAACCGAAATAATTCGAGCATCCCTTCCTCGATTAATAAATCGAAGAGTAGAAATCCTTCACGTAAGGGATGTCATCAGTAGTATAGGATTATTTTCATTAAGTGCATACTTGCGTCGTCGGTCTTCTACGTGAATAGCGTTCGGCATTTTCTCTCATAAATATTAGATGTTATACGTTGAAAATTAAACAATTTTGTTCATAATTTATTCTTATTTCTGAAATTAATCAGGTTACAACCTAATTGTGCCACTGTTTAGTCGTCTTACAATTAACAATAGCTACCCATAAGACGAGGCTGTTTAGAAAATGTCAGATACAGAGAACGCCTTCAAAGAACAACCCAAATATTTAGCTGTCTATTACAGAACTGTGGATAACACATATGTTGCCTATAATAAAGAAAATAAAATAAATAATCTCCTAATGCGGCTTGAAACAAGTACCGGAGCACATATACCAACATATATGTCTGGGTTTTCTTTTGTCGTAAAGCTTTTCATGGTCGGTTTTTGTTTAATAAAACGTTTTCAATGAGATATTATGATAAAAACGGTAAATCATGACATATAAACAAATATATTCAAAAACAATTAAACATTAAATGAATAAGAAGTACATATAATATCTTTTTGTAACAGGTATTATGTGTATACGAAAACACCCTTCTCACATCATAGTTCGAGTTTGTACATATTAATATGTATCCTAAAACAACAAGTTACTCTCCCCAATGTCTCCCTGATATCCAACACTGCCGACATCCACAAAACTTAAGTGAAAATTAAACAGTCCCGTTGACAACGTGGAACAATGCAATTTAATTTCCCGATGCAAACAACTATGCAGAGTCTAGTCGAATTATTTGTCTCTCGACAGCTCTCAATGGCCATTATTCGATTAGACCGACAGACTAACTTCACAGTACAAATAAATCCGAGTGCATTACGCTTCAGGGTGAGTAACCAGGGCCGGACTCGACCGCTGTGAATTCAGAGGCTGGACAAAACTTTTGCAGCGCTTGGACATTTTCATGTTTTTTTTTTGTTTTGTAAACTAGTTACGCTTACTGTGTGCTTTGAGGTTGAAGTGAAAAACAGTGTTTACGAGACTGGAACTGGTTTTTAAAATTAATGACATTGCTATAATTGCGCGCTTTTGTTCTCCTATTATTAGGTCTTTATTCATGAAAGTTCTACAAATCCCGTAGAGGTTCCCGTGATGGTATCACCGTTCAACTCTAAAATAAATAAATTCATATTTCATTTTTCAATTATATACTGACGAAAGAATTTAATACTCTGTACTTGTTTACGTAAATATATGTATAAACATTGTTTGTGGTTTAGAATAATCTCCTATAATCTACTGTATATACTCAAGTATACTCTGGGATCCTAAAGTATACTTGATTACCTATTATAAATTAGTAAACTTGTGTGAAAAGATTTTAAAGAAAGTCTGTATGGGTTTCTTTAAATCTCTTTACGGTAAAATCCTGTACGGTATGGTATATAAATTGAGGTACAATATCGCAGCACTGACTGACTTATAAGATACTGTCAGTACCTATTACGTGTATTGCGTTTAAAGAACTATTCAAAACCGAAATTGCTATGTATTATGCACTTTATTGCGATATTACATAAGACGCATTAAAGTTACAATAGTAATAAACTATGTCTAAGCTGTCACTTAAATAATAAATGTAGGTAAAAATAGTACTATAAGAACTAGAACAATTGCTTGGAAAATGTTTAATGTCATTTACTATTTTCAATGGGGTACCGGCAATGTAGAATTAGACCTCCCCTATACTGATGTGGTAATAGACGAGTGAGATACTGGAAGCAACGGATGACAGTATATCCACTTCAAATAGCGTAGCTTAAATGCAACAGGGTGGGGATGGGCAACAGCATTCCCGTCGCGAAGCTACTAGTATCCTCTGCAATTGCCAGTAGGCCGGCCCAGTGCGACAATTATGAGCAAAACACTGCTAGGCATAAACCTCCTTTCTTGAGGGGGTTTATGTCTAGCAGTGGGCCTTCAACGGATTTTATGGTGATGATGATTTCGAGGTAAATATATTGTGTTAATATCATGGTTGCTCCGATTAAAATATAAATTAAACTAATGTACCCATAACAAGAGATGTAAGAGATCTGAGAAGATTTTACAAAACCTACCTAAATAAATAATTTGGCTTCGCTATAAACGTTTAAATAAATGTAGTTTCTTAAACTAGACTTAAAAGATTTTATGAAGTGTACTTTTGATTCATTATTTGGCAATCCATTAGTGTCTTAGAAAAGATAATACACAGAAAAGTAACAAATAGGTGTTTACAGGCTTTGTAAAGCATGTGTTTTATACTATCATTATTTCTTTATTACTACTATTCAATTGGAGTTACATGTATTTTATGAGAATTCAAAATATATTGGCGAAAAAAAATCTACTATTTCAAATATATGTTTTTTTATCTGTTTTCAATGGCTTATATGATAATATTTATTTCTTACACATGGCAAAATTTTCTACAAATAGAAACACGTATATACGAAACGACATGTTTAAGTAATCAAACAATTATGTAATGACTACATTTTGATCTTTTTAACCGATATTGGATGAAAAAATGTCAAGACGCTGGGAAAGCTAATTATGTGATGATCGTCAACATTATCGTCATACTAGGTTATAACTGATAAGAGACTTTAACGTCTGTTTTAAGTTCAAAATTAGTCATCTTTTGAAGGTCAAATTAACAAATTTTTAAATTAGAGGTAAACATTGACCTAAAATTATTGGTATCATAACCTCTATTTCTATCGCTAAATAGCAGTGTTCGTATTGCTAAGTTCCAGGTTAAAGGGTGAGAGAGACAGTAAAATTACTTATCAACCTTATGACATTTTTGTTTCATGAATTATCTGAGTTTCTGCACTTGTCTTACATATGTCAGACAACATAAGAATTAAATCATCAAAATGAAAAATTTAATATTAACGAATATCATTGTAAAAATATTTGTCTTGGTATCGAACCTACGACCTTTGGTGCAAAATATAGGATCACTACTGTCTGCGCCACCTATCGGTAATGAAAGCGATAATACTCTTTATTATGCATAAACTGAAATAATTAATTTTTATAGTTTAGAATTAATTAAAGATCATGATGCAAGCATAGATTACGAGAAAAATTCTACACTACAGAACTACCTAGGCTAACCGTAAAAAAAATAAGTCGGAGATAGCAGGAACTCCGTCCAGAAACAAAATGTAGCGACTTTCACTAGTGTGGCGATAATAGGCAAAAGTCTCTAAATTTTTTATAATCAATTTGGCCAGTTTTTACAACTGGTTCTATTGGTCTGGTATCTCTTAAGGAAGCGTATCACATGGTAGATGTCCTTCAAAAAACAAGATGAATTTGGATCGTGAGTTCACTGTTTCCTGTAAGTTGTTATATAATTTAAACAATACTAAGTTTCATATTAAAGAAAATATTTACTTAATAAAATCAATTTGTATTAGGTCAGACGGGACTCGAACCTCCATCTTTACCATTCCGGGGGACTGCACTACAATTAAGGAAACTAAGACCTTAGTTTGCACGTCGGATGTTTCCTAGTACTCTTTTTGAAACTGAACGTTACTGAAAAGTGAGTGCTATTTATTTAATTAAATAAAGTATTAGTAATAAATTACCTATACTTTGAAATTATGCTTTTACAGCTTTTATTGCTTTCATATAACACAAAAAATATATTGTCCTGTTTATGGTCTCGGTAGCGTATGATAGTTTAATGCCTTCAGAATGGAATTGATGCAGTATCGAGTCCTGTCTAAAACCAGAGACAATTTGAATTTATTCTAGTAAATATATTCTCTTTGCTTTGACCAAATTGTCTGCATTGGTTAAGGCGTCTCGCGTCCCTTGCCACCGCCCTGTCCTCTCCAATCGGGCTTTAATCCTTGCTAAATTGCTTACCGTCTGCCTAGCCTGTGCCGATTATCTCCAAGTCTTTAGCTCCCCCGAATATTTAACGCTGTTTGGCATTGCGGCCTCCTGACTTTCTTTAGCGATTTAATATTAATTGCTGGACTGATTCTGCGGAATTAAGTCTGGGGGTACGTGCATCCACTGGGTATTCATTGACTTACAAATCTCTACAACTAATTATATAGATGACTAGCAACCTACGCTTTTACCCGTGCAGTTCTTGCTAACATGCGAACATCGGAATAAATTACAACGCATGTTTTACTTGCTGAGATTTTGGCTTTTCATTAATATAAGGATTTATGAAACATGTCCAGCAGCTTTAAATTTATTTGCTAAAAACGTACAAATTACAAATATTATATTTATTGGTATTTTATTGATTTTAAAGTAACTTAATTAATTCCTTATCACATAACCTATTTCCAGTGAAAGTCCCGCTGTGTGCTGTTTTAGACAGATAAAAAAATAAAATTGTTTTTTTTTATTTAAGTACTATGTATACCACGATATACACTTATTGAAAAACTGTCAATTTGGAAGGGGCACGTAAATTTAATTTAGATATTCTTATGTATAGTTGATATGTTATATTGTCACACACGCAAATATTACAAGTTACCACAGTCAACTGCTTACCACCTTACGAACAGAATTCAAAAAATTGAAAGACAGTAATCCACCACAGCCCAGAGCTACCATCGTGAGGATAGCACTGGCACGCCAATGGGTCACCATGCAAATAGGTAAAAAGATATATCGTACGAAGTTAATTAGTTCAGAAGTTACAAACATAATCCGTTTAAATTAAAATTAGGGTTAAAAAACTTTTTACACATGGAAAATGTAGGCGTGTGAAAATATAGGTAACCTATTAAACTAAACTTTTTTCGTATTTCAAAACTTAAAAAATGAACTTTAACGAAGTTTTGAGATACAGATATGTTTTTTACATAATATTATGAGTCATAAATCTATTTTAAACATATTTTATTTTCAACAAAAAATAAAAGCTGATTATAACAACCATTTATCTTTTATAGTTGATTGCTTACAATAATTTTATTTTTTTGGTATATTAAACATTAACGTAAACTTTTTTTAAACATTAGCATTTCACGATAGCTTAAGACATAAATGTCTTGCAATAAAGGGCCTTTATTCTATATTTTATAAATATTGCGTCTGTAGGCTGCGGTGGTAGTATGTATTTACATATCACCGCAGCCTACAGACGCTCGTACTATCACATTAATATTACTAGGGTGTTGCCCACCTTACGACTCGCTTACTACTATTTCTCACTTCTTAAACCAGGACATAAGAACACTATTGATTGATAGTAGAAATAGGTGAATTAGTTACCAATGCATAGGTCGTGTAGTAAAAAATGTAGAGCCTGATTTAGACTCTTTACTGACGATGCCTTCTTTTGTTTTAACAGTTTTGTTGGTTATATTTTTACCAAAACGTGTTGTCTACTGTAATTTTATATAAAATAGAGGAACCTTCAACTGCTGCCGGTTATTAAACTCGCTACGCGGATATTATTCAAAGCTAACAAACTAGCGTGCCTATCTTGCGCGTGTCATCATTAATGAGCGTTACCTCGGCCCTTGTTATTTCATGGCGACACTGACGTTAATCAGAGTGGATTTTTAGCATAATAGAAAAGTTTTCTACTAAAAATTATACGTGGCTTATGCCGTGGGGTACATGCTGAATAGAATGGTGCGTCCGAACCGACAGATAGTGATATATCAGCTCGAAGAGCATAGCTAAATTGGGTAGGGATGGGCAGCAGCTTTCAGTTGGAAACCGATTCAGCCAAGCGCGTTTATTATCTATCTCTCTTAAGGAGAAGCCAGAAAAGATTGAAAATTAGTGGTCGAGAGCTATATATAATTCTAACAGTATCTCATACTTAGACATGACTGCGTCATAAGTCGCTTTTAGTACTTAGATTACAGACATCAGACAATAGAGGAATCACAAACATAATACTTAAATACAAACATTCGTCATATAAATATTTGCCTTAAAAGGGGATTGAAACTACGAACCCTGGCACACCAGGTAGGAAAACTATACATCCTCACTTCTGCAACCGTCCCAAATGATGTCACCCTCAAGCCGAGTTCCATCTAAAGTCTAGGATCATGTCCATGTTCATTTTGAGTAAAGTTCAAAGGTTGGAAGCTTTCCATGCTTGGCAGGAAAAATTAAGAGTGCTCAGGTATAATGCTGGATCAATAAAAAAGCGCAATTAATTGACATCAGAGCAGTTCATTAAAAAGTTCCTTAAAAAGCAAGTCCAAGAACGAAAATCTGAATTTACAAACATAATCTTAGTCAGATGTTTACACTGATTCATGTTTGCTTTTTAATTAGTATTTCAGTTCTTTGAATAAGAAAATAGTAAATTCAAACAAGATAAAACGACTAATAAAGCCCAAGTCCGACAAAAAGGTAAAAAATATAGCTACAATACAAGGATAATAAATCGATAACCAGTGGAATTGACTCGGTTTCTACATTTCCCGCAATGGCCACAACAAATATACTACTGCTATTTTCTATCAAGAAATAAATATATAATGTTAGTATTATTACAAACAAGCGATATGTTTTAAGCTTACAATAATGTTACATACTACTAGAGCATCGATTTGTGCCTAAAGGTCAATACTTTTGGTCTAATGCCAACTTAGGCACTTATTTTTATTAGATCAGCATTTGCTTCATACCAAAGGTTCCGTCCAGAAATGGGAAACATTAAAATTAATACAAAAGAAAAGCAGCGTCCCTCTTCAATTCTAACAAAGACCGAATCAAAATAAAAGTTGTTTTATTCCATAAACAGATTTATAAGATTTCGTTGGCCACAAAGAGAACTGTCCTGAGGGACAAAGGGAATAGAACAAAATAAGGACATTGTACATTCAGTTGAAAACTCCCGTCGTGAAAAGATTTGGAATTATAATTTTTTTGTATTTTAAATATCAAGTTTTTGTATTTGCTTTGTTTGGTATATTTTAATATTACTACATCCAAACTTATTGGCAAATAAATAAGATGTCAGAATATACTATGAATTTATAATCAGTGTGAGTCTTGGTGCATTAAATATATATACAATATATAAGTGTCTGACGGATTCAGTTAGTAATATAGATAATTTTAATGATAAGAGGAATTGTATCTTATTTAAATAACATAGAATATTTTATTTATAATACAATATTATGATGTATAATAAATTATTTATTACTTTACTAATTATAACTTTTTCATTATATTTTTTTTAGTTTTAAAATGATATTTATCATCATCGTGATCATTTCAGCTATTGGAAGTCCACATCTGACCTTAGGCCTCCCCTAGAAAAGACATATTTTTCCATAATTTTTGCGGTGGGCAATCGTGTTGGCAATCGCAGAGCGCCCTACCCTGTGCAATTAAGCTAGTTTTTAGTTTGGATGGATATATATTACGCCATCTGTCGGTTCTGGTACCTTAGTTGCCTCCTTTGACATCTGATACAGAGGGTGGTCTCAACTCAAATCCGCCGGTACCCCATGAAAAGAAAAATATTACAAAAATTTTACTTTAATCTATTTTTTGTAATCCTTAAAACAATGTAATATATAGCGTTTACTCGACCGGATAAAGGTCTGGAATTACGTCAAATGAAACGCTATTTCCGATGTAATTTTATTTTGTTGTTAAATTACCGTTTAGACTCGGAGAAAAGGCCTTTGTCTTCAAACAGAAGGACTTGCGTCTAAATTTACTTTTTTTTATTGCTGTCCGTTCTTTCTTTTTAGCTGTTTTCTTAATATGTTTGTTGTTGAAAGCTAAGAAAGTTTTTAAGAGCAAAATAGCATCCTAATAAAATAATTTTGGAAACTAGCATTTTTAATAAAATATGTAATTACTAAACATTAGGACTCTAATGGGAGATATCCTTATGATTTTTCAGGAAACAGTAATAACAAAATAATTACAAAATAGTGTCATTTTATCAATATACACAAATATTATAAACAGGAGAAATTAGATTGCTTGTTTATTTGGTTCAATTTATCTAAAAACCTCGACTGATTTAAATAATTGTATATTAATCAAAAAGCAAGACATACATATATGTTCACACAGAATAACCTCTCTGCAGTTATTTAAACTTCACAGAGGTTATTCTGTGGCATGTGTAATGTAGCCTATTTTATAAGCTACATTATATTACATAATATCAAACTATAAACATCTAAAAAATATTAACAACAACGTAAAATCTAATGCCATACTATTGTGCGCTTGTAATGAATACATTCTAAAACTACTTCACTGATTTCAAAAAATATATTTTATTATCACTATTATATTTATTATTATTATAAAATTTATATTATCACTGATGGAAAGTAATATTATCATCTAATAATATCAGCAATATTTATATAACATACTATGCAGGTAAAACCACTTTGACCTGCTAGTATGACAATATATGTACTTCATGTTACATTCACTTACAGTATTTAATAGAAACGGATCAGATTTGTCAGACTAACTCCGATTGTGGGTTTAAGTTGTATACAGCCACTGAATCGTATATCTTTAATATCTCATTATAAAATTTGTTAATTATGATTTGATATAGGCCTAAAATGAGGTGGGTACAACATGGGCATTACACATTGCTTTATTCTTCACCATATTCAATTTGATACCCACCTGTTGAGAAACTCGATTGAGATCTTCGAGCATCGTGCTTAAATCTTTCATCGATTCTGCCATGACCACAATATCGTTGGCAAATCGAAGGTGAGTGATGTATTCACCGTTAGTGTTGATGCCAAATCCTTGCTATTCCAGAAGCTTGTAGAATGTAGGCGTTCCAAAGTGATATTAAATAGTCTCGGAAAAATAAAATCTCCCTGTCTAACACCCTTTTTGAGAGGAATAGCCTTCAAACTCCGCTCCTGTACTCAAATTGACACAGTGGCGTTGTCATACAAATACTTCAACACTTCGATATACCGATAGTGAATATGACACCGCTGAAGTGATTCAAGCACCGCCCACGTCTCAACCAAATCAAAGGCTTTTTCATAGTCCACAAACACCAAGCATATTGGCCTGTTATACTCGTCTGTCTTTTGTATAACTTAACTCTTTAAGTGGTCAATCACCGAATCCAACTCGGCTGGGCAGCGTTCGGAAAACTGCGAAACATCTTCTCGTGCAACATACCTCAGTGCCTCAAGTCGAAAGTTTTCGACCAAGTAGCTCAACGAGCTATGGAGAGGGCAAAGCTCGGAGTCTCTTTGCGCGATCAAATCTAGAATAAGGAGATTCGTAACAGAATTAAGTTTACCGATATTGCCTGGCGGATTAGTAAGTTAAAGTGGCATTTGGTATGCAGAACCGATGGCCGATGACAGATAATAATTACGTCAATATACAAGTAAAATAAAATAAATGTCCTCTTAAATAAATTATATTTAATCTATGAATAAATAGGACATACTTGAAAGAATATATTCTATATATTTCTAAAATAATCATTATACCAGCCGTTAGAAGTCCATTGTGGACATAGGCCTCTCCAAGTGAGATTTTCGGCCATAATAGCGCTGGGCAAGCGTATAGGCAATCGCAGAGCGCAACTTTTGCAACGGGGGTGCTGATGCCCACCCCCGCCCCGTGCATTTGAGCTGCAATGTTTCGGATGGATATACCGCCATCTGTCGGTTCGGATACCTTAGTCGCCTCTTACGACACCTGTTGCAGTGGAAGACACTTTGCCGATACGTCCCAGCGAACTCTACACTCTACTCTCGGTAAATAAATAAAACCAAATAGATTTTTAGGAATTACTATACACAAATATACATTACAAATACATACAGATGATAATCTGAGAAAGATGAAAAAAAGTGAAGTAAAGAAATACTGACAATCTCCAGTGGAAGGGAAACAAATCATAGCCTCTACCTTTTTATTTGAGGTCAAATTTTCCTTCATATGTCCAATATTAGGATATCCACCGGAGTCCTTACCGGGTCGATTTAACGAGACTCACCCTTGTCAAAACGCACAATGTCGCTGACTCCAACAGATTCGACTAATTTTGTCCAAATCTGTGAGATGTGTGTTAAGAAAACATGTTTTGACTGAATAAGGAGAAATATAAGCTGTGTTGTAAGATTCTGTATACGTAGAGATTTAGATTTGCTTACTCTTAATATGAAAGATATCATACCAGCTTATATCCAGTATCTAACATTATTTCCAAATTAAATTTATCGCGTATTCAGCGCAAGCGTTAATATTGTAGTTCCCAAATACAAAGCGTTACGAGAATAACTGCTGCAATTTAAAACATTCAAGCAAACAGAATTATATGACGAAATCATCGATAGCCAATTTAATTAAATTATTTCATTACTTTTTAATCAAAGACTAACAAACAAGCCTTACCAATTTAAGGTCACTCGACTTTCCGATTTTAATGGATCCTAACTAGTGAACCATTTCGAGTGCCCAACCAAATCCAACAACAAAGAGGTTATTTCGGATTCGATAAACTCAAAGAACCAATATTGGGGAAGAGTCTCTTTTAACTTCCTTCGTATGAAGATTTTCCTCTAATACTCGTAAGGACGTGTGTGAAAATTAAATTGGCATAATATATAAGGCTTACACACCCAAAGTCAACAATAAATAAAAAGTAGCATTTATCATCAAATTGCGAGCTAGTACTTTTACAATTCTTCTCATATTAATATTAATTTAACCGCTGCGCAAATAAATAATATGATTGCAAATTACTTAAAATGTATTAATAAACAAAAAAATTAAAAAGCTACTCGAATCTGGCTTGAGCTTACCAAGATTTTTATGTTGAACATAACACCTCAATCACATTTATACTCTCGAGACGTTCTGCAAAGGAGGTTTCGTTTTGTTTCTTAATTTTACGCGTCGACTCACATTCTGACCTACTTAAACGACGGCTGGCGACATGTTGATACTGAGTCCTACTCCGCTGTCATATTATGTCACAACGAGTCATATGTAGGTAGAGTGGGGAATAGCATTAAGTAGGATCATTTTTCTTATCCCGTTATTGTCGTTGTCATACTTTAGGGCAATTACTTAAGCTGACTGAGCCGCAGATTATGTTTTGTATATAGTTCTGTTCCTAATTATTTCTCAGCAAACTAGATCTACGTCCGCAGATTACATCATTATGATACTACGTACCTATAAGTTTCAGACAGTGTTTAATTAAATAGTCTAAAAAGGTTTGTAATCTTGAAATAACATCTATGCTAAAAATATTAAAAATAATATGCGCGTATAAAGTCTTCAAGTAAAAAATATTAAGAACGTAATGCACTGATGTCATTCATATTTAAACAAGCAAAAAATATTCTTTATTATAAAATTTGTGAAATTATTGGTTACTCATTAAAATTAACAAATATATTTACATTAAAATATCGGATTATATCCATTTCGAGTAAATACACACTAAATGCATTATCAACTTGGTGTACTACGTCTACGGATGTGCCACAGTGTTTAGTGTACATAAAGAATTTATCATTATTATTATTAAAATATGTTAATTTTGGTTATTGTATGCAACATAAGAGTGTCACTAGAAGAAAGCATTTAAGAAAAGATAAGAAAAATAAACAAGTTCCAAAACGGCACATTGACTCTCAAAAGTGTTGTTTAGTACCTATAGAAAAATAAAGCAAAAAAATCTATTATGATGCCTCAAAGATGAGCAAAGGGTGCCCAGGAAATGACAGGAGATTGCCCTGAAATTGACAGTGAGTCTATGCTGGGTGAAAATACCATTGGACAAGCAACAACATACTACAGCATTAAACAATGCCTATGATAAAGGCATACCGATTTGTGAGATGAGATATACACTAAATAAATTTCATCTAAAATTTTGATGGACGATCCCGATGGCGTAGATAGCTAATATCGTTGGCGGTTCGATCCCCGTCCAGAAAAAATATTTTTATGATGAACATTTGTGTTTGTTCTGAGTCTTGGTGTTAAATATGTACTTGAGCATTAATTTTGTGGTTCATCTGTTGTTTGATGTCCGTAACACAAGTGGTTTAAAGTCAGGTCAATGTATGTTACGCGTGAGTTGTTTCGATTATATGGACTTATGATACAAGTTTTAAGGATAATGTATAGGATCGGCATCGCGCAGTGTTGTACCGTAACCTTGTGTTGCAAACGTCATTATTCTATAACAACAACCGCGGGTTGCATGCTTTTTTGCTACCATCGTGGTCTTAATTAATATAATGTATGGTTATGCTGTCACTATGGGATATTGATTCGGTGTCTAGATATCAAGAAAGGGTTTGATGGTGCATTTGATAATGTTCTTATCTTGTGTGCCAAGGGTTGCGAGTTCGATCCCCACCTAGGACAAATATTTAAAAGATGATATTTGTATTTGTTCTGTGTCGGGGTGTGAAATTTATGTATTTAAGCATTATATTCGTGATTTGTTTGTTGTCTCATGTCCGTAACTCAAATTTATGAGATGCTTAGTGGTTTTTTAATAATTTTAAGTTATATATATTAAATATAATTTTTCCTTATTTATTAAATAATATGCGACTTGCATAAATGCACGTGCCCACAAAATCATAACAGAGACTTTTATGAGAGTTTTGTCAAAAAATATGAGCTTTCCAAACCTTTTAGTATTTAAATTATAAGCCTGGAAATATAAAACCTCATAGAAAATGGGGTCATCTCTTTTCTGACTACCTAAGTCTGGGGCTATACTGGTCCCACGCCCACGTCGAAGGAGGATTTACAATACCTAATATATTGAATGTATTGGGAATTCAGTTGAAAGTACCAACTTATTCTCATTCGTGTCCAATCAGTTATGACTGATCGAAGGTAAGATATGTGTGAAAATCGTCTAATTCCATTGTGTTAATGAACTAACTATCCGCCCGTGACTCCGGCTGCCTCAACTTCATCATGTGGAAACTTTTCCCGAATCAAAAATTGTTAGTCTTTCATTAGGGTTCAAGATGTCTTTCCGACGACAATGAACCGATTTTCTAATGCGCTTTTGTTGACTTGAAAAATGCTTATGATAGAGTTGCGCGAAAGGAGTTGTGGAAGATTATGTCTGTATATGAGGTAATTGACCGTCTGATTCAGGCATTCCAATCTCTTTACAAGGATTGAGCTGCTTGCGTTAGAATAAACGGTGCCTTCATTGTTTCGTTTGACATCCATAGAAGTGTTAGACAAGGATGTGTAGCATTGCCTTGGCTATTCAACTTATTTATTGACAACTGTAAATGCCAGTAAATGTGGATTAAACATGAATGGGATACTCATCAAATATCTTCTTTACGCTGATGATCAAGTAGTGTTAACATCGTCAACTGAAGAGTTGCAAGAGATGGTAACGATTTTGCAAGATTCCTTTAAAAGGATTTATATGAAGTAAATGTATGTAAGACCAAAGTGATGGTGATTGAAAAGATATTGAATGAAGAGTGAAAGCTGGAATGGGACCTTATATGCTCTTATAGGCAGCCAAAATGAGTTACGACTGGCTGTTCATAGAGGTGTGTTGGTTCCAACACTGACATATGTTAGAGAATGTTGGACATGGCAGAAGAGCACGCGAGTAGAATAAATGCTGTTGAAATGAGAGCACTTTGAAGTATATATGGTGTGAGTTTGAGAGATTGATTATAAAAAATGAATGTTAAGAAGGTTTGAACATGTAGAAAAGTTGGTGAAAATAGAATGACTGCACAAATATATAGAGCAACCGAGGCGAACACATTTTAACTAGGTAGAAGAGGTATTAAAGTACAGTAAAGTACCCCGATGGGACACAAGCGCGTTTTATGTATATATATATATGCATAAAACCTACCTTCTAACGCGAAGTTGCGGAAACTATTACATAAAATTGATATGTTTCTGCAACAAGAATTCAAGTCATAAACACGAAGAATTCTCAGCCTAAATTCAGTTCTAGACTGTAGCAATACATCACATTACGAGGCCGAAGCTGCTGTGAATATAAATAGGGTAAAACAGTTCGGCCGGAAGAACGATACCGCGAAAAATGGGCGCTCAACCACGACCCCGTTCACGGTTTGTGTCTTCAGGTGTCAGGTTTTTACATTTATAGCAAGACTTTCTTTGCGCATTGAACTTTGTCCGTAAGGTTTTATACTACGCAAATTAAAAAGCTTAAGTACTTAACAAATACGTTAAAACATTACAATCAAGCAAATGTACTTCCACATTTGTAATATTTGTACAAATTTTATACATATAATAGCTTGGAATTGTGATTTTATCCCCATGAATATTATTTCGCAATTAATATTAAACTCTAAACGCAATTCATTGAGATTATAATCGGTTATAAAATAACAGGCTTGTATAAGTTCATCTGCCATCTTATCTTCGTTAGTATTGCGTTTGTGAATGTACTAGACTTCATCAGTATTTTTTATTTTTAAACTATTATTATTACCCTCAATACCAAAAGATGATCTGACTTGAACTGCAGGACCTCACTCAATGAAGTTGCGTACAGCGGTCATATTCACAATCACTTAGATATATCTAGTAGAGGACGACAGACAAAATCATGCTGATGATGAAGCCCTTTACCCTTGACAATTTCAATGGAATTCTTAATAGACTGTTTTATGAATTAAGATCTGAAAAGAAATTAGAATCTGAGGTATTTTAACTAAAAGGTTCACAATCTACAAACCAAAGTCTCAAGTACACATAAACGAAATCCAATATCAAAAGTGCATAGTCTTTGTAAAATTCAAACTTCCAATCCGCGTGTGACAGATCTCCGTGCGATAAAATACCACCATATTTGCAATCGTATTTCCCACCAAATAAAATCAGCATAAGTGGCAACCGACAAAGTATTAAAACACGTTCAATGACAGAACAAGCGTGAAAAAAAAAGTTCCCATTCAGAGCAGCAAAAGTCACTAAGAAATTTTCCTGCAATTTTTAGCTATCGGCAAGTATTGCTTTTTAATGTGATTTCCTAAACGGAAGGCTGGGCTCCTTCGGGATTCTACTAATGGATTTTGTTCATACTTTCCCCTCTCAATCTATCAGTTAGGAGTTTATTAAATTCCTTTTAATACTACCGTCCTATTCCTTCTGGCGTCCACATTAAATATGTACTCAGTTTTTGCATTCCGTGAAGATGGAGAGGAACGGAACATTAGTTGGGCGTTATTAAATTTGCAGGAGTCACGGCAGAAAACTGACTGAGTACGACGAAATGCATAAATTAGTATGGCACTAGGTCTTGCTTGCGATGGCACTTTCGTAGAATTGTTTATCATACAGCATTATGTTTTACGTTGGCTAGGCTTTAAAATAACGTTACGTGCCAAATATTAGGTGGTTTTTTTAAACATATCCTACATGCTTTAAAAATATCCAAAAATTATGTATTTTTAACTATTTTTATCATAATATAACCACAGAATAATAGAAAAAGAGTTATCAGGATCATATTTCGAAAAAAAAAAACAATATGAAAGATATTCAGTTAGTTTAGTAGTTTGATTTATAAAATTTAAACGTTCTTAACTCTGTAAAAAAGTTTTATTGCGCGTAGTGAATACGAAAATGTTAATAAATAATACAGTTATATTTTATTGTTGCTTTCATCTGCTTACGCACTTGACGGTAAAAAGTTATAAAGCAAACCCAATAAGATACATTTAGAACTAATTATTTGAAAATATTTATCCAAAATTCAATAATTCGATCATATTTTTTTCGTGATTGATGTAAATGATGAGAATGTATAAAATTTGGGATTTTTTACTTTCACAGACGTGTTTGGAGAATATTGAAAATCTGATGAGTTGAAATTCTATTATAGATTATATGCTATATATTGCAGATATATATGCTAATGGAATGCGATCTGTTTGAATTTATAATAATTAAGTTTTAGCAGAATAAATGATTTGTTCACTCTAGAAAAATAGGGTTGCAGGGTTCAACAGTAAAAGCTGAAATTAGAAAAAATTACAATACTAAAAGTAATCATGGCTCTAGATTTTGTAAATATACAACTAAAAAATATGTTTCTTTATTTTATTTAGGAATCAAACAATATTATTTAAGCGTGCGACATTTTAAGCTCAGTTATAGAGCACCTAAATTATTTTACAGTTTTCTTAAAACACTTAATCGGACGCATTTCCATACAAAGCAAGCACTTAATAGCAACAACATTTTCCCGTTCTTCCAACATTCCACATTTATTCTCAACATTTTGTACAAAGTTAAAACCTTATATCAAGTTGAAGTTCCTAATGCATCCCGAATACGAGACCCAAGGCAAAGTACCGCGTCACCCTTGTCCATTTTTTATTCCGACGAACGGCGGAAAGAAGAAAGATTAAAAGCTTACTTTACCTCCTTCCGAGCAAGCTAACGAGATGGATTCTGTTTATTCTTGTTTCCAACTGAAACACGTTATGAATTTTTAATGGATAGTTTGTAATTTGAGTAAGAACTAACATTTGAGTTTGGGCTGTTGTAATTAATGTTTGTTGTTGAACAAACACGACGAAACCTTAGAAGTAGTTATCACTAGAAAAGATGAAAAGTCTCAGAATAGAATCGTACTACTGGTCTTTAATTATGTACAGAACTTACATTTTAAGTGTATGTGGTATGGCTGGCTACTTTGCATTGAAGATGTGATAAGCTGTGTGGGTTGTTTAATACGTCTATATTATAACAACCAATATCAACTTAAAAAAAAAATAAGGCTAGTTTGGCTGGCTCCACCGGGTAAACGTGCTCAGACCGCTTATTAATGAGCGACCATATGCCTGCGCGTTCCTAATAACGATTGAGACTTTATCAGTTGATCTATTATTATCGATTCTTTTTTATCATTGCGTCGTTTTATTTGGTCGGTAAATTTATGCTGAAAAAAACATTTCTTGCATGCAAGCAAGCATTAGAAGTTCTTTTTCCTCCGGCGCTGCAGGAATGCACCCTTTTTACCCTTACGTAACTAGGCGCAGGCAACCGTGTGAGCTGGAGCGGCTGAGGCTGATCGCCGCAGGTCATTACAGCGTGCGATGACTACACTCCCTGCGTGCTTCCAGCTTGTAAATCACTCACCAGTATTGGACAGACAAGACATAAAGACAAGGCAACAAGGTAAAACCACCGCGAGTCGGAGTTGAAGCAATTTTTAGAATTTAGAAATGGATATTATAGTATTAAAAACAAAAATAACAAATAAGCCACCTGGTAAATTACAAAAGTACAAAAGGAATTTTGGTCAACAGTAAAATGTTACACTGAAAATCGATAAAACGTAAAAAAATATGTCAAATGACATAGTAAATGAAATGTCGGTCTTTAATTTTAGGCCAACTGATATTTTGTTAAGTAAAAAATAAACCAATACTTTCACATGTATTTCGAACTTGTTGCAGTAGAAATTATATAGTCATACATTAAGACATTACATCACTGACTCTTGAGAACGATGACCTCAAGAGTCAGTGATTATAATAAGTATTATAATTCTTCTGTCACCTAATATCTGTAACACAAGTGTTTTAGCTTGTTAATTTTGGATCTTGACAGTTTAAAAAGACTTACGTTACACGTTATGGCGTTAATACTACTTTTTGGGGAACATCAAGCAAGGTACAACTAACTCACACGAGGTAGACCTCTTACAAAGTTCGTCTGCATTAGTACCTCACTCTCACTTATTTTTTTCTGGTTTCCAAGTTTACATTTTAATTGAATAATTAACGTAGTGAGTTACCGGCAGAGTAGAATAGTACCTCCCCCTGTAACAAAGAACGAAACAATGCAGCTCAAATACTCTAACTCAAATACTCAGGTGGGGATGGGCAGCAGCATCCAAGTCGCTAAAGCTGCGTTCTGCGATTGCCAACACGCATGCTCAGCGCAACAAATATGGACAGATTCCCCCTTCCTAGGGAAGGCCTATGTCCAGCAGTGGACATAGGCCTTGGTGATAATGATGATGATTACTGTTCCTCGAGTTTAGGTGGTTAAAAAAGAGAACATTTTTCGAAGCAAGTATCCAATTAAAAAGCCCTTGTCTAACTTAACAAGTATGTGTGACATGCCTACAATATCCTTGTCGATGTTGCCAGTTAATAACGGAGCACGAGCACCCATAACAATACTCATTTTCTTTTAATAATGACAACAGTCTTGGACAATGTTCAAGTTGCCCCATAGTAACTGAATGACCGTTGCACTGAATCTACTCGGTTAACAAACTTAATATGTGTAAAAAATCAAAGGATACGAAACCTTATTTGTTTCAAGATACGACTGTTGTTAGTTACCTTCGTATGTCTGTTATGTGTAATCCGAATGAAACGTTGACACAGAACCCCGAGCGGACGTCCAAGAAAATTGTGAGATCAAATTAGGTCCGAGTTTAAAGTCCTCACAATAATAAGAATGGCTCGAAAATGAAATGTAAGAGAGTGGGTTTCATTGCTCTTTTTGTCCATCTTTACTGCGACTACCTACCGTAATATTATTTTTCTGCCGCAACTAAACGTATCCAGGCATATTGGTGATTTTAATAATCGTAAAGTTATTAATAATAATAATAAATTCAACACAACATCTCATACATTATTCTGACTTTTCATTAGTCGCTTAAAGTACTTATACATAATATATATATACTTATATCAATCATATAAATAATTATTTTGGGTTGGTAGGAACCCGCGACCTCTAGCGAGCAAGGATCTCTACCATCTGCGCCATCGGGCCGGTGCTTTTTTGTATCTCCACAAAATTGCATTAGTAGAACTAGTTTGAGTGTTGTGAACAATTTTGCACCTTGTAAGCAAAGACTATAGGTAAAATAAAGCAACAAAAGTAAAATTAATAGAAACCAATTTAAACTAAAAGAATTAGAGTACTATTTTCCACTATGTCATAGTTATACTATTAACACGGATTATAAAACTTGATTCCTATAACTTAGAATCAGCGATTTTCAGAATTCATCCGCGACTCTTTCCTTTACTTTCAGACAGATCAATAACATTTTTCCTTTAAAAAATCAATACACACAACATCACATACACTGACTTCACTCTAAAAAAGTGTCTTCAAGCATTTGTGTTAGGGATTTCAGTCAACAGAGCTATTACAAATATAATACTTAAATACATGTTTTTCACCCAGACACAATACATATACAAATATTTATAATATAAATGTTTGTTCCGAACTCGAACCCACGGCCCTCAGTGCAGAAGATTATAATAATAATATTTATTTCTCACCACATCCAAGAACAAATATAAACAATTGCTCGCATAATATAATATACAGAATCAATGACATAGGGTCCGTCAAAAGATAAATGAAATCAACTTCACCAACTCCATTTCATAAAAAATGTAAAGAACGTTCATCTGATTTGAACAAGAGAAAAACTAGTGGGCTAACTCAAAGCAAACGAAAAGCTTACTTTGAGACGAGTTCTTGTTACACTTGTCACATACCGATGTACGTAGAAGAAGAAGAGGAAACTTTCCCAAAGTCTAGTTATCTAAAAAAGATTTCTTACAACGGGAAAACAATAAAACTCAGGGTGCTCCAACCTTGCCCCAGTAAATAATTCCTTGCAAAAGTACATATAAAAATATTTTCCCATTAATCATAAGTCATATATGTCACGGCATCAAAAACGACCGTTATGACGGTTACTAAAAGTAATGGTACTAATTATTTTAATACTATCACTAATTTTACGCATAAGGTTTTGCATTAGGCACTCATAACGGCGTTAAAAACGACTTACTTATGGTGATTACTGGAAGTACCAGTACTATTTATTTTACTAATATTACTTTTTTTACTACTTTTACTTTATTTACTACTATTACTTATTTTACTACTTTACTTAGTTTACTACTATTATTTTACTATTAGAAAATCAAACATGCATAAGTTCCGCATAATAAAATCGCGTCACCGTATCCTATCGACACTAGCACGCCAGGGTTATCATTATCTTCACATCAGCTGTATAACGTCTACTACTAGACAAACGTTTCCCCAAAAAAGGGCAATTTTGTACTTAATTGCCGCACTTGGTAAGTGTATTGATAATTGCAGAACAGCTTACGCTGGGCTCGATGGCGCAGATGGTAGTGATCCTATCTTGTGCGCCAAGGGTCATGGATTCGATTCTCACCCAGACATTTATATAACGATATTTGTGTTTTGTTTTGTGTCTGGGTTTTAAATTTAAGTAGTATATTTGTAATTTTTCTGTTATCTAGCGTCCGTCACACAAGTGCTTTAAGCGACTTACCACGGAGTCAGGTCAATGTATGAGATGTTGTGGGAATTTATTATTTTATACCTTCCGCAATTAAATTGGTGTTTATACCCGTCCTCTTACTTGTTACAATGCTTAGGATAAATAAGCTGCCAGTTAGGCTTAGGTTTTGGTACCTTAGTCGCCTTTTATTACACGTTTTACAAGGTAAGATTCTTATATAATCAGCCGGCACCTCGCGGCTAAGGTTAATGAGTACCATAAATAAATTAATTGATAGTATTTAAGAAATAAAATAACAGACTTGAGTTACTGGATTGGACGCAGCATGAATATATCCTATAAAACTTGGTACGTAGTTGAGTGATTTCATTCCGTGCGCGGATTCTTTCGGCGGAGTCAGTAAAGCGTGAAATTGGGAAACAAACATGTTCATGTCGCTTTGTTCCCAGAGGGATTATGTCTTGAAACCATTCCTTTTACTTTCCTACAATCCTCTCGCATATCTGGCCGCTATACTTTTATATTTGGCACGTGATTTTCTTTAGACGAAATAGTAATGGTTAGTGTAAGCTCTCTGTGCTCACTTAACGAGTGAGAATATTATATACTTAATTAATGAGCAAGGAGAAATGTGAAGAGTGCAATGTTTATGAAGGATTTTGTACTAATATTTGGCGAAACAATTTATTTTTTGTTGCATCGCATTCTTTTTATTTTAAAGTTACTTTACAACTAACTATTTTGTGAATAAATCAAGCATCTGCCTATTGCCGAGCCAAAAACCTTTTATTGTATGTAAGCCCTCCTTAAGTATTTATTTATTATATTCTGTTTTAATATTATGGTTGTTATATCGAAAATACATAATTTATGTAATGTAATGTACATTACAATTTATGAGATTCAGTCTGGTGACAGATATACGAAGAGTCTAGTATAGTCTTAGTAATAGGGCCCCTTTAAAATCGGTGTTCTATATTATCTTAAATTCTTCATTAGAAAAATAATCTTCAAGTATTTGTTGGAGATAACAAAATAAATAGTGCCTGTATAACATTACCAGTTGCAGTTCTTAAACTTTTCTCGAACTAGAATCCCTATCGTGCTAAAAATAATAATAATAATAACTTAAGTAAATATTTTATTTAAATTTAAAATACCTACGCGTTACTAGGGCAACTATTCCAGTAATATAAATTTACCTATATGTGAATTCACGATTAGGAATTTGTATGGCGTTATATAACGATAAAATAAAATCAAATGGCGATGCAGGCGACACCTGTTGGTGATATAATAGAAATAATAAAAAGTGGCATCCTGGTAGTGACGTCAGAAGTAAAAACTATACTTAAAAATTGCGTGTGTTCTATATCAATCGTTAGGATATATTATTATTATTCAAGAAATACTAAAATGCGTAATTTTTTTAATCAAATAAAAAAAATACTACAAACGTTTTATTACTATTTTCATTTAATGTGCTAATATACATGAAGAATAATGTAATTAGCTTTTCAGCTCGAAAATGCCAAATACGCCGAAAGAAGTTTAACTTCAATTTAAAAAAAAAACTTTATTCTATATAGTTATTTTTTTTCAATTGAAAGAAAGGAACTGCTAATATTCTTTATCAGGGGTGTTTTTTGATTAATTTGCTATCGAGCGCTACAATTCCTGCATCCTTAATATTTTTGCTGCATTATTTGAAGCTTAAAAGTATGGTCTAGTGATAGGTGTTAAAAATAAGAACTAAAGTTAAAATAACCTTGCAATATACAAGTGATATTAACACAAAATTGAATGGCTGGAAGCGTAATGCAGCAATGAAGTTAATTGCCACCCCGCTATAAAGCACGAGCCGAGGTTCCGAGGAAACAGCTAATTATAAACTTGCCATTACGTGGCTTCTTTGAATCCACGCAGACATAATCATTAGATTGTTAGAGACTTTCCAGGATGGAATTTTAAATGAATGTAATATTTCTGTAATATGCTCTGTATGTAATAAATATATACAATTTTATCCTTATTTCCCTTAGTCACGGAAACATACGTGAATGCTTGGACTGAATTCACTATTTTTGTTTGTTATTTTTTTTATGTTAGCAAAAGGTTCTTTTGAAAGAAAAACACACCATAACTAGACTGACTGTTTCTAAGGTAATATTTTGGCGTTAGACATAACCGTCAGAAGTTTGATAGAGTGAGCACTGTAAATGTTATTTAAGTTTTATGATTTAATAGCCATGTCGTAATGGTATTTTTAATTTTATTAATTACTCCCTTAATGGAATGATTTTAAAAAAATATTTTCAAGGTATTTTATGACTTTCACTGAAAATCCTTTTTACTGATTTTTATTCAAATAACTTAAAAAATAGCAAAGTTTATTTCTAAATTTGTTCCCCTCGTTTTACCCCTTCGGGGGTAATTTCTAATAATCCTTTCTTAGTGCTCCCTTAACTTACAATAGAAACGCTTGTGCAACTTAGGCACTGCGTTGATATATATATAAATGAAGCTGACTGAAAAAAAATAGTCAATTATATATATATATATAATTTATAATTGACTATTTTTATATAGAAACCAGAAAATACCACACCCTGGTTTGTCATAATACATTTATATCATATTTACAATGATAACTATCTTGACCGATGATATTAATATTAATTATTTACAAAAAAAATTAAGAATACAAATGGGTCTACTAATAAAATAAACACAGATAATCTAGACCCACATTTTAATTTCATGGCTTTGCACAACCAGAGATTTTATTAGGCCTAAGTAACGAGAAACATGCTTTATTGCTGTGTAAACATTGTGAATAGTTTTTTCCTTAGTAATTTATTACAGTTGATCGGCCTGATGGCGCAAATGGTGAACGATCCTATCATGTGCGCTAAAGGTCGTGGGTTCCATCCCCACCTAGAGCAATTATTTATTTGTTTTATATTTATATTTGTTGTCTGGGTGTTATTGTATGTATGAATTATATATGTACTTCCCCTGTTCACTGATATTCGTAACTACTTATCACGAATCAGGTTAACGTATGAATTTATTTATATCATCATTATTATTTCTTATTTGTACTTGCAGCTACTGTCCAACATGTTTCACTAGAATTTCTTTTTTAGTAAATGTGTAATGTGTGGTCTACCGCCAAAGAAGAATAGTACCTCCCCCTGTCCCAGGTGTCGCAAGTGGCGACTGAGGTACCGTAACATACGGTACGTAAATAGTATGTCTCTAATACAACAGGGTGGGGATGAGCACAAACATTCCCTTTGCAAAGATACGCTCTGCAATTGCCACCGTGCCTGCCCAATGCATGATAATAATAAGCAAAATTTCCCCTTTCTTAGGGAGACCACCGTAAAGACAAATACATTATACTCTTTAACTCATGTAAAATTATTTAGAAAATGAACCGCTAGTGCATTTGAGTCAGAGAGTGAGTTGTATTAGAGATGATTGTTTAGAAATATATAACACTTAGTATCTAAAGTTAATTAAGTAAACAATAATTGTATTTTATCAAGAATATCAAGCAAATTATGAAAGAGTTTTAATACAAATGATTTTTGTCCTCCTGTCCAGTGTCCACTTTACATTTTTTAATAGTTAGAATACAAAATAATCCATGACAGTTCTACCTATTTTTATTTATCTACCTAGTTTTTATCTTTCCATTTCTCCATTGTTGATTGAGTGAAAAAAAACTCTCTCGGTCTCTTAAATTTAAAAAAAAAATATTGTCATTGTTGTGCGTTCACATAAGATAAAAACACTGTTTGTAATTAATAATACTTACCTAACAAAACAATAAATAATTATTCATTTTAATGTAATAAAATTCTTATTATCTACATACTACGCAATACTATATACTAATATATCCGAATTTACAATGTGACTTGTCATTAGTATCTGATACCTGAGTACCAGAATCAGTATCTGATATTAACCTATGGCATCTACAAAAATTTTAAATGACATATAATACCTCAATTGTCAGCATAATAACTAATATTGTAAAAAAATTACAAAATGTTTCTATTCTTTTCTTTTTTATTGCAAGAAAACTACTAACATCATGTTATTAAATCAATCAAAAATTAAATGAGACATTAGCTTTACAAAAGCTTCAGTTCAATTTGAACACGAGACCATGTCCTGGTTCCCAGATAAGAAAATGGCTAACATACCTACAATTTACACAACACTGCGCACATTTTTCTACGCTGTAATTAGTGATAAGAAAAATAAATCTACATTACCTTCTCAAATTGTCATATTTTTTATTCATAAATATTTTGTTACATGAAAAAAATTATTTAAAAGAGTGAGAAAATAGTAAACGCCAGGACCAAAATATACTATTACAAGCAATATTCCCCGCTACCTCTCTCAACCTAAGCATATGAAGCTTGCAGTACGTAACTTCATAATTAGCTATTTCCCATTTTGCCCGGAGCCACTGGCTTTACTCCGAACCTTAATTAACTGCACTATGTTGTAAAATTCCGTCATGGATACACAAACAAACACTTACGAAGGTAGGGAGCAATTTGAATCAACCTCGCGAGAGTAACCGGGAAGATTAATAATTCAAAATTACAATGGCACGTTGTTTGAAATGCAAAGTTCTCTTATTTAATTCTGTCAGTAATTACTTGTTGTTCAATTGTTATAAATTTGGGTCCATAAAAAGTGCCACTTTTGGATTATAAACGATTATATCAGTCGGTAGCTTACCAAACATTCCTAAAAGTCATTACTATATCATTACTATATTACACACACATATTCATGTACAACGAATTAATGACGTAAAATTATCGTTCGACTTAACTAAACGAACATAATACAGCTTTTACATATGGTATTCTGTGTAATCTGAACTTTACACCGTATTTTTAGTTTTGCCAAAACACAAGCAGATTTTATTTTGGAATTACTGTGGTTTAGAACATAATTAATCGCCTAAGAAAAATAAATTGAATTATAATTCACACACAACATCCTATCCTAGGTCAATACCTAACTCTGAGATAAGTCGCTTAAAGCTCTTGTGTTAGAGATATGAGATAAAAGATGAATCAAAAATATAAAAATAATAATATAAAAAGCCTGTATTAATCCATGATTAGAAAAAAAAATTACATCATGGGTGCAGGCCTCAAATTTAATACTTGAATATACATTAGGACACCCAGATAAAAAAAAATAGACATATATTCATTATATCAATGTTTCAACTGGGTCGGTCAAACTCATGACCTTTGATATGAAAAAGAAGAAGAAATGTGTGCTATCTGAATAGCTAAACCTATGAATAAAGATAAATTTATGAATATTAAAGAAGGAATTAGTGCCAGGATCGAAGTTAATAGCAATCAATAGTCTATTTATCCCGATGGAAAATAAGCGTGAGTTTATGTGTGTGTAATATGAGCTAGTAATCTAATTTGCTCGTACATAAAGCCTTAACCGTGCGAGCAGCAGATGTAGCCTTCCTTTGAATGCCGTTAAATCATCACATGTGCGCGCTGAATCCGAAATTGAGATGTTGATAGTCCGAGAGCCTTATGTTAGTTCGGAAGAAATTGTTAGCTCTACGGATAAATATGTAATGATTACATATACAAATGAATTAACGAACAAATTAACTATAAACACGTAATACGCGAGATGTTAGAGATGTTCACTTCAATGCATATTTATTTTTATTCCAATTTTAGTTTTGGACATATCAAATTTTAATGTGATGTTTTCCTTTTGATATTAGACCAGATCGACAAACAAGCACGCAGTCAAGCATAATAATCGTGATAGAAGCGTCACTGCAGCCTATAGACGCTCGTAATATCACTAACGCGATATCACATTACCTAGTGATTTTACTGCCGCTCTCAACCTTGTAACTGGAACACTGCTATTTGGACCGCCACATTGGTACCTTACTCTTATCAATTTCTACCACGAAATAGGTGAGAGTAAGGTACTTTGTGTGAGATCTACCTCGTATAAACACAATGTATATTATTCCGATATATATTGTTAAAATATATAAATTCACTCAAAATCTCATACGTTGATCTGAATCCGCTACTTAAATCAAGTACTTAAAGTACTTGTATTACGGATGTAACATATAATACTTACTTAAATAAAGATATAGGACCAGCATGTTAATTACATAAATTTTGAAACTAGTTGGTGATCGAACCCACAACCCTTACCACCCCTAAAATAGGTACACGACAGAATGCGCCATCCAGACCAATCAAATAGTAAAAAGCAATACAAACAAATAGAAAACAAATTAGCAAACTCTTAACAGATCTTATCTTAATTAAGATTTTGGGTTTAATGACTGGTATGGAAAATTAATGACGTTAAGTTTAGAAACCCCACTCTTCCTGCTTATGTACAGAATCTTGAATTTAGGGTTTGGACCAAAAATTTACTTATGCCTCTTGAATTAATTAAACTTGTAGTTTAGATTAACCTGTATTAAAACTAAAAACTCTACAGCATGTTGATTTCTTATTTACTTATTCATTCCACTGATAAAATTTAGTGCAATAAATTCTACATAACTCACTAATAGAAAAAATATATCACCTATGAACTAATCAAACCCCATATTTAAAATATATAGTGCTCAAGTATTTTATAACAATTTAGATATACATGTAAATAAATTGCCGCGAGGTACCGGCAGAGTAGAATACTCCTCTTCCTGTACCAGGTGTCGTAATAGGCGACTAAGGTACCAAAACCGACAGATGGCGGTATATCCATCCGAAGCAGTGCAGCTCAAATGCACAGGAGGAGGATGGGCAGCAGCATCTCCGTCGCGAAATCTGCGATCTGCGATTGCCAACACGCTTGCCCAGTACGGCAATTATGGGCAAAATTAACCTAATTCGGGGCAGGAAATACAGGCTCAAGGCTGACGCATGCATAATTTTAAGTATTCCCAAGATCATGCTCCTAGCGCCTGGTCTATTCGTACGATCGTCCAATCTATTCTACTGCGCTATCAATAGTCACAATGGATGGCAAATATAAGCACATACTACGCAACTACGTAATAATTCCTAATTGTAATCGTATTAGGCTGTATAATTATAATCCCTCTATAAATTAAACGGTGATATGTACTTCCATTGTTATACAGAACTAGAAAATTTTTAGGCTTCATATAATCAAAATTGTAGGCTGTTCCTGCTTTGATCAAATTCGTTTAATAATAATAATCTATTCATATTTTATAGTTTCCATGTTTATACAAAACATAATGTATATATTCCTTCATAATGATTTATTTATTTGTTGTGGTTTTGTATACTTTGTAATGATATCAATTTATTAAGTCCATTTACTATTTGCATATCAATATACAATGCATATATGGTAGACTATCAGTTAGTATCAACTCTAGACCTATTGATTAACTAACGGTCAAAACAGAAAATAATATAGGGCGGTATATAGAGTACATCAATGTGGCAATGAATTTATCATAACTGTTAGCGATTCGGATGTTTTTATTTCAAATCGTATTAGTACGAAAATTATGTTATTCAACCTTTGTGTAATACCTTTTATAAATATGTAAATTAATTTCAGAATTCATGCACCAAGAGCCATCTTTTGATCTCTCGCCAACTATGAAGTTGGAAATTATTCTATTTAAGGTACAGTTTTCAGCCTACGTAGGCGAAGATCATTAAAATATTAAGTAGCCCATTGTGTATACCCGCCCACTGTATTATTCCTTACTGTCCCATTTTAAAACATAATTTCACTAACACCCCACTCCTATCAATAATAAAAATAGGTTGTTGAGATATTGAATAAAGATTAGTGTGATAAGAAATCGATGTAGTGTAAAAGATAATGTATTATCAATAATAGAGACAGGAATGTTCGACGGTTTGACATGTAGAAAGGATGGTTGAAAGCAGAATAACTGCACAAGTTTATAGAGTGAAACTAAATGAAGAGGTTGGAAAAATGACCTAGGCAAACAGCATAACCAGGTAGAAGAGTTATTAAAGAAGAGCCAGGTCAGAAGTACTAAGAATAATCGAGCGTGTATGAAAGGACTAATGCGAGTAATGCGAGTAATCTGCCTACCCTGTGTCCCACAGGCGTGATATAATATATACATACATTCATATATCACATGAATGTATGTATATATTATATTTTTTTTTCGGACGAACTATTGCTGGACTGCTCAGGCGTCAAATCCAGCGCCACCGAAAAAAGTGGGCGGGGCCTGTCAAAGAAAAGAGGTCCGATGCCCGTAATTATCCTGCGTGCCCCGCGGCACGTGTTTAATTACGATCGCGCCCGCAAGGCTCGCGGGATCTGAGCGGGATTGACGGCGATCACCCGAGGGCGCCTCTAAAAGCTCGACCTAGGCACGGGCGGCTATCGTTGGAGGCGAATTTAATTTTGAAATTCAACAAAAGAGGACGGACGGAATGAGCCCGTCAGCTCTAAAACTGCCGGTTATCGCACATTGGGGCAGGGACTGCACGCGTTCGCAGGTGAACGCGGTGTACTGCTCTATTATTAGAATGCATGTGCAGTGATAGTGATTGAGTTGTGCCAGTGAGAGGGCGGGGAAGGGCGGAAGGTAATATTAACCTTAATAAAATAAAGTAATAGAAATCATTTTGACATACATTAAACACATTCATTTATTAAGGGGCCCGATAGCGCAGATAGTAGAGATTAGTTATCATGTGCGGCAAAGTCACGGGTTTGATCCTATGTGATGATATTTGTGTTTGTTTTCTGGGTTTTAAATATATGTTTTTAAGTATTATATTTGTGATTCCTTGTTGTCTGATGTTAGTAACACAAGTGCTTTAAATGACCTATATCGAAGTCATGTCAATGTATGAGATTTTGTGTGTATTTATAGATGGATGAAGCTTAAAAAATTTAAAAGAGTATGTGATCTTTTGTTATATAAAAATAAATAACATAAATATAACAGCATTTATTCTAGATCTTGGATACAAGTGAATGGATTTTGGACTGAACATACCAAGTAAAATGACACTTAAGACATATCGTCAGGCGAAATAATTACATATTTATACCGCCTTAATTTCCGTTGTTATACGAGTAAAGTATGTAACTTTAATAAATTATTGTATTAATACATAAAACCTAAGCCTAATTAAGTTTAGCTAAAGCTAAGCTAAGTAAGTTTTTATAATTTTGGAATTTAGGTAATGTCAAAATAGAATAGTTCTTCTGTACCAGGTGCCCTAAGAGGTGACGTATAACCATCCGAAAGCTTATATGCTACAGAATGGGAAGGTCAGTAACATTTCCGCTGCAAATCTTTGCGATTACCACCACACCTGCCCAGCGCAACTATTATGGCCAAATTCACCTTTTTCTTAGAAAGGACTATGTCCAGCAGTGGACGTTCCGCAGCTGCTATGATGTTGATGATCATGATGGATTGATAAAGCAATCGCGTAATATTCTACTCTTCTCTTCTTCATTACTAATATTCATTTTACTGTTGCTATATTTGTTCATCACTAAAACTTATTACACAAAGAAGTTCTATTTAACGATTAATAAATATAAACCTTATAACCATAAAACTAAAAGTTAAAAATTTATAATTATAATTTCAAAATTAACAAACATCTTCATACAACGCAGGTGGTGGTGATCAAATCTTATACGCCAAGGGCTTAGATTAGACCCAGGACACACTTTGATATGATGATATTTGTGTTTGTTCTGTGTCGGGTTGTTAAAAATATATAATTTGTGAATCCTCTGTTGTTTGATGACCATAACAGTATGAGATGTTATGCGAATATTATTAATTATTAAACAACTTAATGTTTCGAACATTATTTTATTGTGATAAAATATCACTTTTATTTATTGAACAATTCCAAAGTATTTTCAAATAAACTGCAGCAAACAATTGGCACGGATGAGTCATCATTACAAGTTTCAGCAACATTCGGTACTTCCATTTAAACTGTCATTAAGTTCGGCCAGCAGGGGGCGCGCAAACACGCTACACGTCAAACTGTCCCGCCAAGTCCAGGTTTTAAATTAGCGCCGACTTGTCGGCCGGCAGGAAACCAGACCTAACCAGTTTAGGTCACGCTATAAAATAACATTGCTTCCCAAACTTTGCTGGGTTTTTACGACGATGACGAAACGAGCAGAGGCTACGAATGTTTTTATTGTCATTAGTATTTAGCTATTTTTATGGCCCCATACAAACACCCATACATGAGGATACCTTCCTGATAGCATTTACTTTCTTGTAACTATATTTATATAGTACTACGTTAGAAAAGTCCAAGTTTGACGTTTATGACGTCACCGCAACGGTCCTCACTCGCATGTGCCTTATTTCTTTTCGCTTCCACTCTAGTAAAGAATGACACGTCTTTTCTACATAAAATGTAAAGCATAACACTTGATAATGGACTAATGGGACAAATGTTTTACTTCTTTTATATTCTACTAAACAGTAGTCACAGTCTCCTCAGTCAGCCAGCCTTTTATGAATTATGAATGAGCAGGATATCCAGATCAATTATCAAATAACAGTTTGGGAACAAGAGTTCTTTACCAATCTAATTTACGATTGTAGTAAACTTTAGGACAGGGCCGCAATCACTGGAGGCAAGCAGTGAAAAAATAAGTTCCTACAAAATGAAAATTCAGGCTTGAAAATAATCTTATTAACAGTCTAATAATGAAGTTTAATAAAATTTTACTGAGGTCTGTATCAAAATTCTTTCGCAAAATTACTAATTATAAAATCATGTTTTTGTGACATTTTTTGTATAAATCACATCTATTTTTCTTGCAAAAATAATGAGAATATATGATATATTAAAATAAAACTTTCATGTCTTTTTTACTATTATAACTTTATAAAATAGAAGTACTGAATTTTCAATCTCAATAAAGAGTTGCTGCTAAGTAACTATAACACTGAAAACATCGCTTTAAACTAAAGTTAATCAATTAATAAATCAGATAATCCATACTTATTTATTTTAAAACTTGCAAATGCAAATTATATATAATAATTCTGACACAAACATAACAATGAAAGGACGATTTTTAACAATTCGGATAATTCTGTGACGTTTCCATTAGTTCACGCTGTAAGAAACTTCATAGCAGCCGCGACAGATGGCCGCGTCGTTTGCAACGCCACACTTTTATGAAAGCTCTGCACTCGCTTTTCATTAAATTTAAAGTCTCTTTACATACAGAAGAAATACCCGTATTTTTGAACACGTTTTTTATATTAGAATACAAATATTGCATTATTGAATAAGGATATGTTAAAATAAACTTTGATAGCCAGGACACACTGAGCAAAGCACTTTAACGTTTCATAGAGCCCCGTATATAGACAGAAATAGACACAACAAATAAAAAACCTAAAATTGACTGTAAATGTAAATTATTGTATTGAAGCGTAATAAATTTTGTATAATGTCATAACAAAAATGTAATGTTTAAGTCAATACGATATTGTCAATTTATCGGTACTACCGCCATCTACAAGTATATATTTAACAGTTTGTTTAAATTACCTAACGGGTTAACTGAGTATTTTCTTAAAGCAAAAAACGTTTATTTGTAATTCATGTCTTTCCCGATCTTATTTATCCACAATTAGCAAAAATGTATAGGCAAAATATAATATTGCTATTTATTGCCAATCAATACTTCATTGAAAGCCATAATACATCTTTGGCCGACCGTCCTATATTTCAAACCAATCCACAAAAGAGTATTATATCGTACAGTATTTTAAGCACCATTCTCTTTATTCCACTGTCGTGTTATAAATACTAATGTACGGAAATAGTCGTAATTTCTAGACTCGGGCCCCAGGTGATTCCATTAGGAATACAAAATGAAGACGGAGTGAATGCGTAAAGTTGCGGAATGAACCTCCCCTTTCATACTTCAACTTTCCTATGTAAGCAATTTCTGTTTTGAATCATAATAATATAAATTGTGTTATGAAAATAGATTGTTCTACTTTTATGTTATGTTATTTTACTTTTTTTAATATTCGAAACTATATAATTAAGGATTTACAAAATAAATCACAAATTGTTTTTCTGAAAATAAAAATAATAATTTACTCAACACGCTTATTATATCACAACAAATATCATTTACTTACACAAATACAAGGAAATGGCATTTTAAGTTCACATAAATCGCCTCTTTAATCCTTTTCCTTATTTTTGAGATTGTATAACACCAAAATACACAATTTAAGCCGTGAGGTATCGGCAGAATAAAATAGTACCTCCTTCTGTATCTATATAAACCGACAGATGACGATATATTCAAACATAAGAGCAAAGCCTAAATGCACATGATTGATATGGGTAGCTGCATCCTTCATGCGAAAGCTGTGCTGCGATTACCGCACGCATCTGAATGACGAATTGAAAAGGCTGTAAACGTTCTTAGGCTACGGTAACCACCCACCATTAAGTAGATCGTACGCATGTTTTTAGCATTGTGGTATAAAAAAAAAGTAAATTCTTTCCTAAAACTTCCTCATTCTGTTAATTTGAGACATAAGTAAAAATATTGTATTTTATTAACGCATATTTACTGTACTGAAATAAGTCAACTATTTCATTATTGCAAATGTGTTGTGACAATCGAAATCAGCAGTTCCATTCGTGTTTTTATTGCAACACTACAATTCGAAAATAACCAATTTTAAAATATATATTGTGTTTACTAAAACGTTAACTTGCTTTGTTAAATAGTTATAATTTCCAAAAATATCTCATTCATTGACCTGAATCTGAAATAATTCTTAAAGCACTTGTGTTACGGATGTCAGACAACAAAATGATCACAAATATAATACTTAAATATTTATCACCCAGATACAGAAAAGTAGAAATATCATATAATGTAATGTATATTTGTTTTAACCCACAATTTTCAGGGCAAAAAATAGGATCACTACCACCTGCTATCGGGCCCGTAATAAATTCAGCAGAGTTAGTATCATGCTACTCCAATATCATTTGTTATTAATAGATTTGTAATATCTAATCTTTCTTCTTCGAAATACCTATTTAAAAAATACTAAATTCAGTTCAACTCGGACGTTAATTCCAGCGCCACCGGGCTAGGCTTTCGGGATCGAAGTGAAGAAAAATTCAATTTACTCACAATTTGAAATACACTGTTATGGACGAACCCACATTACAAGAGAGTATGCAAACGTGTAAACCGGTGGAGATTATAAAACAAAGCTAGATGCCGTTTACAAGAGCTCAAGAGGGCAGTTAAATAACTAATAGTCCTTAACAAGCCCCAAGGGTTTGGATTTGAAGCACAATTTATCACAGAAGTTAAGCAGCATCTTTGCTTATATCCTTAGGGATTCAAGTAAATTTTGTAACTTCAACCTCGAGCTTTGATGGGAAATTGTATTTCAATATATCTGGTCCACTGTAGTTAGATGGTTCATGTGCAATACATATACATGAGAAGGTTCGTTAAACGTCTGCTTTGGTTGTCTATCCATCCATTTATCAGTATTGTAAAAACAACATACGAGTATGTATCTGTAACTGATACATACGCCAAGTGTCGTGGGTTCTTTTCCCACACAGAGCATATATTTATATGATGATATATGTGTTTTTTTTCTGTGACTGGGTGTTAAATATATTTATTTAGGTAGCATATTTGTGACACAAGTGATTTAAGCGACTTACCACGGAGATAGGTCAGTAAATGAGATGTTATGGGAATTTATAATTATAAATTTATTGTCTAGACCATATCAAGACAATTAACAACGACATTTGTAATAACATGTCACGGGCCACGTCTCGATGTAATTTTCAACATGTCTGCGCGTGGCGTGATGTTGCGGTTCAACGCAGCCAATTGTGACACGAACAGACTTTTCGTGTCCTATCTATAAACTATGCAAAACTACTAATACAGATAACATGTACAAACATTTACTTGATTATATTATTTGTCATCTTTTTATGCTACAGGTAGACCCCATTCATAGGTTACCTCACTATTATTACACAGTAATGCGGGTAATGTTCTTTGGCGTTAGAAATAATTTACAGTACACAAGTGAAACGACAGAGATGGACACAAATTTAGGAATGAATACAGTACAATGCGCTGTCTTATTTCAAACAGCGATCTTTCAAACGCAACCTTTAATGATAGAATCAGTGAGAATAGTTTTTTTTTAATAAGACCAAATTTACTAACGCCTGTTAGGACTTGAAGAACCCCTACACATATAATAATTAAATGCATATGTAACACTCACAGAACAAACACAAATGCTTATAATTTAAATGTTTGTCATGGCAGATGCCAGCCAAATGGGAATCGTATCTACGACCATTGGCGCACACATACATGATGAATTCTCATAAGTATTCTACTCATACATATAAACAATGTAAGTGAAATACATTGAAATAAGAGCTATACCACAGCATGTTCTTCGGCATAAATGCAGTGTTTCTTGTATCCTACAATGCGTTCATCGTATTGACCTAACCATTTGGCTCGATACGGGAATGTTAGGCTATTGGCCAAATTAATTGTCTCAGTTGCTTTAGCTACACAGCCGGTGGCTGTTACATAGTAACTGACATGTTTTACCATGTTCAAGATAGGGATGGGTTCATTCAAGCAGACTTATACTGAATATTAAATTTATTTGAAAAATAGGAGACTTATCTATTTTTAAAAGTGTAAAAATGAGTTTTTATTTTAGTAGTGTAAGTGAACTTCGGTGTTTTCGACGAAAATGTAGCTTCTGTAAATTTGAAATTTTTTATATTTCTAGGAACAATTGAACTTTTATTAACACGAGTATATAAATATATATAAAGAGAAGTCTGGCAGACTAACACATCAACACAGGACTTAAACGCAGGGCGCAGGGTTAGAAACTTGAAATTTTGCACAGGGGTTCCTTTTATAACTCAGGGAAGCATTGAGTAACGATTTTTGAAGATTCATCCCATAAAGGAGTAAAACAGGGGTTCAAAGTTAGTATGAAACGTTGCCGTTTTTGAAGTTGTACGAATGAAATTCAATATAAAGGTTCTTCATTGAATGTTAAGAAACACGTGTAAAATATTATTTTGAAAATCATCTCTTAATGGGGTAAAAGGGGGATGCAAAATTTAGTTTTAAAGTTCTTCGATTTATTGCGGGTAAAACCGGAGGGCGCGGCTAGTTTTGTATTAATTTATTTTTTATGCTAATGCATCCACTATCATAGTGGATGCATTAGCATAAAAAATACGACAAATATCGAATACTAAAACAGATGCAACACATCACTAAAATAACTGTTTCCATACTGGACAGAACTTGAACTACATTATTGTCTATTTACACTGTTACTGTTGTTAGAATTTAAATAACGCGACTAAAATCTATACATTTGACAACGTTTTCCAGTTTTGTCTTTATTTAAACACCTAGAAAGAAGTCATAATTTCAAAGTTTAAAATAGTATGAAGAGTATGGGTTGCCTACTTATTTGGGGACACCAAGAAAAGAACGTCTGTCGGGTCAGCTAGTTCAAGTAAGATTATATTTAATTGAGAATAAAATAATATAGGCGCTTATAGTTAGTGCCCTCTTTATCACGAATAGTCTAGCCATTGATTAAGAAACCACGAAGTTAGTAGCAATTATAATTCAAGTTTATAATTTATCTCTAAACAATTTAATTAGATAGTGTCTGGTTAACAGCAATATTTTGTAAATCTAACATTAAACATTTTGGCTATCTTTAGTCACCCCGAGATTCTACCTAGCGGTTTGTAGATTAAACTTTCACTATTTTAATTTTTAATCGAGTCCCAATATTCTTAATATTACATTTAACTACCGGTGGCTACCGGTACCTCGCGGTGGCTACTGGTACACGGTGGTAGGGCCTATGTGTTTTTGGGCAGGCCTATGACCAGCAGTAGACGTTTTCCGGCTTCTATGGTGATATTGGTCATTTACTGCTCAAAAACAGCTAGCGAATGGTTATTAACGCTTTATTAACTCAGAAAAGCACGCCTGGAAGACGTTTGAAGAAGGTTTCCACACCAAGTCTCTGGCCACAAAAATCCAATTAGGCTCTCTCTTAATTATCAAAGGGCCGCCATCTTCCTATTAAGGTGTATTATAAATTAGACCAATATTTCACCCCAACTTAAACTAGCTTGAAGCAAACACGTTTGACTCGGTTTAATTACAGGGAACTTGTTAGAAACAATTTGTGACAAGGCGACAACCTTTATGAAACACGCTCCGCTGATATGTTGTAATTATTTCACAATCGTTAATTTTGCCATAGACAAGAAATTTATTTATATTAAAAATTGGCGGTCGATGAGTGATCTAAATGATAACTTCTGTTCTCGGCGAAGGTGTGTTGTGGGTTCGTATACACACACACGCTTGTGTCACTATTACATTCAATAAATATTCAGTTTTCAGTGCGACTAGAACCGGTATCTTTCCCGAGGTTTACGAGAAAATGGACACCTAATTAAGCTACTAAGACCTGTTAGACGCTTCAAATTTTTCGCTGTGAGTGAGTAAGCTTCTTTTTACGATGAGAGCTTGCGATTATCATTTTCTTCTTGTAAAGATATTATTTAATTTTAAAAAATTATCTTTTTAAGTCCGAACTTGAACCTGCATATTTCCCTAGCTGCGGGACTTCTCTTTTGTCGATCGATCGACCATTGTTGCAAGCGAAATCTTAGTGGAAGTTTATCCTCGTGTTATTTTTATGCTGAAATGTTAGCGCCATCTTTTCAATGTTGTCTTGTATTACTTAGAGAATGTTGAATATTAATTTCTTTAGAATATTAATTAATACTATTCGCCGATTTTAAGCGTCGAAAAATATTTGATCTTGTTGTAAAATGATACATTTAACTCCTTCGTTTTTAAATAGTGAGAAAGTACAACGAATATTTTCGTAAGCGGGGTTTAGAATAGGGGCCAGAGGTGGCGTCGGTGTGGAGAGTTCCAAAACACGAACGCTAGCTTGTTCACATAATTGCACACAAAAATAAACTTTGTTAAGGCTATGACAGTCAATTTTTAATTATATTTGCATATATATCCAATGTTTCTTCTGGCTCCATTAATGTAAAATTAAACTGCTCGTTATTATTACCCCTGACTTTACCTTTAGCTATTCTAAGGATTCTGCATTTATCAAAACTAAATGATATGTTTATGTCCGTACTAAATCTATCTGTTAAATTTAAAAGTGTTTGCAACGATTTCTCTGATCTGGAAAAAAGCTTCATCCATGTACATTAAATGGCTTACCGATGTTATTTACGATAGTTTGTAACCTGCACTCAATTTATTTAACTGATTTGAAAGTGGGTTAAGTGCAAGGCAGAAACAGATAGTACTTAGAGAATCTCCCTGGAAAATACCATTTTCAATAGAAATTTCGTCTGAACGGTGAGTGTTGCTATTAGTAAGTAACAATGTAGTTCTCCAGTCAGCCATGGCATTCTCCAAAAATGCAATAATTGTTGGATTTACTTTATATATTTATAAAATATGGATAAGCCAAGAGTGAGGGACGCTGTCAAATGCCTTTTTGTAGTCAATATAAGTAATATTTAAATTTCTGTTGTGTTTTTGCGCATGTTTAACTATTATAGTCGAATATTAATTGCTCCTTACATCCCATTTAATTACGTCTGCAACTCTTCTGTTCTTTTGCTAAAATGTTGTTATTTTCTATGTGGTGATATTATTATTATTATACCATAACGTTTTTCAGTGAATCCTTTACAGCCTTGGCTGTTCGTTTGTAGAATATACATACGCTACGCTTTAGACGCCCACAGTCTTTGTCTGTCTTTAAACGGTTAATTAAAAAGCATTAAAAGTTACAGTTAACTATTTTTATAGTTATTGATATATATTTAATAAATTACAACTATATCTATCTTATATACATATATTTATCTCTTGCAACCTTCTACATTTCATTCAATCTTTTCCATTTTCAGGTTGCCTGCAAAAAATTATTGCCTATCTCGCTTTTTGCTAGAAAGCTGCCCATTTTACGTCACAATTATTGTTTTTATTGTATTATTTTTGTTTGTGTGTATTACTGCGTCTGGTGTGCAATAAATAGTTTATTATTATTATTATTGTATAACAACACAGTAGTACATTTTTAAGGAGCGACACAGAAACATTAGCAATAAAAAATAGGCTGTATACGGCGGTATAATCCATGAACAAACGGCATTACCATCCCGTACTTTAGATATTTAAAGGTAATTTTTAATAATTAAAATTTCATAACTAATTGTATTTTTATCAAATTATTCATATTATTTTAAGCAAACTTCACATTACTATGTAAGATGACAATGAATACATTTTTAAAGTGTGTAAAATCTAATTTAGAATTCCATTGAAGAGATGATTCTACAAGACCACATTCAAAATTATTGGCTAAGTTAGTGGAATTAATGGCTGCTTCTCACAGGATCGAGTAATGCTTCGAGTTTTTAGTTCAAACAAACAAAGAAATGTTGTTATATGTTTTATTTAATATTAATGTCACATTTGAAAAAAAAATACAATCGTTCTATTATGTTAACTATATTTAAATATACTAGATACATGTTGTTTTGAAACATGTTATCAATATTTTTTTTACATTACATAAGAATAGTATATAAGTTATAGTATATAAACCATTAGCTAGAGTAGAATAGTACCTTTCTTTTTACTGGGTGCTGTAAGCGGCGGCGCAGGTACCAGAAGCGATAGATAGCGGTACATCCATCCAAAACAAGTTGGCTCAAATTCACAGAGCGAGGATGAGCAGCAGCATCCCCGTCGGGAATGCTGCGCTCTGCGATTTCTAACACGTTTGCTTAGCGCGGCTATCATGGACAAAATTATCCTTTTGTTGGTTAGGCCTATGTCCAGCAGTGGGCTTCCAATAGCTGATATTATGATGATAATGCTTTAAATAATATCGAATATACGTTGAGGTAGGTACAGACTATAGATCTCTACTTACTACGATATCGGCTTCCCTTACTTGCATTATACTTTTATACACACTCGTTTATTTTTGATGCTATTAACCAGGCCCTTCTTTAATACCTCTTCTATCTAGTTACGGTATGTTCGTCTAGGTAGCCTTCGCCTTCGCCATTGCCTGTAACACCTCTTCGATTTACTAATGAAAACAACAGCTATATTAACGTAGAGTAGAGAGTATCTTTTTTATATATTTTTCTAACAAACTTAAAAGAAGAGACACACATAATGTAAAAATTACCTATTTTTAACTAACATAAAGATGCCTTGAATTTAGTAAATGTATTTTATATTGAAATTAGCATTTCGGTATTTAAATAAATTACAAGAGTATTTTACTAGTCAGTCGAAGCCTTAAAGCGTTTTCGCACAACTAAATTGAATTGGAACGTTTTATTTTTGTTGCGTCTAGGGAGATTGGTTAGGAAAACTTTTTGTTTAAACACTGATTGACTTTCATATAGTTTGGCCAAATGTTACCCAGCGGAGTTTGCGTGCATTCAAAATGTTAAGAAGATTTTAACTCGTAAGGTTCGTTGGCACCTACTTTTAACAAGTTCCCTTGATTGGATACTTTCGTAACTTCATCCTCAACCTTGATTAAAGTCAAAATAATTATGTTAAGTGCTGAGAGATCACGAACTTAATAATGAGCAGTCAAGTCCACGTTGGAAACCCTAATATTAACAATATTTAGAGTAAAATTTTAATGAGAGTTTATAATGTAAGACAGTGTCTAATACTAGGGAAGAGATATGGCGCATACACACTAATGTTTACTTTAGAAATATGCAAGGAAAAAATACTTTATAATTTCTACTAATCAATTCTACATCATTTTAAACTAATTTTAGGTAAAAACAATCAAGTTATTGGTTATATAAGTATTACAGTCAAGCAGATAAGTATAAAAAAATACGAAATGTTAATTTAATCACTTTTCAACGGCTTTCAGACACTAAATATATTTTAGACATTTTGATTACTTAACTGCAATCTTTCTCAAAAGTGACAAAGATATAAACTGTGTGTATGCAAAACTCTAAATGAACATATTTAATATTATAAAGAGTACAATAATCGACATATTCGAGCAAAAAAAAATGGGGACGAACAAATGAAACAAACTTCTCCATAGACTAAGTCGCGAACGATAACCTTCTAAAGAAGCATTCAACGATTCCTGGAAAAAAATAACGTTAACTACACATTCCTATGATAATAGTGATTTTCCACTGTACTTTTCTACTGAAAATAATTTCAAATAGGTAACCTGGACACACTAACGTGTGTAAATGACGTGGCGGCTCCGTACATGGCATATTTACGGCCAACATGGCTGATAAGAGACACGAACTGCAAAAAACATTCACTTGGCCTTATTACTTCACTTTTTTTCAATAAAATACTAGGTATTTACTTAGTTGTATATACGACAATGCAGGATTTGCTTTGTTTGCTAAACGGAATTTGGAAGCAATTGAGGTAGGTAATGTACTGAGGGTTAGATTGTCGTAATTCTGTGAGTTTAAACAACTATAATGGTTTCCTTGGTTTACCAAGGAAACCATTATAGTTGTTAATTGTTAGTTAGTCTTTGTACACTAACTAAACATAAATGAAGCCGTATAAAAGAGTGATAACAATATATTGAATACATATGATTTCATATAGTAAAACATGTCTTTTCTTTTACGCGCATTTTAACTTGTTAAAAGCATGTTTTAAAAAATATTTAGAAGACCGCCATTTTGGATTTAGTGACCACATTATTTTTCGACTTTTTTTTAGCAAACCATTTTATTTGATACACATATTGTAAGAGTGCATTAAAAATAATTGGTCATCTTGGGAATCCCGCCATGTTGAATTTAAGAATTACGCAACACATTTAACCAAGCATTGGCATCCTAACTGAATGTATATACAACATTTCAGGTGAATCGTTTGAAGATATCTGCATCGAAATCTAGTTGCAAGATTGCACCCAAATAAACATACATTGCAAGTTAAATAAAAGCTGGTAACATAATCTTACATGATACTCTCCGAAACCACCAATACAATTTCAGAAATTATTTGGTTATTAAGTTTGCCTGCTGCCTAAGCAGTGTATCAATTGCTGATAATGTCTATGACAATTTAATATTTTTAATATTTCAAATTATTTCGTGCCAGTTGCCGTTAAACGTCTAGTGTAAGGAATAAAGAAGGAAAGTGCTTTGTCAAATAATTAGGAAGGTGTTTGGTGAACCGGGGATTGACTTCCGCTCTGGGGCTTTTCTGATGCAGACGATCTCGCTTGCTGTGCAGCGTGAAAATGCTGCAAGCAATCTGGGGTCCTTTGGGTCGGACATGTCTCTTTTATGGAATGCATATAATTTTTATAATAATGAATAATATCTATTAATTTTGTATTGAACTCCTCTAATATGATTTTATAATATTCTAGATAAAATAAATTAACATGTTTTTCAATTTAAAAGATGTTGTAAAATTTTAAAGATATTGTAATAATAGAAAATTATATTATTAAAATGTGTAGAGATATTTTTATTTTCTTAGATGTTACAACTTGTAAGAAGTTTGTTTGTCAAACTAGTGTAATGAAAAATAGGATTCGTTTGATTTGCAGACAAAGCTATAAAAATAATGCAAATGTAGTGTTTGTGATTGAGAAGTGGCAGTGAAGGCGTGACTGTGGCAGGTATTTAAACACGTCATGTTTTAATAAATATTTGTCAAAGTCCGGTTATTTCTTGTTAAATGGTAACAGTTTATTCTCAATTTTTAATAAAAAGTTTTTTTAATGAAATGCGTTCTTGTTTGGAAAACCTTTTCTGATACCCTTTGGTAACATTTTTATAACATTTTTCTTTGCTATTACATAAAGGTGGATGGTGAATAATATTGGGTTACGCGGTGCAACGATAAAATGCATTACAGTAAAAATATTCGTCTAAATTGCTTACATAATAAACTTTCAGTTCGCTCACTAAATAACGAGCGTTAGGTCGTTAGCGGGTTGGACAAGTTGCAACGTGTCTATAAATGGGTCAAGATGTCACGTAACAACGGCCCGGGGTGCCTACACGCCACCTTACATGTGTGGAACTACGAAAGTTTCTATAATAACTACTTTTTGGCTGCATATTACTAGTAAATAAGAGAACATGCTAGAATCTGTCCACAAATTCGACAAGATATAAGGTTTCACACGCCTACTTGATAGCTTCGAAAGGTTTCCGTAGGTTACCGGCAGAGTAGTATAATGACCTTAGGAGGTCAAAAAAGGAACTGGAACCGACAGATGACGGCATATCCACCCAAAATAGCGTAGTTCAAATGCACCCAAACAGAGCAGCATTATTATTATTAAGCTACGCTCTGTGATTGTCACCAAGCCATCAATTATGGACAAAACTTCCCATATTCTAAAACAATTTAATTTTTATGTCAGTTAATAATTAAAACGAACAAGTTAGAACGTGTACTTTAATGTACTATGTGTTACGTATGTATGAACTGGTAGGGTTTAATTTTTTCTGTATATGTAAAATGAATTAATAAAGGTATAATTCTCGCATCTCTTTCTAATATATATATATGTATATATATAACATCAAATAACTAATATTGATAGGTATTTAATAAGAAAAGATATATCTATCCACGCAAAGATAAACATTTCTACTGTGTGTAAACGAGTTAGAAAATATTGTGAACATGTTGTCTCCATCTTCATGTTCCCCGTCCAAGCTTGGATAACGAGCCCTGCGGTTACGTTGGCACTCAGTTTCAAGTGCGCTTAACTAGATTCCACACTAATACTTTACAATTGCATTATGACCATCCTCTCTAAACTAATTAGAAACACCGCACCACTATTCAATTAAGTTTAATGCTTGTATACCATATTCCCTGTTACATAAATTAAAAGTCTGCTTAATTTAAATTTACAAGATTTTTTAAATGTACCGCTAACGAAATAAATAATAAATAAATTTCCACAACATCTCATACATTGACCTGATTTCATGATAAGCCACTTAAATCACTTATGTTACGGATATAAGACAACAGAGGAATCAAAAACATACTACTCAAATACATATATTTAACACCCAGACACAGAACAGACATAAATACATTCGTTTTTTATTTTTTTTGGTGGGGATTGAATCCACTACCTTTGGCGCACACGATAGAATCACTACTATCTGCGCCATCGGGCCCGTCTAACATGTAACAATATGAGACACTAAAGAATATGAGAAAATGTTTGCTCCATCTTTGTAGTTGTAAACAAAATATAAACAGGGCTTATTTTTTCTATAGAAAACATCAACTGGTCCCAATTATCCGAGAGAAATCAAAGTGTGCCGAACTCCTAGGTTTCTTCTATAACTAAACGCGGGTGAAACCGCCGCGTGCGGCAGCTGAAATGTACATCTTTCTTATATTTACTTGAAATCATTTAGTAGTAAAACTACAAAGAGGCTTGAAGCCACTGAGTTGTCATTTATTTTCATAAATATTTTATTTGTTAACTTTTAATGCCACCATTTCAAAAAGACATTAACAACTCAGTATACTCTATACCAGCCATTTGTTCTAAATATTTCCTTTCTAAATTTGTATCCCAATATTTTTGACTTTTATTATTTGCTATTTCTTTCTTTTATTTATATGCTATTTCTATGCGAGGTCATGCATGCACTGGCTATACAATACATACTTAACACATATATTTTAACAAATTTCATAACTGCAGCAGAACTTAGGCGTTCAACATGATCCTCTTGGAATACGTAAAGGGATCTAACTCGGTCAAACTTAGCCTGCAAGAGCCAAGGTAGGAATAATTCAGAACCTATTTTAATACCCACCCGTTAAGCTGGTAAGAAAGTTAACATTGTAGGATGTTTCCTTTGACTAAAACTTGCAGATTATAAAAAACTTTTCAGAACATTAACAGTCTACGTGAGCGGGTATATTTGGTGAAACTATTATTAACGTGTGGATCTAATACGTCGAAGTCGTTGTAGCAAATGGTAAAGACTAATAAGTATTTATTTTAACGAATCAACTTAATATAAATAAGTGTAATATAATAAAAAAAATCTTTAGACTAAGTCGACAAACAATAGCGTCACCGCAACTTACGGACGCATGCATTATCATAAGGATCACTAGCACCTTGCCAACCTTGTGACTTAAACGTAATGTTTCTCATTTACCACTTTTTAACAGCCTCATTCACCCTCCTAACCGTAACCGGAACATGACAAAGTTATAAACCTATAATGAACTTTTACGCAACAACTTCATTTAATTGTCGTTTATTTGCAATGTGGTATGTATGCATTGGAAATAAAAGGCATAAATAAATGCGTTGGAAATTATTAAGTTATGCTTTGGTTTAGAATTAAATGTGTATTGTAAATTGTAGCCGAAATTGTAAGTCGAAAAACTGGGAAGAACTTTAGTGGTCTGCGGAAGGTCCAGGATTTGCTTCCCGGTCTTGACTGTTTAATCCAGTCAAAACCAGGAAGCAAAACTCGGAATATACGCAAGGGGATGTCTTTGGATGATTGCAGTTAATTTGTCAAAATGTTGCTACTTCGTTTTGTGCTTGGCTCTTATAGTAGTAACTTTTGAATTGTAACTCTTAATCATATATTTTTTAGATTAGTGAACACATTGATACAGGTTCAAAATTTAAAACTTTGTGATTATGGTTTGATGATTAAACAAATACAATTTCCAACACATGCCGTGGTCTTCGGTGTCATTTTTCTGCATTATTACTCAAGAGAAATATAAATAACGTTTACAATTTGAAGAAAATAAACAGTAATAGAGACAAATGCATCAATATTCATAAATTAAAAAAAAAACTAAAACAGGATTTAGAATGTATTTCTCAGCGGAGCGTAGTTTCGATCTACGGACCTCTGGGTTGCTTACCCAGCACGCTACCACTGCGCCACTCCGCTGGTATGAGACATGACAAAATTATCAATCTACACCTAACTTACACTCAACAATTTTATTTAATTGCCCTTTCACTACCAATTTGTGATTATTCCTATTTACCCACGCGCTCCAAAGGTGGCCAGAATTATAAATCGGCCCTAAAAGCCAGGAAGAACTTTGTTGGTCTGCGGATGGTGCAGGGTCGCTTCCCTGTCTTGACTTTTTGATCCAGTCAAAACCGGGAAGCAAACCTCAGAATATACGCAAAGGGATCGTGTCTTTGGATGATTACAGTTAATTTTACAAAATATTGCTACTTCGTTTTGTGCTTGGCTCTTATTGTAACTTTTTAATATATATTTTTATGTCTTAATCAATATAAATTTGGTAAACACATTAATATGTGTTCAAAACATAAAAATTATGTGTTTATGATTTGGTGATTTAAAAATACAATTACTAACACATGCGCGGTCATTTTTCTGAAATATTTCTGAAGAGAAATATAAATAACATTTACAATTTGAAGAAAAATAAAACTAAACAAGATTTAGGATGTATTTCTCGGCGGAGCGTAGTTTCGATCTACGGACCTCTGGGTTGCTAACCCAGCATTTTAAATCTGTAATATCTTCAAACATAATTATTTTTATCTTATGCTGTAAGGGGCCATATGGATCTATTTAACAAGAAAAGAAAAACACTGTCTTTGGAGTGTAAACTGAACATAATTAAAGACTTTGAAGCAAAAATTAAATTTTGAATAGGCAAAGAAAAGGTTATAAAGGGGAAAGAAAAAAATTTGAACGCTGTGCAAAACTCTCTATCTTTAAATTCAATTATCATCATCGGTATCATCATTCAATATCATCCGTAAGCATCACGGGATTGTCGCTCATATGGAAACATTGCTACAGCCATGGTCATTGATTATTTTGATTAAAATATACACATTGATTATTTATCAAATCAAGTGAGAGTGAAAAATTGTCCTGTTGTTTAAAATACAGTATGATTTTAAGCAAAACATATTTTTAAATAATGAAGTGTTTAAAGCTAGTAACGGCCTGTTCAGCCGATTTAAGAGTCGTTTAATTGGCATAGCATCGCAGAGAGTGGAGAAGCGGCAAGCGACTTATGCGAATTCGACGTACACGGCAATCGTTCGGACTCACCTATCGCGTAAGTCCGAGGAGGACTGTACATTCTTTTGATTAATCTTGTAGGCTTCAGGCAGCGTTTGTAATGTAATTATTTATAATATCACATTAGAAACTTCAAAAGCAATACAATTAAGTGCAAGCAGTACAATTAAGTGCTCCATTTTCTCCAAAATTAAATGGATGTTATTATGTATATAAACTTACCTCTTGAATAACTTTATCTATTTTAAAATATCATCATCATAATCCGTAGATAGTAAGAATAGTTTTAAAGATTTAAGAATACCTAGGGATATAGGGACAGACAAAGCTACTTTAGTTTATACTAGATAGTGATGCATACCTGTTGGAAATTAGTTTTATTAGCTTTGAATTAGAATAAATGTGTATTGTAAGACTAAAAAAACCTGCCCCAATTTTCTTCAGATCCAGTTGTTTCATTGTGAAAGCGTAACAAACATTTATTCACACGTACTAACTTTAGCGTTAATTAGATTAGTAAGAGTTTTTTATGTACGTATTTAAGTTTTAGCTCTCTCTCTAGCCCCCGGCGTGAATATGTTAAGTCATATTATATTTATACATCTCTTCTAATATTAAAGAGTTATTTAGTGAGTTTATTGGTTTATTTGAAAAAATATTGCTAGGTTCTTCTTTTTGTACTATGCCCTTCATGTAGTTTTTTTAAATTGAAGTATTAATACATTTTCTCATAACATCAATCAAAATAAAGTAAATTCACATATTATTAAGGGATTTAAGTATGGAGTAAAAGTATAAAAATATCACAAACACATGCCGCGGTCGATGTCATTTTTCTGTAACATTTTAACTCTACTGTAACATTTTAAAGCTGGCTCTTTATAGAGCCAGTCGTGCCTGCATGTAAGTCTCTATCAACACTATCTCCAGCTTGGATTCGTTTAATATCTTCTGCATACTTCTTATCTCCTTAAATAAACCGTCAAGTAACTTTTACATATTTATTTGTATACATATTTATAAATTTTATTATGTACAGACATCTAAATAAATGAGGAACACCACGAACCTTTGCTCAGAGTCCTGAGTATTTCGCTTCTAGCCATCAATTAAGGAGTATATTCAATAATCAGCCATTAATATTTTGTACCCTATTTTACGTCACAGGATTTCTTATGCAATTTCCAAATCTTTCAAAAATCACGACTTTGCAAAGTGGTGTTTCGCGAAGCATTTACTCCCGCAGGGAGTACTCATTACTCTTTAGGAGTCGCTGGAGCGCTTTCCTACAGGAACATATGACGTCACTCCAACTGTGAACTGCGCTCTCACTTCTTTGAGTTTACTTAATGAGAGTCTAACCTTATGAAGGCTTTCAATGTTGAGCCGGTCTTTAATTTAGTCTGAGATCGAAAAAGGAGACTATTACAGACGCTTTTTGGTGTTTTGAAAATGTAAACAAAGTATGCGAAATTATGAAATTTAGTTGCTAATACCTAGATATCCTGATACTGTTTTGTTTGACTCTTATATATATATATATATATTATATAGAGTCACAACATTTTGGCCTACAGTCAATGTGACTGATATATGATTCAATCCTGTTTAATATAATTATATTACCCAAGCAGGTACCAATATTCTATAAAAATGTAAAACAAACACGTAAATATTATTTGCTGGTATAGTTTAATTCGTTAGTGGCATTTCAAACATACATTTAATGTCTTTCAAAATTTTCACATTTGAATAAGCCTGCCTCCGAAATAAATAGCTTAAATGACATGTGACACGGAAATCTTGCAAAAAAGAAATTATAAATAAAAAACTATACATATTCAACACCCAGAGATAGAACAAACACAAATGTTTATCACAAACAAACACCAAGACAAGTTTCTCCTGAGTGAGGATGGAAACTTGGCGTACTCTTGTATATCAAAAAATATATAATCAATTTTTATCATAAAATAAGATTAGCAAGTAACAACAACTGTACTAGCATAATGCTAATACAGCAACAGCTCCAGCACAAATTATTTCAAAGAAAGTCCAATTACATCAATATAAGTCAATGAAGTCGCAACTTTAACAATTTCGCTTAATACAAATCGAGCATCAGAACAAAGTTTTGTCATTGTAATACCATAAATCCACTCCAGAGATCAAACTGGAAATACTTCGTTGATATCAATTATGAAAGCTTTGAATGAACTAATTGAACTTTAGAGTCAGTTCGATTACGAATGATCGTAATAGTTTGAAACAGTCCCGGTTCCTGGACTGATTGATCCCGGGAACTTTCAATACCGATTTGCTAGTTCGCTTTTGTTGTCTTTGTAACAATTAGTACCTGCAATCGTATAACAGGGTATTCGGGTTTGTTTGTTATCCTTAAACTCTGAAATTATTGTTTACTTATCTTCATCATGATGCTACCAAGGAACTGCAAAAATAACATTATTAATCAACATTATTTCTACAAGATTGAAACATCCAGGAATAACAGCAAATAATCATTATTTTTACAGATAAATTACATACTGTTAATACTTTTGACCCATATCCCTAAATGCAGCAGCAGGCCATGGCCGTGAACAACTCCTAATTTGATCTGCTGCTGCTGCCGTTGATCACTGTGCTCTTTGCATTTGAGTTCGGCTATTTCAGATGGATATACCGCCATACTACTACTCTATTGGTACCCCATGATCAAGACATATATGTTATGTCCGTAGCCAACCTCTAATTTGCGACGCTGCTGCTGCCGATTCCCGTGCTCTTTTGAGGTACGCTGTTATGGATAGACATAACACCATACTACTACTCTATTGGTACCCCACGATCATGACATGTATGTCATAGCTGTGACAAATTTTTTTATAAGTATGTTTTACCAACTTCTTATTTATTGTGAAAATTGTTTAAATGTACACCAGATATTCTGCTAATCACCTCCTACTTATAAAATATCTTTTTATCTGTTTTAAAACTTAGTTTATTAAACTTATTGTAATTTGCCTCCAGGGTTTTTTTAGAATAACAAGGATATCGTGAAGGCTTTTTGAAATTATAAAATGTTTGATTTTAGTACAGATGATGAAACACCAAGGCTAATATCACATTATTGACCAGAAAAGAAACCAAAAAACAACAAGGCGTAATAAAAATTGTGTTAAAAAAAATTTAATCGTAAAACGATGATGAAGTTATATTGTGAGTGAACGTAGTTCATTTCATCCTAAAGATATCCCAAGGGACATCCTCAGAAGTAAATAACCATTCCATCGCAATTCCACGGCAGCCATTAATTGATCGTATATTACCAAGTTCCAAATAGTTATGACCACCTTGGTTTATAGCGGTTCGGGTATAATTAACGGACCGAAAGGGTATGATTTTGCAGTCAGTTAATTAAGGTACCGCCGCCATGTTTCGTGTATTTTGGGTAAGTTGGGTATCATATTTTGTTAGATTTAATATTCGGTAAACTAGTTGTGCTCTAAATGTAGATTTGGGGATTTAGAAGTTTGTCACATAAATAAAGACAATTATTGTATACTATGTGGTTTATTCGCAAAACACAATATATATATTTTTTAGTTTCTTTACTGGACTACTATTAATCGTAAATCATAAATTCCTTTAAAATTATTTACTACACGTGGACAATCAACACTTTTATTATATCTTAACTGATGGATGAGCGTCAGCAAACGTTGTTGAATCAATAAGTAAATAAAATGCAGTTTAAAAGTATTTTTTATCATATCTTTACGAGAATATCCAAATCATTTCATTAATTCAGCTTGTCCTTGCTATTTATACCTACGTACTATAGATTAAGAATTCTAAATCTCAAAAATAAATGTATAAAAAATCGACAACAATTAAGACCGTCAAATGAAATAAAACTGTCAAATTTATTTTATTAGCTATGCCCTAATGGAAATATCAAATATTATTACCAACAGGAGCTGAATCTTGATACTGATATATCACCAGTAGGATATTCACTACTGGATATAGATCAACATATCCCCAAGGATTGTGTATTCATTATCATCACATCGGCCATTGGAAGTCCACTGCTAGACATAGGGCCTAGGGCCTCCCCGAGAAAGGGGAAAATTCCGCTCATAATTGCTGGGCAAGTGAGTTAGCAAACACAGAGGAATACATCACGACCGTGGCGCTGCTGCCCATACTCGCCCTGTGAAATTCAGCTACACTGTTACGAATGCATGTAAAGGTTCTACTCTGCCGGTACCACATGGCTGTTATACATTATTTGGTGTTAATAAGACCTTTATCATCACCAGTTTTTATTGCTGGACTGATGATTCGTGTAAGAAACCTGCTGTAAACTTAAATTTAAGACTCGCAACTCGACTGGTGCCACCAGATTAGTTTTAAGGTTGGCCCTCGTTCTATACGTTAGGTAGTTTATGATTACATTTAGTCATCAGGAATTGATATTACTGATGTGTTATGAGTATCGTACCAAGTGATTCCAATTTGGATTTATTATTGGAATGTATTCACATTTTAATATTAAATTCACACAACATCTCATACCTGACTCCATTTTTAGTAGCTTAAAGTACATGTGTTACGAATATTAGCCAGGACGTATTACTTAAGATATTATTATTACGAGAAAAAAATCAACTGTCACAGTTGTCAGGCGGAACTTGAACCTGCATCTTTTCCATACTAGTGGACTGCATTATCGTTGTGCTACCGAAAACTTAGCAGACATGTAGATTTTTTCCTAGTGTTACTTTTGTCCTGAGAAGCCCGCACCATTTCTGCATGTTGTATATAATTACCTACAAACACTCAACTGTCAAACTTTTAGAAGTTTGAAGCAATATTTACTGATAAAGAAGTAATATTTACTTAATTACTTTGAGAGGTTTTATGTATATATTTTTGAGAGGTACATATAATGTAAATATCTTTTTATGCATAAAACCTCTCAAAATAGTTTTTATGAGAGTTCGATCCTCTCCCAAGATAAATATTTACGTGATGAACATTTGTGTCATATCAAATACATGAATATAAATATATATTTAAGTATTAGATCTGAAGTATAAATATATGTATTCACTTATAAGTCTTGTGAGGTACCGGGTCCCGTGAGGTACCAACAGAATAGAATAGTACCTCCCCCTGTATCAGGTTTTATAGGAGGTGACTGAGGTACCAGAACCAACAGATCGCGGTATATCCAACTAAAACATTATAGCTCAAATGTACAGGGCATCCCCGTCGCGAAAGCTGCGCTCATCATTCAGCGCTGTGCTGCGATTGCAAAGACGCTTGCCCAGCGCGGCAATTGTGGGCAACATTTCCCCATTCTTGGGGAGGCCTTTATCCAGCACTGATGGACTGGCTGACTGACAATGATTGGTATGATGATGGTTAGATCTGTAATGGACACAAATGTTCATCATATAAATGATTGAACTTGCATAGAAACATTATCTTACACTATATTATCGCAGTAAATACTTTCAACTTAGCCAAAGGGGAAAGTAAAAAGTAACAACTTCACAAAGTGAAATATATATACCCAACTTTCTGTTAACTTTCATAACGTAAGCAACTAGATTTGTATGTAACTTTGTACCGCCAGTAAAAAAAACTTATATAATATAATGATCCAACTCTCCTGAGTGCCATAGTGCTAAAGTATGTCTCTCCAGCTTAGTGTAACGTTTAGAAAACTAAAATCTCCAAGTCTTTATTTGTGCAAATAGCTCTCTAGGGTGCTCTTCACTTTGTTGACACTGCCAGCGAAAAAGTTTTACATACTTGCATTCTTTCAGAGTTTATATTAGAGTTCTAATTTGTTTTACTTGTACTATTATCTGCAGGAAATATTAAATATTATCTTAAGTATATTTAATAAATAGAAAGATACCTGTTAGGTTTTTTTGGGTCGGCCATACGTGAATGATATCGGTGTTTAAAACGTTCTTAGGTTGCGGTAACCGCCTATTATCAAGCGAGTCCATTAATTACGTGAGGCTTGTAAGGGGGGTTTGACAAAAATCACAAAATATTAGGTTCTAGTAAGATATCACGTGTATTTAGTTTATATGGATATAGGTCTCATTTGGATATACAAGGGAAAACAAAGAATCATGATCTTGAAATAATAAACTTTCAGAAGGCTGAAAAAGTTCTAGCAGAAGTATGGAATAATATAACATTGCTGAAATGTTCAATTAAGACTTGCCTTTTCCACACTGACATAGCGAGCATCTATGAAAGAGCCAATACTTGCAGAAGAATCATCAGTAACTTTTGAAAGAGACGTACCAGTGGTATGGTTTATACTTCCATACAAAGAAGAAAGTTAAGAAGCATGTAAATTCATGTGGCAATCAACCTAATCCGAGAATTAGTCTAGAGATGCACAATGTTTGTCCTTCGCGCATCCTCACGCGACGATCGAACGGTAAATCGAGAGAGATACTCTGCATTGTGCGCGAAAATGATGACACCAAAAGTGACGTTGATCTCTAACAAAGCACAGTACCAACAATTAACCTGCAAGATGCTTATCCAGTTGCTATTGTTGAAGAGTGTCTTACCAATCCCTAGTCCGAGGACAATGCATGATAAATATTTTACTAAAACAAAAAAAAAATCACATAATTACACTATTCTTTTATTTACATGCATGCCAATCAAAAACTACCTACAACCTTTCCGTCTATTCATTTTTATCATGGTCCTTAATAAAGTCAGAATAAAAAATTATTATACTTTGTGCCTGTATTTAAAGACAATGTTCGAAAAATTTTAAGATTATTTGTAGCTACTAAAAATACACGTGATGTTGTATGGGGGAAGGAGACAGGTTTAATCTCCCGACATATCACCAATGAAGAGGGGGGTCAAAAGTGCTAAATAAAAGATCACGTGATTAATGGACAGCGCCTATGCATTATGCGCCTATACCTTCGTGGGATAAAAGAAGAAAAAAAAAGTCATAATAGACATTTTCTTTAAAAAAATATTTTGGAAATATTCAGGCCAAGGCATTTATAAAAAAAAATATGAGAGATGAAGATTTTTTTGTTACTTTACCACAAAACTTCTACATAGTGAATTCCCAGTACGCTACCAGAAATATATATCTTAGCCGATATCGTTACTTTAGTCAAACATTAGTCAATGTTAATTATATATATATACACCATGTTATTGAAATAACTTTAAAACTCAAAGAACTTTAATCCTAACTTTGCACTCACTTCTACCCCTCAAGAGATAATTTTTAAATAGAGTACAGATGTCCAATTATGACTTTCAATGAAGAACCGTTATACTGAATTTAATTTTAACAACTTCAAAAACAGCATATCTTCATACTAACTTTGCGACTACGTATTACCTGCTAAAGAGGAGTATTTCAAAAAACCTTTGTTAGAGCTCTCCAACGTTATAAAATGAACCCTTGTGCAGGATTTCAAGTTTCTAGCTCTTATAGTTTAGGCCCTCAGACAGTCAGTCAGTTTCTCCTTTATATATATTATCTTTTTTTAATAAATATTATATTAAAATATTAACCTATTACTTCAAACATAACTTTTGTTGCTAGTACACATTGTATCCGACCCCATTATTCGTCGTCACACAAGTCAGTCCAGTTATTGTCGCAGGAACAACGGGCAAGAGTAGTTAATTATCGAGTTCGCTAGGGTAGGGCCGCGTATTGGAGGGTCATGGCCAATTATAAAGTTTGCAGTTCCACCTCCAAACACACGAGACACTTCGCGTTCCCACGCGCCCCACTAAACTAACACGTCAAAGCGGGTTTGGGGAATTTTTGAGGGGTCAATGTGAAACGGTCGCCTATTTTAGCTTAGGTGGAAACCAGATACGAAAGTTCGTCCTAAACAGTGTGTTTGGTGTTTGCGTTTTGTCAGTGAGGGTGAAAAGCGTAGTTTCGTAATTTGTGCGACAGACAGCAAGTTGGAAAATAAATAAATTCTCACAACATTTCATACGTTGACCTGACTCCAATCACTTGTGTAATGGGCAAGAGAGATAATTATAAATATATATACAGCCGTAAGGTACCGACAAAGTAGAATAGGAATAGTACCTCCCCCCTTACCAGGTGTCGTAAGCGGCGACTGAGGTACCAGAACCGACAGATGGCGGTTTATACATCCGAGACAATGAAGCTCAAATGCATGGGATGCAGATGGACAGCAGAATCCCCGTCGCAAAAGTAGCGTTCTGCGATTGCCAACACGCTTGCCCATTGGGGAGGCCTGTGCCCAAACTTTCAATAACTATATTGAATTAGTATATTTGTGATTCCTCAATTGTCAGATGTCCATACCACAAGTGTTTAAAGCAACTTATCACGAAATCAGGTCAACATATGAGATGTTATGAGAATTTATTTATTTACTAGCTGTGCCCACGACTTCGTCCGCGTGGAATAGTTTTTTTTTTAGGTACCATACCTCTTTAACTTAACTTATATAAACTTTAAATGTCATGTTTATTTATATCGAATCAAGGGCTTGAAAAATAAGTTTGAAGTTTCTAGCTCCAAAAATAGCGATACTTCCATACAACTTTTCATCCCCCTTTCAACATCTCACTACCCGTTTTTCGACTTAAAAAATAGCCTATGTCCTTTCTCAGGGCCTAAAGATTGTCTGTGCCAAATTACATCAAAATCGGTTTAGAAGTATAAGCGGGCAAGCGTAACAGACAGACAGAGTGACTTTCGCTTTTATAATATTAGTAGCGATTTATTAAGCGTGATGAGAGCATACAAAGTTACATACTAAATAAGACGTCAGAATCAAGAAGCACAAACATTAAAGAATTAACACACCACTTCTCACCTTGAGTCCCTCTCAACTGCGCGGAGGCACAGTAAACGTGCCGTAAGGAGCGATGCACAAAACTCCAGTGTTTGCAAGTCTTGCACGATCTTTGCTCTGGCAAAAGCTCTTAAAGTACCGGTGACATACCTAGAGTTAGGGTACAGGTGTCGATATAATTATTTTATACAGAATATTTTTTGTACGTAGTACTTACAGTTCATCATTTTTAAAAATATGTTTTTATCGTTTTGATACCAATCAATTAAATATAATAATAATAAATTCCCACAAACATCTCATACAATGACCTATCTATAAAGATAAAATAAAGATACAAACAGCGTTTTTATCGTTACAAAATGTATTATACAAATCTTATATTTACTTTCGTATCATAGTATATTTGTTACAAAGAATAAGACTCCATCATCATCACATCGACCATTTTAATTCCACTGCAGGACATAAGCCTCTCCAAAAAAGGCGAATTTTCGCCCATAATTGTCGCGCTTAGTAAGCATGTTAGCAATCGCGGAGCTTAGTTTCGCGACTGGGATGCAGCTGCTCATCCCTGCTCTGTTTATTTAGCTACACTGTTACGGATGTATATACCGCCTGTCGGTTCTAGTAGCTTAGTCGCCTCTTATGACTCCTAGTAAAGGGGGAGTTACTTTTCTACTATACCGGCACCACATAACCAATCTCTACTTTTCACTACTCCACCTAAAAGGTTTATTAGACTAGAAAAATATTTTGCTTTTAAAAACGATTCTAAGTAACATAAGTTTGCAATTAAAACTAATTATTTAACTATAAAAATCGATACCTTAGTTAGATATTAAAACGGGGAAAATATAACTAAATATAAAACGTCTAACTTGAGGATACTCGATTTGATACTTAAGTACGTGTGTCGATATTTTGAACTCAAAACCATATCCCTAGTCATACGTAAGTCACTCGGCGACAAGAGCACACACCTACAACCGTCTCGGAGTTAACACGTCTATGCTTTAATTAAAATAATTATGTGTTCTGGCAAGGTCGGTCGCGCACCTAATATAGAACTTAATAATGCTTTATAAAGCCATGTGTTACCGTCAGGAAATGTTCATTTTGCGATATATTGTTATGTAAATGTGTGAGCCTTGTTTGCTGGAATCAATTCTAGGCGAAATTAATATCGCCGTGTAACCAGGCACAATTAGTTGACAAGTCACTTTCATTTAATTACATAAATTATATACTGATAATGTACGGGCGTACTTCAGCATAACGAAGACCCGGAAACACAATAACAAAAATAAGTAGGTTATTTACATTTGTGTAAAAACGAACCTAGAGATTTTAAGCGGACAGGGATTGCTCTGTGTTGATTGCTTGTGTCGAGCACAACCCTAACTAGAAATTATTATATATCTTTGATACAATTTCTCTTTGATGATGTTAAAAAAATACATTGGAAAATTCAGAATGTATCACAAGAACACTTTTTAGTACAATCTAAAGCAAGTGTATCGTATGCGTATATTGTAATCTATTAAAAGGAGGTTAGTTAAATTATAGGACATTATATAAGCGAAATCGAAGGTGCGTACTAGTCCACACTTCCGCAGACAACCTATCCGATATTAAGACGCTCTTTCACGTACACTGGAGCTATTAAGAGCGCGTTTACACCGCCCGAGTCCAATTAACGTCATTCACACGTCAAAGGTTATTTACACGGCGCGTAATCTGTTTATTTTGTCCCGATGTAATTATTGAGCCATCTATAATAACGGCTGATTAATGAGCTACCGGGTAATTGCGTTATTGTAATCGCTTTAATAAACTACGAGGCGATACTGTAATATAAGAGAGAAATATGGGTCAACTTGTCCCTAGGGAGTCTTTTGGAGTTTTATACGAGACTAGAGTTCTCCGTGGTTTCGGCCGCATAGTATTCTTATCCATAATAATATGGGAATAAAAAAACTTTATATTAATTGCTGATATTGCAACTTTATACTTGTGTAAGAGTTTTTAAAATAGGTTTAGAAGTTTATGAGTATATTTGTTTCAAATGTATAAAATTCCTGTTTACATATTTCCATTTGAGGAATATTTCAACTTTTTTAAAATAAAAGTTACGGCACTATTTGGTCAAAATCTAGGCTGGTAATTAAACAGCTAATTAGGTTATTTGGATTCGAAACTGATGTGAAGCCCCGAGGATTTTTTTTTATATTAGCACATCTTAAAAAAGAAAGAATAAATTGTAAATAAATTCCAAAAGAACAAAAACATACAGAATAAAAAACAATTGGCTATAGCAAATTGATTATATTATGCCAAAAATATGAGCTGAGGTACCAGAGTAGAGTATCAGTTGTCTTAAGAGGCCAGTTGCCTCTTAGGTACCAGCACCGACACCGTACCAGATGGTGGTATATCTATCCGATTCAGTGTAGCTCTAACGCACAGGGCGGGGATATAGTGAGGATGGAGCAGCATTCCCATCGCGAAATGCGATTGCCAACATGCTTGCCCAACGCGGCAATTAGGCGCAAAGTTCCCCCATTTTGGGCCGATACCAACGGCTGATATGATGATGATGCCAAAAAATAGCCAATGTATCAGAACCATTGTCTATATAACGCAAAAAATAGTCTATTTTCTATAACAACAAAAGTCTTTAAACAATTAAAAATACCCCTAATGGTTATGTTAATAAAGTTGCCTCTCACACAAACTCGGCTATTGTTCGCCGCCTTCGACCCGTGAAATAACTTTATTTTAAGTCCCACTACAAAACTGTAACGCTATTTTGTAGTTAGCATTGTAGCTCAAGGTGCAAGTTAAGTAGGCTAATAAAGTTTACAAGCGTTTGGAGTATATTCAATTGAGACCTAGTGTGTTTGTAATATTTTTCAACATGAACGCGGTCACTACTCATAATGAAACATAACATATAGTACATTTACAAAATGACTGCTGAAGGTAAAAAAAAACGTCAAAAATTTAAGGAACTGCATTTTAAAGTAGGTATGTAGGTTGTTTTATCTTAAAAGAAGGCAGTAAGCGGCGTTTAAGAGCTCCAAAGAGACCAGATGCTGTCACCTATTTTCCTTACAAGTTTTATTCCAGTTATTAAAGTTGCCGGGGTGTAACAGCATAGCGGAATATCACCTCCCCCCTACGTCAGGCGTCGTAAACGGTGACGTTCTGGAACCGATAAATGGATACATATCCATCCGAAACAGGGCAGTTCATATGCAACAAGGCGGAGATGAGAGTATGCGGTACAACACTTCGCGCGATGCAATGCAGTCCTGCATTTCTACTTCTTTGACTATGAGCTAAATTAAATAGATTTTTGTTTTGGAAACCTACTACTATACATTTCAGATATTGGTCAAAACATTTTTAGGGAATTTAAAATTAAAAATTTTCTTTGGAATCTCCCAGCAATATACCAAAGACAAAAATAGACAAAGGCGAGTTGTGATAAATTTGTTATTTAAATCTTAATTCTAAATTTAAACGTTTAAATTCCCACATCACTTGTCCATGTTTGCAGTATCTATTACTAAACGAGTTGTCTCTGAGGTGGTATTCTTTTGGAGATACATACCTCTCAACATTAATTAAAATATTTTTTAACGATGTCTTTCTGCGCATCTCATTATGAAGAAGCTGAAGACAACCTAGTTTTCTATTTGCCTCGAGAAGCAAGCAACAACGAAAGCCAAAACATTCGCCAAACTGCGAATCCTCACACTGAAACATCGCAGACATATCGTTTACTGCCTAAAACATCCCACGAGATGCTATGAGGGAATTTTCATGAGCACTTTCAAGTAACGAGTTACGTAAATAAGGCGGAGTAAAGACTATGTACTTTGGGAATGCCTTTTTATTATTCTGTTTTATTACTGCTGTTAATGATTGCTGTGGCATATGCCACTGTATTCCACAAGCGGTTAGGATATTAGCTTGTAGGGTAAGTGAGTAATCATTTATATACTAAAATGCTTTTTTATATGAGTAAGTTGGCTGATGAGTTGCTCGTGATGTTGAGTGTCAACGGAGTCTATTGGCGCTCGTTTCTAATCTCTATCTACCGCATCGCCTACCTTGTGACCTCATGATATTATGCCACATTATCCGGTAATTTTACTCATTTAAGCAACAAACCGGGACGCGGCAATGCGAGTAATGTTGTTTGGCGATACTGAACCTTACATATGTCGACTTGTTAATTTTTTAAGTCGATTAAGCTTATTAAAATAATGATAACCGAAATTAAAAATTTAGAAATAGCTCTATTATTGGTACATAATGTTACTAAATGTATGTACATTGTATTAGTTGTTATAATTGTTTTTAGTATGTAAGAAGTTTTCCCACTTTTTTCCAATTTTTTTCAAATGCTCTGTATTAAGCAACTAAGTTATGTCAGAACTTTATGCAGGACATATTTTCCATAAAATGTTCCATAATTTATTGCAATGTACTCAAAAAATATTTTCAGAATATATTAATGAGTATGCAACATTATCTCCTGTATATACAATATCAATAGCACTACTCTAACATATAAGGATATATTTGTGATATGAAATACTAGATCAAACACATTTCAACACATCAAACACATTTTTGTATTGCAATCTGGTTAAGTTTGCAACATAAAAAATGAGTTTGCCATTTAAAGTTACATAAAATTTATGTAAAAATTATAAACACATTTGTGACGGTATTGAATTAAGAGTACTTCATTAAAATGTGTAGTAAAACCAAAATGTCTTGAGACTACGCTCATCAGAGAAAATACTTTGGTGCCCAGAAGGGTCTAAGTCAGCCGTAACTTCCCAGCAACAAAATCTGGGATTCAATCAAGGGAAATATTTAGAACTATTTAAGCAACAACTCGCATTCAGCTTTACGAGCGCAACTCAGTTCTGAGGTAATTAAGTATTGTTGTTGTTCCTTTCATTTACCAATTCCCCTTAATTGGGAGTTTTAAGAGTTAAGACTAGTATTGGAGAGGAGTTTGAATGAGTTAGTTGTGTAATTGCCGCCGTTTAGTCGTAACGACGTTCTTATCCTTAATCTAAGATCGAACTTTGTGGAGTCTTGCCTCTTTAAGAGTTCGCGGGACTTTCGAGCGGAGGTAGCGTGTAAGAAAATTGGAATGATGATTTCACTAAGGGTGAAAGCATCCAAATTTCTGAACGCAATGCATTATACTCGCTTTACTACTTTCTAAATCTATCAAAGTGCAAGTACTAAATATACAATCTTCTAGTATCTTAAATCTTTCGAAAGTATAAAAAAGTATCGTATGAATATTTGTTTATGCAGATTACATTATATAAGTTTAATAAGTGTTTATTTATTTCTATTCGTTTTACCAAAGATTGCAATGTATTTTATAGGCCCTATAATATTTTTTTATTACACGTAAAAAGGACCTTCTAAGTAAAATCGCATGCATTTTAACAAGAAAAAAATGTCTTTATAGTTAAGTCTCACATCAACTACAAAGATGTGCCCATATAAAAGTTTTATATGGGCACAAAATATTATAATCTTTACATATACAATTTTCGTGCCACATACTGTTTGTCCGGGATGACCTTCTAAACAACTGAACCGATTTTAATAAGTATTTGCTTACTGTGTACAGTTTGATCCAACACGAGAGATAGGATAGATCATATCTCAATTTAAACTTGCAATAGTTTTTTCGTGCTACACATATAAGTATAGTTAAAATAGGACAACGTCAGATTATTTATTAAGATAGCTTAGTTTTGAAAACGTGTGCATTAGTATTTTTTTATAGTTGTACTTAGGTATTTTTCTCAGCCCCAACCAATACAAACACTTATGAGATGAACAATCGTGTTTGTTCTATGTCTGGGTATTAAATAGTTCCTCTGCCGTTTGATATCCGTAACACGAATGTTTTAAGCTTCTCATCTTAGTGTCAATTCAAAGTACGAGATAAAAAATGATTTTTTATAATGATACATTCGATTTAAAAATGTTTAATCGTCTTAAAATATATTAAAGATATGGCTCTAGCATCTTATAGTACGTATTTCCACTGGGCAAACCGAATGCAGGAAAACACTCTGGAAAATGGGAAAAATGGAGAACCTGTCAATATTTTTTTACCTTGGACTTGATGGATATTTTTTTATCTTGGTTATAAAATTGTTTCTTCATGATAAAGTAAAATAACCAATAAAATATTTATTTATATAATGGCTACAGTGTTAAATAAAGGCGATCTTAATATTTAAGACTTTTACCAATAAGTTATTTCTAGAATCAATTAAGTACAGGTTTACCGTCTAAAAGAAAAATAACAGTCGAATAACTATAAATTATCATCGTCATAGCAGCCAAAATTCCACCCCTTTTTTTGGGAAGTCCTATGTTCAACAGTGGAAATTTGCCCATAATTTCCGTATTGGACAAGCGTTTAGGCAAAACGTAGCTTTGCGTCGGAAATGCTACTGGGCAGTAGCATTTCCGACGCAAAGCTACGTTTTGCCTAAAAATTTAAGAATTTAATGTATACATTGCCGCCACAAACATTTTTCTCTATTTTAACCTGCAACATACGAAAATTTTCAAATTCCACCAACAATTTCCCATCGCCAAATTAAACCTAATAAACCAACCAAGCATAACAACGGACCGCTTAAAACGTTTCGCATATACAAGCGAAAAATTTTCATAGGAAAAATGTTGTGACGAATTCCCGGCGTACAGACCAACAAATGCATCCACTATCTCCCCCCAGTGAATACAAATAACCCTCTTGTGAAGGAATAGGCGCGGAGGGGCACATATATTACTGGAATACGTTTAATATCTTAAAATGCGTTGCAATATTTCTGCTGCGCAAAACAAAATAAATTCCGTGTTGGTTCGCTCTATGCGACACGGCGGCGGTGTGCCATTTCAATATAATTTTTAAAACACCTTGGGACATATCGTAACAGTATCACCAAATATCTTCAAAAGTCTAGTGTATTATTCACTAATGTATTTTATAACTATATAGGTCTCATGTCAGATAAAAATGTGTTTTGTGTTATGACCGAATTAGGTATACCGTGCCTTTCTTATATTTCCAACTGAATTCTTATTTCAATAGAGATGTCATTGTTATAAAGTATCTTTTTGACTTGGGAGTTTGTTTCTCAATAATAACTGTGGAGTACTAATTTATGTAATTTGGTTTTAAGGTTATAATGAAATTATATATTTATTGAATATTAGCTTCTCTCTGATTCGAATATGTCTACTTATTTCATATCGGATCCCTCTATTACTTTGTTAACTAGAATTAAAAAGAACTCCAGGCTATAATGCTATTTCATAAAAAATAATTCATGCGCAATCCTTGAAAGCATATAATATAGACAAAGTACGCATTTAATACATACTTTAAAAAAAATAGTACAACTGTACTGACTACTTATAAGATAGTTTATTAAGTAAATACTAATTACCATTTACCAAATTACGCCAGAATTAAAAAAAGGGCAAAAATCAAAAACCAGTTTCAGTATACACTACCTCAAATATAGGTGAGGTACCAGCATGTCTTTTACCCGCAAACGCAATCTATATGCAATCGCCTGCCTCCGCCCAATTCACAATTTACATGCAAGTCTGTTATTGCATCCGTGGTGGCTACGTTGTAGCCCAATATCAAATGATAGTTCGTACTGAAACGGAAGACAGAAGATTCCTACAAACTTTAGATTCGTTACCGATTATTATTTTGTACAATAAACAGACGCATATGTATTCAAAAATCTTATCTAACGCTTTTACGTAATTTGGAAAAATATTGTTATCATATCAACCATTGGAAGTCTACTGCTAGACATGGTCTATGGTCTATCCTAAGAAAAAGGGAAATTGGGCTATATTTGCCGCGCTGAGCAAGCGTTTTGGCTATCGCATAGCGTATCTTTCCCTACGAAGTTGCTGCTGCCCATCTGCGCCCTGTGCATTCAAACTGCGCTGTTTCAAATGAATACATTATACGGTTCCATCTGTTGGTTCTGGTACTTTAGTCGCCTCTTACGACACCTAGTGTAGGTGGAGGTAACTATTCTATTTTGCTGGTATTGGCTGGTTATTTCCCATGGCGGATATTTATTATAGCCATAGAGAAACTAGTGTAAACTATTGACCTGATTGTGTTCCATTTCCCTTGTCTATCACAAAATCTGTTTTTGAAGGAATTTTGGTGGACTACTCTGACGTCAGCGCTATCGGAGTGACGTTTATTATTACGTAAACCGTATGCTTGTTTGTCGATTTATTCACATAAAATAACTGAACTCCTGCGTGCATTATGCATTATATAAAAAATTCAGCATCTTCTTACACCTTGACTTGATCCGAGGTAAGTAACTTAAAGAACTTGAGTTACGGATATCAGTCAAAATGAAAATGAAAAAAAATAAACGTAGGTGGTAGATCGGTCCAGCTATCTTTGGCGCTTAAAGATTTTTAACTACAAATATCGACCATTTGACAATCTCCGCCTATACCTATTAATGTGCTGACAATACCCCGCGGGTTCACCTGCGTTTAATTAAATAACTTTTTTATTAACTTTGCACCCCCTTTTATCCTATAATTTTGACATGTTTCATGACTTTCAATGAAGAACCCCTTTAAACAGAATTTTATTCGAATAACTTCAAAAACAGCTAAGTTTCATACTAACTTTTCTTGCTACATTTTAGCTCCTAATTTTCAACATCCTTTCTAAAAATTTCAGTTTCTATCCTCTATAGTTTAGGTCCTGCGTTCATATGTCAGGTTTATATATATATATATATTGATATAGATCCTTTACAAAATAATATAACATTGCAAATACAGGCCGACCGCTAATAATGGGCCCATGCCTCATCGCCCGTACTCAATGGGCTTCGAAAAGTGTTATTCCGATACATTTTTACAGTGACATATATTTTTCCCATGCACTTTTAAAATGAAAGAATATTTTATGGTTGTGGTGTGTTTTTTTCGTTTTGTATTACAAATTTTACGGATAGATGTGTTTTAATATTAAAATACTGTACACCTGCGAAACAAATATTGATATGGTTTAATAAACTGTCTCGCGTATATAGTGGCATAGATGCATTTATTTCAGGAGGCCTTGCCATCACAAGTAAATAAAATTAAATAGATAGTTTAAGGTTTACAAAAACTCGTAAACTAGTAGCATTGTATACTATGAATGTGTTATATTTATAATCTTTATTTAAATTTGGTTCAAAGACTTAATATGTATTACAGGAAAGGATCATCGTTATATGTTATACAATGACATAGCAGCTACTATTGAATTCCAATTTATAATTCCTTCGTTCAAATAAATCTGCAATCATGACTTAAAAACTTACCAAATAAATGCAATATTGTTAAGATAGAAAGATTTTTGTATCTAGCCTACTCACTAAACTAAATACACCAGCACAAATATGATCTGTCAGAACATAAAATCTATAAATCCTAAAATAACCAAAGAGTATTGAAATAAAGTTCCATTTAACTGAGATGTATAACCCTCTCGAATAGTTTTACTGCTGTTTTCATCGCAACTTATCTCCAGAATAGGCCGTGACTAATGAGAGTTCCCATCCAATCGGTTGATGCAAAAAAGATCAACCCTCGCACGCCCACCCCGATTAACCACAGCCCTTGTTCAAATCACTCAGCAACCTTTATAAATAGCAAGGATAAAAAATGAGGCCGTAATAAATATGTCTATTTCTTTAATGTACTGGATTAAAGGTAAATGGGGCAATTACTTCTTTTGTATTGATCATACAAAAAGTCAACAGTCGCTTTTTAATATAGATATCATCATCTTCATCATAGCCTATCCAAGAAAGGAGGTTTCATGTCCATAATTGCCGCGCTAGGCAAGCCTGTTAGCAATCGCAGAGCGCAGCTATCGCGTCGGGGATGCTGATGCCCATCCCCGCCCTGTGCATTAAAGCTGCACTGTTTCGAATAGATTTACCGCCATCTATCGGTTCTGGTACCTTGGTCGCCTCTTACGTCACCTGTTGCATGCAGTGGGTGGTACTACTATTCTATTTTTTTGGCGTCGAATAAAAATTTTTAATTGTATAATTAAGTCGACAGACATGCATAAAATCCGCATGATAGTAAGCCTGTATAGATGCTATTATTATCACAAGGATATCATAAACGCATTGGTAGCGTTCACATCACCAAGTAATTTCTTCTCCTAACCTCATAACCTAATCACAGATGTTTGTCGGTAGAAATAGGTAAAAGTAAGGTAGCAATGCTTTTGTATGAGGTCTACATTATATTTTTATTACATTATCACCAATTGATCTAGTAGTGGGTTCACATCCAGAACATAACATAAGAAGACCCTAGAACAGTATACTCAAGAGATTAACATTTTGGAGGATATTTGACCAGAATCAGACACGTTTAGCAATCATAATGGTAATCGAAGAAGGTAGCTTCTTTTGCTTTGGCAGCAGACCGATATAATTTACCGATCACATAGATAAATAATAAATCCTATTCTGTCAGTTATACCTCAGTCCCATCACGATTGCTTACAAAACTGGGTACACAAATAAAAGAAAAGTACAAAAAATAAAGAAAATCAAGGTAACATGATAGCTTAAGTGAAAGTGAAATGACAATGGCCTTATATTTGGCTAAATCTTTATCGCTTGACTATCGATTATACTGAGTATAAAATGTGAAAATATTTAGTTAGTGGTAAAGCAAAACGGTATTATCTTTAAAAAATGGGTAAGAGCGAAGTACCAAAGCAGACGACCTTTGTATGAGGTCGATCTCATGTTAAATTCTACGCGAAATATAAGTGAATTCTTCGCGTGAGCAGATTGCAAATATGTTATTATTAGTGCATTGCTATTAAATCTTTACATAAATCTATTTGTTTGCTTCTCCCGTCGAAGTTTTCAAAAATAGGTGCAATAAATTAGCGAAACCTACAATACGAGGCATTCGCGTTCCGAACATTCTATCCTCATACAAGTATTAACACCATTAATACTCCACAAAACTAATAACGAACAACCATCAATACAAAGCCATTAACTCGATCGGCCCAAAGAAAACAATTCACTTTCGCCTTGTTAAACAAACTTGAGGAACCTTAATCTCTTATTGGGGTTAAACCAATGAAGTCATCAATTTGAATGAAACCTTCTTTGAAGGGCACCGTCCCTCTGAACCCTCTTGCTAATCAAAGACTTAGTACCGGTGATTTTTTGCCAACCAATTTTCAATGGCTTTTGTAACCGCCCCGTTTTTTTCGTTTAATCGGACAGAGCCATTAGTAAGCGTTTTCGAATAGGATTTGGTTGAAAAGTAAGTAAACTCCAAATATTCTTTTATCTATTCAGTGTTCAGTGAAGTTTGCGATAGTAATTTTTGATGGATTTACAAAATTGAGTCATTCAATATTTTCACTAAGATTTCGTTTTTTTAAGATTGATTAGCTCAAGTTATATTTTCATAATTTAAAATATTCACATTATCGATAACTTCTTGAAAATTGTCATTCTATTCCAATAGTTGTTTTAAAGAGAATGCGTTGCGTTCATTGTATGTACGTTACTTAGTGTTATCAACATGCACACAAAAAAATACACTTATATCGCATGCATACGATGTTTGGCCAGCTTTGTGCTTCTTGTAAGATACTATAATTGGCACTTAATTTTTTTTATATTTGAACAAGCTGTCCTGCAACAGCTATACAAATGTCTGCTTAGAGATGTAATGATTAAGCAAATATATCCAACATTTTCCTGAAGCCAATATATCTTTTGATCTTATTCATGAATTTTGGTTCTTTTTTCACAATCATAATACTACGTTCCCATATTAAACGATAATTAGTTAATATGGTAATAATGATGATCAAATAAATTTTATGGTTATTTCCTAAACACAAACGCAATGGTGGCATTAATATAGTTACAATAAACATGCCTTGAATCATCCAAATTCGTATTTAAATACACTAAGAAACTGTAAAACATATTGCTCACACTAAAGTTAGAGTATTAAATGCTTCACTTATCCAATAAAAAATAGATATCCCTCTCTAGTAGAAACATAAAACCCCCAACTTACGTAACACGCAGGGTATACTTTAAAACATACATACTCATCAAAAACTTACCGTCTGTCGCTAGAGGCGCTCCGGTCTCGTGCCGTCTACCTAGTTCGCACTTGTGATTTCCCAAGGGTGACCTTTGTTAATAATTCAGTTCGTCCCATGTCCGAACCTTACCTTAGTTACAACGAGGTCGAATAATTAATTTACAAGTGCACCTAACTTGATGTGACCTATTTTGTGTTCACTGTGATTTTATATTTTCGTTTATTGAAATAAGATAGTATAGTTTGTTGATATAAATAAAATTTTAGTCAATTGAAAATAAAATTTGTTGTACAGGCTGCCACGAAAAGAAGTATACTTGAAGAAAACAATTAACAGAAATATTTATCCTTTTACATGTTTTGCAGATTACAGGCGGGATACAAACCTGTATTATCTCTTTTAAGTAAACAGTATTATTATTGATCTTAATATAAAATCTAGCTTTTGGTATTCGTCAAACAATATTAATTGTTGGAACGTGAAACAAAATAAAAATATTTTATTACCCAATAATTAGTGACATATGGTATACATCAACCGAAGAAAGAAGAAAACAAACACAAAAGAAATTATTCTGGCGAAGACTTATTTTAATTATGTAAAACAAAAAATCTGTGTATAATAAAAGCTTGTACTACACAAATTGTGACTAGTTAAATGAAGGAGGTAGAGATTAGTTGCGATTGAGAGCATGATTCAGGTTCCTATATGTTATGATGTAGATATGTTTTCATTTAGAAAAAAACATAACACACTAGCTAATAGCTACAACAGACGTTTTCCTGACTTAACTACATAGAATATCATTAATAAATATTGCGACCATAAAATCAGATATAAATTATCCTATCTCTCAATTGGAATAAAGCTGTACTCAGTAAGAAAGGTTGATTAAAATCGGTTTAGGGGCTAAAAAGTTCATTCCGGACAAACATTGTGCCACGAAATAATTATACATAAAAAGATATATAATTTTATAATGTATCATCATATGTAGTTGTAAGAGGTTTGTATAGGGCAGCCATTTATATGTCACGAATAAGACGAATATACTTTTAAATATAAGATTGTATGTACGTTTGTATATCCTTTCTGAAATCAGTTTACCATTACCGTAGAAACGTAACATACAGACAGTAACGTAATAAACTTTCGAATTCATAACTCTAGTGTTGATTGGCAAGAAATCTATATAAATGATCGTTACAAAATATATACTTGATCACCATCATCATCACAGCCACAGATCGTCTACTGCTGGGCACAAACCTCCCCAAGCAAGGGGGTATTTTGTTCATAATGCTACCGCGTTAAGCAGGCGTATTAACAATAGCAGAGTATAGCTCTGCGACGGAAATGCTGGTTCCCATTTCCTCCGATTTGATCTTCGCTGTTTCGGGTGGATATATACCGATCCATATACGTAACCATCTATCGCTTCTGGCACCACTTCTTAGAACACCTAGTACATGAGGAGGTATTTTTACTTCACCGGTACCCCATGGCTAGATAGCACTGATAACGCTTTAACACAAGGCGGAGATGGGAAGCAACATCTCTGTCACGAAAGTACGATCTGCGATTTCCAACACGTTTTTCAGCGCGGCAATTATGGTAAAATTTCCCCTTTCTTGGGAAGGCCAATATCCAGCAATGGACTTCCAATGGCTGATATAATATATACCATGGAATATCCAAGACTTATATAGCATAACCATATGTAGGTTACCAAATAAATAGGCTATTATATTACGTAAGTACTCACTCACATATAGATACTTAATCAGCGGCCCAACATCTCTATATCAATGAATACTCGTTAGTGCGTAATTTTATTGATAGTATTCGCGTGGGCGTAATAAACGCGATAGAGCAGGATAGACTGCGCCAGAGGCACTAAAACTTTTTATTGCAGCGCAGCTGCGGATTTTACCACACACTAACCATAGAGAATGTTCATAAAACTAATACATTGCCAAAAACTATAATAAAAGACATAAAATAAAAGAATTTCATGCTTCAAAAATCTTTAACCTTATTCATAAACATTAGGATAGAAAATAATGCAAACGTATAAGCTATTTATAATACTGCCTAGTTGTGTATTTTTTTCGGATGAAAATAATGCTGTTCTATTCGTCAACTCCATTGCCGACGAAGGGATAATCGAAGGTGTTCATTAATGAGCCACCCGATAGTGCCAGCGTGACAGGGGAGGCAGCGCGAAAATCGCGGTATCGTAGTGGCACGAACCGACGGCTATCACTATGACGAGTCTATGAAGTCCCGGCCTAATGCCGACTACTCGAGTGAGGCAAGCCTTGACTCGAGTGCCCGTCAGTAGGGGCAGTTTTGAAAAGGAGGACTGAGAGAGCACAGCCACAGTCTGTTTTCACTCGAGGTGAAAGTACTGCAAGTGTTCGCCACAGAATGCGGTGTATTGCTCTATGAAAATAATGTGTGAAATGTTTGTGACTGTACAGTAAGAGGATGACGCATTTATATAATTGTCGAGAAAATGTCTTAGCGATGACAGAAAAAAAAATCGGTTTTCTGTAAGGTCGGTTTACTGACGATAGTTGAACGTGACAACGTCTGAAGAAAATACTGATGGAATGGATGCATTTTTTAAAATAACGTTTTAATTTTATTTATTAAAATGTATTATTGTATAGCAGTTGTCCGCGCGGGCGCATCGCTAACTCGAGTACGAGAGAGACAGATGTCGAACGCTGCCGAACGCGAGGCCGATTGTGCCTCTTTGCTTTGCTTGCTTCGCTTGCACTTCAAGCCTTAAACGGAACGCCTCAAAGCGGGGTAACGCCGCATGAGTCATTTTTTTTCGTGACTCCATCGAATTATAAGACGTCGTCACGTCAAAATCACATAATATAACTATAATATTTCCTAAGGCCGTGTGGGACCGGCAAGCAGAATAGTATAGGCAGCAGTATTCCCGTCGCGAAGCTTCGCTCTGCGATTACCAACACGCTTGCCCAGCGCGGCAATTATAGGCAAATCCCCCTTTTTTTGGACGCAGACGCTTTACGGCAGCTATAATAATGAATATTTCCTATCATTTACATTACATTATATTTTAGATTCTGAATATAAAAACTACCTTTAAAGACTTAATTTAAAATGTATATCTCTTTCCTCTTTCAAAATAAAATCCTAATAAATCAAATATAATTTGTCAGTTTATGCTTAACGATATAATTGTCTTTTCGCCGTAAGCATCATCAATATTGACAAGATATTTGACAAACGCTTTCGCACCCACCGGGATGGAGCTACTAAATACTAAAATATATAATTTAATATTCATACCAGCTGTCTCATGTAGGATAGTTTCCCTATTATTCATCACCTTGAAATATATTTCGCCTTTTACCTTGAGAAAAATTATAAGCCAGATCTTCCCCACGAGGACATGTTTTTGGGATAAAAAATAGCTTATTTGTTACTCCAGACTAAACTATTAATGGGTTCAATGGCGCAGATAGTAGTAATCCTATCTTATACGCTAAGGGTTTGATTTCCACTCAGGACAAATATTTATATGATGATATATGTTTGTTCTGTGTCTGGGCGTTGTCTGACGTCCGTAACTCAAGTGCTTCAAGTGACTTACCACGGAGTTATATGAGTCATAAGGTGATTGTATGAGATGTTGTCGTATTTTATTATTATTATTATTATTGAAAACAGTTAAAGTGAGAAAAGACCCTCTGAATGCTTTGAGAACCTCTGCTCAACACAATGAATTCACCCCAAGACACATCACTGTGCCATGGTAATTTATTGGTTGTTTTTTTATACGGCGGGTTAATGCCCCCTAATGGGACTTTTATGGACGATGACCTCTGTTCTGATCGGGAAGATACCAGGAAATTCGGGTTTAGCAGGTGGTTATAAATGGTAACGGTCACAGTTTTATCCTGTTATTTTTCCTGTTTACCTATGCTTTTCAGCTGTTATTATAAGGTAATTAAATTATCAAAGATTGAAGTATTAAAGTATCAAATTTAACTATCTTCCAATAATTTTTCATATATATGCTTTTTGTCTTTACTCAAATATTTATGCATATATATTCTGGTAAAAATAAAACACCAAAGAAGTAGTTTTAAGTGGACTTAAGAGATGGCGCCTATAACAAGAAAATTTTAAAAGGATCTTAAATATATAGGAAATCTCAAGTAAAATATCCAAACTCATTAGTTATAACTAAAAGGAAGTAAGTTCATAGCGTTAGCGTACAGTTGTCGTGAGGTACCGGCAGAGTAGAATAGTACTTCCCTCTGTGCCAGATGTCGTAAGAGGCGACTAAGGTACTAGAACCGATAAATAGCGGTGTATCCATCCGAGGCAGTGAAGTTCAAATATAGCATAGAGTTGGGATGGGCGCAGCATCTAATGTCGCGAAAGCTGCGCTTTGCGTTTGCCAACACGCTTGCTCAGCGTGGCAATTATGGGCAAAAACTCCCCTTTCTTGGGGAGGTCTATATCCAGCAGTAGACTTCCAATGGCAGTAATGTTCCGATCAGTTGTCGCAATTTGTTTGGCATCGAAGAGTCGAACGTAGACTTGTATCCGCAACTTGTGTAATCATATTTCAAATATCTGTGTGTGGTTTAGTAAGGTAATTGCTGACTAACTGACTGACTGAAATAACAACGTAGGGCCTAAAAGGGATTACAAAATTGAAATTTTACACAGTGATTCCTTCAATAACTTAGGGTTCCACTAAGAATTCAAGGATTTTTTAAATTTATCCCCTTAAAGCGGCAAATTGGAGGTGTAAAGTTAGAATGAAGCTTTGCTGTTTTTAAAGTTAAAAATGAAATTCAGTAAAAAATTTCGTCATTGAAATTTATGATATACGTTTAAAATTATTTTTTCAAAAACCATCCCTTAAGTGGTACCCATACCAACCATCCCATAGGGTGTGCAAAAATTTATATGAAAGTTCTACAACTTAACGCAGGACGCTGATAGTTACACTATTTAGGGGATAGTTTAGATAATTCCCCTAAAAAAATATTCTGCACACCAAAACGATCGGTGCCGATAAATAAATTTCAATTTGAAATGGAATAGATTCTAGTTTTATATATTAAATCGTATTTCAAGCTCAAAATATCATTCATTGTATTATGGAAAAAAGCATAAATGCATTAAATTCCAGCAATCCTATTCACTGCGTTAAAATAAAACTTATTTCTAGTATTTCACAATTTCCAATAACTATTCCGACTGTATTTATTTTACGTAACCAGGATAAAAATAAATCAAAGTTATTTACCATTGTGCCATACCCAATGAATGGCAGGGCATAACTTAAGGCGTGAAATATTGTGGCACGACTCGCGTCGCGTGCACGCGTCGACTGTGCGATTTGCACCTGTGCATTGCTGTGACATATCGCGGTCCAAATCTGCACATACGACTGTTACCTATATGCCATTGGCAGCCCTCTGGTCGACATTCGAACGTCATCTATTCACTGGTGGTACGTGCTCGCAATTGTGGTCACACACTGGAATGAATTTGGTTCAACATGATATTTCTATGTTCATATATACTTCCAACATGTTGAAAATTCCAACCGTCAGTCAAACTTCATGCCGAATTAGTGATGCAATAAAAACAATGCTAGCATTAAGAGCAGGTACCGCAAAAAAGCTATGGGGTACCGGTGGAGTAGATTAGAACCTCTCTGTGTACCAGGTGTCGTAAAAGGCGACTGAGGTACTGGATCCGACAATATCATGTGAAAGTGTGCAGCTGAAATACTACAGGGTAGGAATGGGCAGCAACATTCCAATCGCGAAGTTGTGCTTTGCGATTACCACCACACCTGTCCAGCCCGGCAATTATGGACAAAAATCCCCCTACCATAGGGGGGCCTATTATTATTATATCTATAATATCTCCAATTTAGGGTGCAACATTATATGTTTTTTGTTAGTAGTTAGTGAGCGTCAACGCAGCCTATAGAGGCTCGTATAATTACGTTACAAACCGTATAATTTGAAGATACTATGTCACATTTCAATCAGTAATATCACTGCTTCTTTCTCTCACAGCAATGCGAGCGCTGCTGTTTGCTGTTACTTTGCTCAGTCTTCTTTGTAATATACAGAAACGTACTAGAAAGCCAGATTATTTCATAGGGTTCTGGAATAGAGTGAGATATAGTGTGAATTTATTTTTTACTATCGTTTCTAAGAAGAGATCCACATAATTTTAGGACCGCTATATTTATGTGGTTACATACTCCTAAATAACGTGGAATAACTACAATGCGGTCATAGATAAACTTACAAGCAGCAAACTAGTATAACATATAAAACAATATACGAGCACGCATTCTTAGGTAAATAAAATGTGTACGCAAGAGCGCACTCGTTGCGAAAATATTGCGCGCAATAAGTCATATTTGGAGAATACAAATGGAATAAATAATTTTGTATCTAAGAACGCAGGTGTTTGGAACGTCTTCTGCATATTCTGTACAAACAGTGGGAAGAGCTGTGATATTATTCTGTGTATGGTGATTTTTGGTAACAAATTGTTTCATTTGTAAGCAAATTGATAGGCCTTATAAATCGTACAGCTATGAGTGATATTGGTTACCTTATAATAGAATAGTTACAGTGCCCCACCCGGTAGCGTAACTTTTATAAACGCCTTACTCAGTCGCCCCCTCACAGGCACTCTAAAATTAAATTTGCCTTTGACCATGCTAGCTTATTCCTCCAGTTTTGCAACTGTACCCAACGACAATCATTCGAACTGTACTCTGGCCTCAAAGATGACCTCAAGTGACCGTTGGTCTCGCCCGGGCCTTCAAATAATGCGGTGGCTGCCGTACTGGGCAGTTACCGCCGCAAGGCACGCAGATACGATCAGGCATACCCGATCCAATTCTATGGGGTTGCTCATTAATGAGCAGCTTCACCCATCCCTCCGATTGCGCTGGAATTGACGTCTTAACGGACCAGCATCAGGTTTTCACAATCTCTCATATGAGAAAGCAGAATAAGAAAATACCGTCATATTGTAATACACCTAGCACGCTTAACTGTAATTATGGTTTGGAAAGTGTGTATATTTGTTACACCCTCACAGGTGAACCAGTAAATGGATTCTATTGAAAATTGGTATAAGCTATATAGCATTAACTAAATATCTACATAGATAGAATCAACACTCGTCATACCAGCCATTGAAAGTCCACTGCTGGACATAGGCCTCCCCAAAAAAAGGGGGAATTTCGCCCATAATTGCCGCACTAGGTAAGCGTGTACAAGCAAGCCTTCGAGACGATGATGCAACTGCTCATCCCTATACTATGCATTTTAGCTATTTTGGATGGCTATACCGCCATCTGTCGGTTCTGGTACCTCAGAATATAAGCACTCGTAATATCACAAGAATATCACTAACGCGTTGCAAACGTTATGACTTGAATATCACATTACGTATTATATTTGTGATTCGTCTGTTGTCTGATGTCAGTAACATGAAGTCAGGTCAATGTACGAGATGTTGTGTGAATATTCTTATTATTTATTAATAATTATTGATAGTTTAGTTTAGAAATCTTACATTGCTCAGGATTATTGTGCTGAATTGTATATAAATTATGAAACCTTTCCAGAATATAGAATAATAATCCATACTTGCGTATGTATTAAAATACTTTAGAAAAGGTCCTTGTTAAGCCTTAGCCCTTAACAGGTTTAAACCTTCCATCAAACAATTTATTGAAAGGCTTTGATAGATTTAGATCTACTAGACTAGACTTTAATAGTATACATTTAAAACCGTTTAAAATGGGTAACTCAGTCACTAATCGAACCGTCTCTTTAGTTATAAAGTTTTCAATAGATCTAATTGAAAGAAAATCTGTATCGTAAAGCTTGAAATACTTGAAGTATCTAAAATGTTTATCTATTGAATAGCTGTGGAATACCGGTAGACTAGAACAGTATCTATTCGAACAAGATATCGTAAGAGCCGACTGAGGTACAATAACCGGCAGACAATCTAACATCCATCCGAAACAGTGAACCTCAATATGGAATTTCAGGAAATGTTTCCCCTTTTGGCTAGGCCTAAGTTCAATAGTAGATTTTGAATGACGTAATGATGATGACAATTGTCTTAAAAGAAATATAACAGTAATACATATGGAGCATGTCACTTACGTTCTACGTAATGTTCTACGTTCTACGTTCTCAGTAAATTTAATATCATAAGGTAGACCTTATAGGTTGTCTGCATTGTTACCTCACTCTATAGCAGTGTTCGCATTGCTGTGATTCCCGGTTTGAAGGTGAAAGAGGCAGTAAAATCACTTCTTGTGATATTACGAGTGGTTATGACGGTTCCGACAATCACTATCACGCGAACTGTATGCTTGTTTGTTGACCTGGTATAATGAAAAAAAAACAGATTTTATATATAAATAACTTGTTGTTTTAGTTGTTATATATATATATTGTATTTAGTTGTAATAATCATAAAAACCAGTTCTGTTAATATTAAACGCTTCCAAAATGTCAATGCTTGTAATAGCTAATAAATAAAAAAAATTAAAAATTAAAAAATATTTATTTCCACCATAGTAATGGTCAAATAGTACATATGTATAACTTAATACTAAGAAACATAACATTATTTGGGTGGACTGGAGCTTAAACTAGGAGAATCCTGTATTTCAGAACTCCAGGTATCACGCGCGCCTTGACAACAAATAAAAATAGCTGTGTATGACACGCGTTGCTTAAACACGCGTTGGGTTAAAAGGCCACGGGCTTTTTACCCACAGCTAATCTACTGAATATATTTTGTGTTGATGTTTGAACAATTTTGAAATAATTACGCGTTTTTTGCATAAATTTATTATCTTTTTTTATTTGCATTCCCGCCATTTAATTTAAAATATGAACAATGTACATATTAAAAAGAAATCTTTATAAAATCCTGGTGCATGAAAAGTAATTTACTCAAAACGAAAGAGACGAATCTTCAGTCTTGCTTGAATAGAAGTGTGGAGTAATTCATAGACTAAGAACAGTCTCTAGCAGCAACCAAGAGACGTAGAAAAGTATACTTTGTATAAGCTATATATGGCAAGTTATTGATCAAGAAATTTAGTCCTCGATTTTGTACTACTACAACATCAAAGTCAACCTTATCAAGACATACCGTAAGGTTAGGCCAAAGGTAAAACAGAACTTGAAACTAATATCCAAAATGAAATTAGGTGTTGACCGCTCCTGTAAATTGGATAAATACCGATGACTAGTCCGCTTAAATTTTAAACCATCGATGCCACATTTAATCGATTAATGGAACCCATCCGTTCCAATAAAGCGATTGTGTTAAATAATTCAGTCGATCGTACAAATGAATTGAGTGAAGCTGTCGTTGTTTTATTGTGTTCGCAGGAACTGAAAGGGTATGAAGAGGCGTAATCCGGATTGTACCTGAATTTGTTATTTGAATGCATAATATTGAATGAAGGTTTTTATGAAGCGAATATAATACTGCATTGGTGTGCATTTTTTATAGTCAACATTTTAAACATCGACATTTTACCATAAAACTATAAGATTCAAATAAACCGTATCGAAGTAGTTATAAAATACTTTTTGTCGAGCATGATTCGTCCACTGTTGATCAAAAGACATAACCGCCATATATAATGAACACGCAAGGGCAGACGTTGTAGCAATCGTAACTAGTAATTTCGCGATGGAGACGTCGTTTCCTATCATCGTCCAGATTCACATGAGTAGCTTTTCAGATGGATATGCCGCCAAAAGTAAGTTTCGATAGAATTGATCTCAGTCGTCTTTTACGACATCTGGTACAGTATAGGTGCTATTATAGTCTGCATATACCCCATGCCCGAGCCAGTATCTCACAGCCAAATGATTAACGTTTCCAAATTATGTTTCAAGATTAGAATATTCCATAACAAATGACGGTTTTAGTGAATTTGCTAAACTAATTTTATACATCGTTGGTTATATAGGTTAATTGTAATATAGTATGTAAAGTGTCTGTATGTTTTTTGTTACAAGTTTTTAAGTTTGATAAATAAATAAAAAAAAATTAAAAAAACTTTCTAAAAGAAAACAGACGGATGTTTGTTTGGAAACAGAGCATTATTCAGCACAAAGAAACTACCACTGAAGGTAACACAATTATATTGCATATTATAAAGAAATAAAATGTTTTAAACAACTTCTAAAAGATCGTCCAACAAAGCATTCGAGATTCGAAAGTCAAACGAATATCTCCATTTGCAACCAACGGTAAGTATACGATATTTTCACGTCTAAATGTCAATTCTCTCGACCGATATCACTCGGCATCGTTTACAAGACGTCAAACAACTCAAACACGGAGCCAAACATAAACAAACATCGAGTAAACAAACGTAAGTCGATTCGAGTTGGACGCGTGACTGGAACTTTTATCGGCGCTCTGTTTGGTGAGGGCGGAGTCGGGATGACATGTTAAACTACGTACGGATCTCATTAAAGTCGCTTGTAGCTCGTAGCGTCTACGCAATTGATGTCTCGTAGCTGTGCTACAACGTCACACGGTACAAACGGATAAACATTAACTCTGTTCTAGTGATGAGTTTATGAGTTCAAAACAAACCGCGAATATATCAAGTTTCAAGGCTTATATCTTGATGATATTCATCATATATTTATATAATGAATATTTGTGTTTGTTCTATGCTGTATGCTAAATATATAAGTATAATAAGTATTTAATTATTATATAGGTGATTCTTTTGCTACCTGATATCTGTAACATAAGCATATTATCTCGGAGTCAGGTGTATGAGATATTATGTGAATTTATTATCGTCAGTTTATGTATTCACATAAGTGCCAAGATCGATTCTATATCAAAAAATATATAGAAATGTTTAATTATAATTCAATAAACTAGGAGAGTCATTGTATTGCTTGACTAGAAATTCAACCCATTTTAAAGAAGCGTTGTCTTGGTAAATTATTTCTACTTGAACTTTGAAGAACTTTATATTTTTTTTCTTATATACGTTCAGTATTCATAAGAAAACTCCTTCAAAACTATAAATTTCGTTTTCAAATTTTATATCGACTTTTCTGTTATATCACGACAATCATTCTAAAGAGTAACAAAAATGTAATATCGGAATTGTTAATGTATATAATTACTACGTCCACTATTTCTATTTTTAAATTTGAATTATGAATATTTGATTTTCCATCGTAATAACGGTATAAGTCTTATAGGTACTATCCGCCCATCAGGAGTTAGAACCTTCACACAGTGCGATCTGATCCCGCACTGAAACCGCAGCAATACACATCGCAACCGGTCGTTTGTATTCACAGCGCATACGCGGGGCCGCATGGACACGGGAGTTCACTTCACTTTTTTTATTATTTTTTCATACCGCACAGACGTTGGGCCTCGATACGAGACGTGCCTTATAACATTTAAATTTAAATACCGGCGTACGTGGAGGCTTTTAGGGGTAAATATAAAGTAAGTGCAAACGCACAAGTCAGGATGGGCCGACACAATAATATTTTTGATTATAATAATAAAAAAAAACTTACACCCTACCAAACACCAAAATGTTTAAAAATATAATCACGTTCACGACGTATAGAAACAATACCTCTAAAACACGATTTAAGTAATCTTTTTTTCAAGGTTTACATTATCACATTTTTAAAAGTGGCTTGCACCCTGAAGAGTGTAAATATAAAAGTTCAAACGAATCAAAAATTAAATTAATTTTATTAGGATATAATATCCTTATATATTTATATACGACCGTAAAGACCAAAGACAACAACAAATCAATTAAGGCAGACCTGTTTAATTTTTTTGTTAAATAATATTTAAGTACAATTTAGTATCACAGGACATGAACACAAATGACAATATTTTTATCATGCGTGATGTTATAAGATGGTAATTTTTTAACGTGGTGTACATTGCAAAGGCTGTCAGCATTGGTACTTTTACCTATCTGAAGAGAGCCAGTTAAATTACTAGGTAGTATGACCTAATAACCTGAGGTCACAAAATTGGTGACTTTTTGGTTATATCCTTGCGATGACACATCAAGACTACCGTAACGTTTACCACCACGTATTAATAATCAGTTCATGACACAGACTGTACATGTCATACCTGACTGCGAAATAAGTCAACGAAAGCACGTCGATTATGGACACCAGATAGCACCAATCACAAATATAATTCTCAAATATATATTTAACACAAAAAAACGGAACAAACACAAATATTCGTCATATAAACATTTGTTTTAGGTGGGGGCCTAACTCACCGATTATAAAATTTACAAAATTAAATACTTTTTTGACGCACAAACCCCTGGCTTAAATTTCTTGGTAGAGACCCAGCTTGGTTTAAGTTTACAGTACTGAACATGGGCACATAAATTTAAACTTATTTTACATTATATCATAATTTATGTAGTAACGAACTAAATATAAAATTAACACTTAGGACAGTTTTACTTACTTCTATGGTCAAACGAGAATCAACCATAGAAAACTGCTTTGAGATCGAGCTCTCTAACAGAAATTGCATCTCTGACAGCAACTGATTATGTAAAAATATGCATATATGTTATGGTGTCCTAAGAAATATACTATTTCACTCGCGTTGCATGCTCCGAGTTACCGGTAGAATAGTACCTGGCTTTGTACCTCGTTGAAAGCGGCGATTGAGGTACCGGAATTCAGCGACAGGCGGCATATTCACACGAAAAAGTATATCTCAAATGTGACCATGGTGGCAAATATGGCTGACATAGACATAAAATTCATATTGTCTCATTGTAGAACGAACCTGGGTAAATGTATCTTCTTCCACCAAAAAAATTACATCTAAAGTAAATTTAATAATAGTCTGTAATATGATATGTGACCAAACGCATGTGACTTCACTCAAGTGGATCCGTTTATTGCAATTCATATCTCATAACCTTTGTATTATCTTATTGTATGATGTATATTACAAAATTTCCTTTAAATCCATATAACAGTTTCGTGAGAAAAAATAACAAACAGTAACATGGAATATTCTAGATAAGTCATTAAACACACCACAGCACCTCTTAATTTATTCGCATTCTATAAAAAACAAATGCACATCAAAGACAATAAAACTCACCTCAGCTAAAAAAGGCCGAAGACCCCATCACTCAACTTCAATAATCTTAAAGAGGGTACCCACTTACAGCGGCCGTCGTGTGCAGAGGCGACTCGGGTATCGTAAACGCATTTATACAATACCTACAGGTGTGTTTGCGGCATTTCGAGAAATCGATAGCTCCTTCCCACCATTTAGTATGCGGATCACGACCCAACCGTGTTACGCTTTCCTTCTGCGAAAAGGTACTCTATAATTTTATTTTCCGACCAAAACGTAGTTACCGGAGAAACTGATACTTTGTAACAGATACCTCGAGAGAATTTTTTGATCGAACAAATCGAATTCTTTCTAAGCGCTCGTTGGAACAACATAGGTTTATAGGATTTGTGACGCATAAGGCGCTGGCTTTGATCTGAATGAGGATACTTTGACAAAGGGAATCGGTTTGCTCTGAAACATATGACAACAAAACGAAATGAATAAAACAAGAACAACATATCAGCTCGTTGAATTCTCGGATCTATTACGAACACTTCTAAGTATATATAGGCCAAAGTTAGTATTAATTACGAATCAATAGCTCAGTTGCTAAACTCAGGCTCCTAATAAAATCTATATATACAATAAAAAAACAACTGAAGTAAAGAAATTTAGTTGTATTCACAAATTGTAATCGATTACCGGGTTTTGTCCCTTTGAAGACGCAGAGTTTTTAAATAAAGACAATATTTACCAAAAGCATCAACTTGTCTCAGGCTTTAGGTAGATCTCGTACCTACAAAAGTCTTTGTAGCACAACGGTAATGCAATCCGCCGGCAAGGAAAAGGTGCAGGATTAAAAAGTTCAGGCAGCCTGTCCTGCCTGATCAAGTCGATTGGTTCTAGTAAATATTATCTCCTATTTACTTATTTTTTGTAGATTTGTTATTAGCATAGCTGAAGTGCAATAGGGAAGGGGATAGACAGCAGCATCTTTGTCGTAAAGGTTTTGGCATCAACACGTAACCAGCGTGACAAAATTCTTTCAAAATACAAAAAACTTTTGCGGGACTGTGTTCAGCTGTAGCGGCCTACGGCTAATTAAAAATATGTTTTAACAAAGGGAAATTTAAAAACTGCATCCTTACCAAAATTAAGTAATAAAAACAGCAAACAATATAAACTCAAAGCTATATTGCCCGTAGAAATATATAGAAAATGAACAATCTACAATAAAATCAACTATTAAAGTTTGCAAAGCAAAATAAATTGCGTACAAATATTAGGCTATTAATATATGAATGGCTTTTACGTAGTATCAGAAAAGTCGTTATCTATTTTATAAGGCAAACAAACCCATTCTAATGAAAGTCACGTTTCTTTTGCCTTTCGATGACCTTTGGAAAACTTGGTCCTCTCACTTGTCCAATCAATAATCAATCTTTACGAACTCTTTCTAATGAAATTCCTTCACACTCATTGAGAAGTTTGCAACTGATCATGTTCATTTATTATACTTAAGTTTGTAATTAGTGAAATTATTCATATTATCAGTTAACAAACAACGAGTTAACTTTTGAGAACACGTAAATAAATGATGTAAATTCGCTTTCAAGCACTAATTTTTCAGTTGTATTTAAAGGTTACTTGAACACTAGTACTTTAAATATTTATATATCAAACTGAGGGGAGCAAGGGTACAGAACCTAAACCCGTTTTTGAAAACAGAAGAGCATCAATGCTTGTTTTGTTTTTCTATTACACAAAGAAAACTTCCAGCATTTGTTTATTCACTAATAAAAAATACTCATTTTCATCAACCTGTAAACAAAGAACCGCTCTCCAACTCCCACCCTTTTAAAACGTACTCAACGCAAGGAAAATTCTGGCAAATTGATGGCACTTAAAATCAACAGCATTGGAACAAAGGTATTCGAGCAAATGGTAAATGACGAAAAATTACGAAGCACAAAAAGGGCTTAGTGCGAGCTCTGATTGAGAGGTGGGAGGGTCAAATCGAAAAGAGCAAAGGTAATCCGCCTGGCCAAACACTACTCAAGATGTCCACTTAGTCTGAGAGTACGAAAGGCAGGCCTAACTGGACAAAATAAATAGATGAAACGTATTTCTGTACTGGCCTGGATTTTGTTAATAAACACTTGCCTCGGGACATCGGTGGGAATCGTTTTATTACAGTTGTTTTTAGGATTCAGGAAACATTATCTTTTAAGACGAGCTCTTATATAACAACAATATATTTAGAGAAAAGGCTACATATTATAATACGTGTTACTTTAAACATATTTTTAAAATCATTATGGTGACGAGTTTCTTTTACTACCCGACCTCAACTTATCACGTTTAGTGACTTAAATTTTTGTTGTGAAACAAAGCCGGATTTGTGGAATCCGTGGACGGGGGCCGCAAATCGTAAAGTTGGTCAAGTTACGAGGACAAACTCGGGCCGTAGGCGGCCGCATTATTGTGTTTGCGGGCCGCTGCTGGTCAGCTTGCCTAATATGTGGTTGTTTTGACTGCGCCTCGCGCAATAATATACGGTACGTGGCCAGTTTTTTTGCTGTGACATTTTACAAGCGAGCCAACCGCTGACGAACTGTTGTTTTTTTTAAAGATACACTCGAGTTATACCAGAGTTATATCCACGGGCTAGGTACCGTTGACGGCCCATATTCGGTAGAGTTCCTATTTTGTGTGCCAAGTATCGTAAGTTTGCACCCCTTAGCAGAGAGTTTATTTTTTGTCAATTTGTATAACGGTTGCTGCAAGGTAACTGAAACGTCGAACTACAACGAGTTCACAAACCGTTACAGAAGCAGTTTTATCATTAAATTATGTATTGAAGTATTATAATTGTGATTCCTCTGTTGTCTGATATCCGTAACACAATTGCTTTAAGCGACTTATCACAGAGTCAGGTCAGTGTATAAGATGACGAGTAAAGCATAAATATACGAACTAAACCAACAGTTTCCTGCACTATCTAGATATATTTATCATAAAAAAATATTGCGATTATAAACCTCTCTAGGCTCTAGAGTCGGATCAATTTGTATACAGTTTGCAAAATATGATAAAAACAGGTTCAGTAGTTTAGAAGTTCATCCCGGACATATAACGTAACACGAAATTTGTATATATAAAGATATGTGAATATAAAAATATAGAAACAGACAACACTCTAAATTAACTATCATTTTCATAGAACCATTTACAAAACAGGAAATATTCTTTTGTTATTTAATGTCTTCAATCCTAGGTCAAAGACTTTTTACACTAAATAATCAGCCGGATAATTGCCGCGCTGGGCAAGCGTGTTGGCAATCGCAACGCGCAGCTTTTGCGACGAGAATACTGCTGCCCCTTCCCGCCCTGTGCATTTGAGCTACACTCCTGTACACTTGAGTAACTCTATCTGTCTGTCACGCTTTCCCGCTTAACTCTCTCAGCCGATTTTGATAAAATTTAGCACAGACAATGTTTAGACCCTGAGAAAGGACATATGTTATTTTTAATTCGAAATAAGGGTTATAAGGGATTGAAAATGGGGATGAAAATCTGTATGGAAGTATCGCTATTTTTGAGCTAGAAACTTGAAACTTATTTTTCAGGCCATCGATTCAATATAAATAAACATGACATTCAATGTTTATATAAGTTAGGGTAAAGAGGTATGGTACCCAATAAAACTATTTGACGCGGAAGAAGTCGCGGGCACAGCTAGTAATTTATATGTTCTTTATGTAATTTTCTGTGTACAATAAAGAGTATATTTATTTTTCAGATCTAAGCTGGTTTATTAGCATTGCATTCACGGGCTTAGCCAAGTTAATACAATGTTTTAAGCTGGTAGAGGGAATTATACAGGAGGGTTTGATTCAGTGACGTCAATTTGCGTGAACTTTCTGACTATTCTGCAGGTTTTTAAAATAGCTGCTTTTTGTAGGCTAATGTAAGTGGATCATTTAGATCTAATGATTATAGATTGGAGAAGAGGTGCTTACGGTTAACTCCCTTGCTTGAAACGACGATGAACGAACGAACTTGAACGAAGTTCCAGATTCTTGTTATTTCTTCTTTTAGTTCAGTGTATTTCTGTATTTAGTCCGTAATTGTTATTATTATTATATATATATATAAGATGCTGTTGAGTTTATTTAGATTATTAAGAGTTTATTTTTCATAATTTTTACTCAGAATTGCAACACTGGTCAAACCTAATAGCAATGGCAGAGCATAGTTTTGCGTCTGGCCCATCCCCGCAACAATGCTGTGAGTTATGCTGTTGAGTATTTGCTTTTTACAATATTGGATGGAGAGAGGTGAAATTGCATTCTGCCAGTCACTATGTAACTCATGTTCATTGAACATGAGTTCGTGTCATGCATTTCCTATTAAGCCAGAATAGAAATTTGCCCTCTAGCAATAGCCAGATCGTATGCAAATAAAGTTATTTACTGAGTAATGATCCGGTCAAATGATTTGTCGACTCACTGAGTGCAGTACAAGTTTTTATCGATACGATATGTTAGTGTCGTTTATTTTATTTCGACTGATGCATCTTTTAATACTTATAATTATTTTTTACCTTAACTGTTTGTTTGATGTTTGATAACTCTGTACGCTTTTCTACTCAATCAAATTTCTTGAACTTTTTGTGTCGTAAGAGGCGACTAAAGTGCCAAAACCGACAGATGGCGGCATATCCAACCGCGCGACTTAAATGCACAGCGCGAAACAGCGCGACTTAAATGCACAGTACGGGGATAGGCATCCCCGGCATCCCCGGCGCGAGAGCTACGTTCTGAAATGACTAATACGCTCGCCACAGTGCAACAATTATGGGCTTAAAACCTCCTTTTTTGGAAAGTTAAGCAGTCAACTGAAAGTACTGAAAGTCCGATAATGATATGATGAATTCTATAAGAAACTGTGTAGTATCGGCAGAGTAGAATAGTACCACCCTTTATACCAGGTGTTGTAAGATCCTTCTCAAAATAGTGTAGCTCAAGTTCACAGGGCGGATATGGGCAGTATGATATGGGCAGCAAAATTCCTATCGCGAAGCTACGTTCTACAATTACCTTGCCCAGTAGAAAGTACAAGCATATACATCCTTTTAAGAAGAGGCCTATGACGTCCAACGGCTTAAATAATGATTATGATTAATTATATAAAATTGTAATTTTGTTTCAAATACATGTCGTGGGGTATCAATAAAGTAGAATACCTACCTTGTACCGCTGAGATATGCTGTGAATGAAGAGTGTCATTTTGATCTGCCCATATGTACCCATCAAAATTTTCTTCTTTCAAATCTTTCAAATAAACGCGTTTTTTTAAAGTGGATGAAGTAATGTAATATAGTTCCTCATTCTCACTCATTTTAAAAACTGTTTCATGGATATAATCATAGAGGTAGCATATTGTATTCCCATTTTGTTCAAGGGTAATTACGTAAGTGTAACCGCGGAGCGGTGCTAGTAACATAACAACAACAAACACGAGCATTCTAAAATTCACGTTCTGCTCCGAGTAAATAATGGGGACGTATTTTAAAAGCCACAAAAGTATATGTGATATATCCAAACATATATCGGTTACGTCAGTCGCTGGAACAAACTCGACTGGCTGTAACTTACAGAATTTTATGAGGTAGGTTGACCCACGCTTCTAAATATTTAACAAATGAATAAATAAGCTTCGGCGTTGGAAAGAATGGGCATACCATACTTTACGATGTCGCTTCGAGCAACTGTACTTTTTATATTCACAAAAACATGTGTTACTTTATATGTAACTTATTAAAAGTCACATATAAAGTGACACATGTTTTTTTTTGTATTATTAATAATAATAATAAATAAATTCCCACAACATCTCATACATTGACCTGACTCCGTGGTAAATCGCTTAAAGCACCTGTGTTACGAATGCCAGACAACAGAGAAATCACAAATATACTACTTAAATACATATATTTTACACCCAAATACAGAGCAAACACAAATATCATCATATAAATATTTGCTCTGGGTGGGAATCGAACCCACGACCTCTGGTGCACAAGACAGGATCACTACCATCTGCGCCATCGGGCCCGTCAAATTAATATACCTATAAAATCAAATTCTAACAATTACTCCCATTAATAATAGACGTTCGTTTATATATTTTGTTTTTCATTTAAAAAATGTTAATATTTAATATTGCAGACAAAATAAAACTATAATTATACTAGCAGGCCAGGCAGACGTCCTGATTAATCACCTAGGTACCGACTGCAGCGCCGTCTGTCGGGCGGATTTATAAATCTGAACCACCCAAAGCGCCACCCAAATGTAAACAATAAAAATCATCCAATCCGGTCCAGCCGAATACAGTTCAGCGCTGAAAGTCTCCATATCCCCACCAATATAGCCAACTGAAATAGCCCAGCATTTTCCTCCAGCCGCAACCGCAAAAGAAAAATATAACGCCAAGGCATCCTTAATATTCCCAGTACTTTAACTAACGGGATATTTTAAACCTTGCTCGTTTAAACCGTCCGTTGATCGGTGGGTAATGTTAAAAAGTTAAAAGTGCTTCACCGCTCTGTGAGCGATCAGCTCTCGTTCACTCAGTGTCAGAGATCACTTTATCTTGCTGCTCGGTTATAAAAGAGAGTAGGTTTCCGCTGATTCCGTTCACAATTTCACTTTGGAGCCGCGTCCAAAGGCAACATCCTCGCGAGTAAATTCATCTTCGTTAAAGATAATATTTATTAGAAACCGAAATTCCCGGAGGATTGCAATTGCAAATGTGGACTGCGCTGTCGGCACGGGGAAGATGCAGGTTTGAGTCCCGTCCAAATTGTGGGACAACTAAGTTTTTTCTTCTAAATATTAACTTTAATTTAATATTCAGCATTTTCATTCACCATAACCATCATACCAGCCATTGAAAAACTACTGCTGGATATTGGCCTCCCCATAAAAGGGGAAATGTTGCCCATAATTGCCGCGCTGGGCAAGCGTGTTGGTGATTGCAGAGCGCAGCCTTCGGGGATGCCGCTGGCCATTCCCGCCCTGTGCTTCTGAGCAGCAATGCTTCGGATGGATATACCACCATCTAATGGATCTAATACCTTAGTAGCCTCTTACGTCACCTGGTACAGGGGAAGGTACTACTTCCCAGAGTTCATGACATAGAGTATCAGTGGAGTAGAATAGTTGCTACACCGGAACCGACAGATAGCCATATATCTAGTATAGCTCAACTGAAGCAGTCCCGTGTCTCTATGCTCTGGGATTGCTGCCACGCCTGCCCAACGCGGCAAACACTTCTTCGGGGAAGCTTACAGTGGATATTTACGGCATCTATAATGAGGTTCCAGCCTAGCCGTATACCAAGTTTATCACGTCCCTGAAATTCTTCTTTGTTGTAGATTACAATTAGCATACATTGTTACTGCTGATTTAATAGATCAACACCCAAATACCCATTCAGTTCTATTCAGCCATTTAGTTGTAAAAAGGGCCTAATGGACAATCAATTTTTCTTTAATTAGTATGGATAAAACCAATTCATATAAAATTTCAACTCATTAAATTAAAATCTGCAGCTTAGTCGAGAGGATTCATAACCTCTTGTTTTTATTAACAATTACTTTTGAATTTATCTTGATTTAGAATTGAATATTTAATTAATATTTCTTTAGAAAGTACACTTAGCAATAAATGTTTTTCTTTTTTGTATCGGCTATAAAACTTCTATGAGATTTATATCGTGTACAATAAAATATTTATTTAATTAATAAACAAAATTAAAATTTTTTTATTATATTCTTAATCTTGTCAATACAGTTACAGTCATAAAATGTATTTTTTATGAAGTTTTTTTTAGCAACTTAATACTATATATAATTACATTATGAAACAACGAATACAAGTATCAATATACTTTTGTTCACTTTTGAAGTAAAAGAAAGTCACTTTCAAATTACACTTTAACACAATTGGGAGAGAAACTCGGTTCACCAAGAAAGGAAGCAATAAAAGCCAATGCAGGCAAAGCAATGTTACGTATTCTACGGGCGTATTCGGTTTTTTACTAGTCTCGTTTGTAGTTGTTTGGTTCCCAAAAGATTTAGTTGAGTGAACAGAAGAGAATGGGCTCGTTAGACGAACGTAAACTGGCAGGTTAACTCCGTTGCTCCGGGACCGGCTATTGTGCGCTGGAAATATTCCGTTGACAAAGATTCGCCAAATGTTTTGTCCGTTGCACCGAGTCCATACAGACTGCTGGAAGGTACGACCAAGATCTTGTGCAATGAAACCTTTGTGCGATGCAATAGGAACGTTGCTATTACTAATATCGGATGAGAAAAATCTAATAATACATTATTATCCTAACAAATTTTATAAAAATTCCTACAACACCTCATATATTGACCCAATGCCGTGATAAGTCGCTTAAAGCACTTGGTTACAGTTTTTGACATCAGACAACAGCCAAGTGACAAATATACTACTTATTACCTCAGCTATTGGAATTCTGGTCTGTAGGACATCGGCCTCCCCAAGAAAGGATGAATTTGCCAATAATTGCCGCACTGGGCAAGCGTGTTAGCAATCGTAGAGCATAGCTTGGCGACGAGGATGCTGCTGCCCATCCCCACCCTGTGCATTTGAGCTACACTGTTACGGTTGGATATACCGCTTTCCATCGGTTTTGGTACCTTAGTCGTCTTTTACGACTCCTTGTATAGGGGGAGGTACTATTCTACTCGGCCGGTACGTCACGGCAACATTTACTACTTAAATTCATATATTTACGTACCCAGTACAAACGTAAATATCATCATATCAATATTGGTCCTGGGTGGGGATCGAACCCACGACCTTTGGCGCACAAAACAGAATCCCTATCATATTCGCCATCGGGCCCATATTATATTATCAAAATAATATGGGCCCGATGGCCCGATGACATATATTATATTAACAATGCGCAAATTGGTTTGTTCGTTGGGAGTACGAAAATTGATAAAGATTATTATCTTTTATTCCAAAAACAATGGACTATTTACGATTAACGATACCTTCTGTTGAAAAGATAGCGTTCTTTCCACTAAAACCTATCTTTTCAAAAAAAGAGATATCACATTCATCCTTAAAAGAGTACTGATTCAATGGAAAATCAAATCACGCGAAGCCCACCGACTAAATGCTAGTTTTATGTTAACTTTGCGTATTTGTAGATTCCGCTTTAAATAGCGTCTCACTGGAATATACCTTATTTCCTAGAATTAATACTATCCACGCGCCAATTTCATCTAAATCGGGCCACTAGCGAGACTGCAATATCAGAGTGAATACCTTATTTCTGTTACGAATGACATCATCATCCTTTTTTAAAAATAGATGTTTGTTTTCAGTATACAATCTAAATGATTATTTCTATTATTATTTTATCATGCATATTAGTTTTCACATCAACAATTTGTAAACAAAAATAATATAAATGAACTAAATAATTCATGCTTTAAAAACGGAAAAGCTAATACTAGCACTACAAAAATTTAAGCAAAAGCGCATATTTTTATTAAAGAAAAGCATGTAAATAGAAACATATGAGATTGGTGAGATACCAGATGTATAGAGGTGACTAAGATGCCAGAACCGACAGATGTCGACGACATGTCCAATTGAAACAGTGAAACTTAAATGCCAAGCCGGGGAAGGGCAGCAGCATACCCGTCGCGTAAGCTTCGACAAAATTCTCCCGTTCTTGGAAACGTCTATGTCCAACAGCGGACTTCCAAAGGCTGGTATGATGGTGATGAGATTATCAAAGTGTAGCTATATTAGAAGACATCAGTCGGTGGTATATTTGGAGTATTCTCGTAATCTGTTAAAATAAATGATCGATAAAATAACTCATAAATATTATAATCCTTCAAAGTTAATCAAGGAGCTAAATAATTAGAAATTGATTATCATGGTTAAATGGCTATTAGCTATGTGCAAAGCGAGTAGTGACGGACAGATAACGACCGCAGCGCACAACATGGCAGAAATTGAAAACAAATGCGGATGATCAGCTGTCAAAAGTGTTGATTAAAATTAATAAATGTTGTTAACTGCAAAAATACGGCGTCAATAGCAAATATAAATTTTATATTTTTCCAAGAATGAATTTATTCAACCCCAACAGCTTGTGACCTATAAAGGATACCAAGCCCATATGTTTTCTGAGTTGATATTAAAACAGAACACATTTACATGCAATCGATACATCTATAATGATCACAGTGATGCTGAAATCCAAATAGATATTGCATCTATTTCGAGAGTCATAGCAACAAATACTTCAAAGAATAAAGACAAAAGCTGTTGAACGGACCAAAAAACATTTAAGGATCAATCAACATCATATATATTATATGATGTGTATATTATCAAAAGATCAACAACTCTTAGATCTTGCGGGTGTGACATTTAATAACTTCGAGTTCTTGGTAACTAGAGTAGAAAGTAGAAAATGTAAAGTTTCTACAAAAAACCGCCTTCTCATTTTTTAAATAAAAATTAAAACTGGCTTGACATTTTCAGCATTGCGTGTATTATTTAGTGTTCATAGAACCATAATTTTAAAAATATTTCAATTAATATTATATGATTTAACTTCTGCAACTGCCAATTTAGTATTTTGGCCTGATAAAGCTACTGTACTGACGAATTAAGTGGCCTCGTATTAAGTAGCTCTGGCCATTATGTCTTAGTTCTTCCACATTTCTTACATGCTCGGCTAATACTAATTTCTTGCCTTTTATCTCAGTTTGTGGTTGGAAACTAATACTATGTGTAATAGTTTCAAACCCGGTTTTTATTATTATATTCATTTCACAGTAAAATTTTTAAATAAATTTCACTTAAATATTGTCAAAACTACTATTTTAATCTTTAAATTTATTTATATTTGCAAAGAAAACTAAAAATATTTACATTTTTCGACAGCTTCCGGAAATGTTGTAAACGCTAGGCGTCGCCACAGTTGCGCACATAGCTAACAGGGCTTATAAAATATAATAACAGGTTATCTAGTTTATAGGTATATTATATATATATAAAAGCCGACTGACTGACTGATTGTTATATCAACGCAGAACCTAAACCCTTTTTGGGTTAGAGATTTAAAATTTTGCACAAGGAATAATTTTTTACGGTAAGGGAGCACTTAAGAAAGGATTTTTAAAAATTCACCCCCTAAAGTGGTAAAACGGAGGAAAAGTTAGTACAAAACTTTGCTGTTTTTGAAATTATTATATAGAAATTCAATATGAAGATTCTTTATCGAAAAAACATCGTATTTCACCTGTAAAATATATATTATAAAAACCATTGTTTAAGGGGACAGGGAAAGGGAGTGTAAACTTAATATAGAAGTTTACTGATACTTGGTTTGAATTACAATTGAACGCGGATGAAACTGAGCCCTGGGAGCCCTTAGTACGTTTATAAAAAATAATCCAATCATGGCATCACGTCCTGGAATGCCCGCGAACTGCAGGTCTAATTTTACTAATTCTTTTTTTAATATATTCTGAATAAATGTTTATCTTAGTAATATTTTTATACCAATTTGAAAATATTAAAATAGGAAAATGTCTGTCGTATTAATAACTACTTTATTTATATACTCATTGTGTACAAATTTCTTTGAACGTCGAAATTTAAATAAGGCAAAATACTGTACCTTTGAGATTTGAAAAACATTATTTTGGTTTTATTATTATATTAGATATATAGGCATTAGACGTTCAGAGTCCTTGCCTGTCTTTGAACGGTTACTGAAGGAACATTTATGTACTTTTTAGTTAAATAATTTCTCATCTGTACATAAATCGATATTATTAAAGATTACAGCAATATCTATCTAATGTACATGTCTTCCAAACTCTTACGTTTAATTTGTATTTGTATTTTCTTTTTAATCCTAAGGTTGCCTGGAAGGAAACTCTTTACGATAAGATTGCCCATTGCATTACTATTGTTCTTATTTATATGTATTACTATCTGGTGAATAATAGTTTATTATTATTATTATGATAGGATACCTCTTCTGAACCAGGTGTCGTTAGAGGCGATTGAGGTACCGGAAGCGACGGATAGCGGTATATCCATCCGGAACAATGTAGCTCAAATTCACAGGGGGGCAGTATCCTTAACAAAAAAGCTACGCTCTGCGATTGCCAACATGCTTGCCCAGCGCGATAATTATGGGCAGACTCCCCTTTTTGGGGAGGCCTATCCATCAGTGGACCTACAATGGCTTGAATGATGATTATGATTGATTAGTAATATAGATCAATGTAAAAACTGTGTGATCAATTTCATTTGTATTAAACGCTAGATCCATGTAAGCGTCAAAACACCATGCGTGCATCTGACGCACAGTTATCATGGGAACGTAGAATTGGTGTAGACCTAGCCCTATAATAGCACTTTATATATATTTGATATTATGATACCACTGCGGTCAAGTAAAACGTCATTTTCACGTCAATTCCGAATTTTACCTGGCTTTAACTTGACTGGAGATGTGACGGCCGGTTGTAGATGTTTTTTATTGTTAAAGTTAAAAATAGCATCGTTATCAAATAATAATACTAGGTTGGAGTACCAGCCTAACTTGGTTACTATCGTAAAACGCACATATAGCACATTGACTCCATACTTTTCTGTCTATCTCAGGGTCAAATGTATTATAATAATATTAGATTCCTAGACGTTTGAATGAATTTAGCTAACTAAATTAGCTTTACGATTTATTTTCGAAAGTGCCTGGTAACCTACAGGCATATTTATTTGCCTAATTCAGGAACAAATAGATTATTTTTATCGATGTGTGTTATGTATAATGTAATATGTGCAATTTTTGTAAGTTAAAAAAAATATTTTTATTTTTTTTATATAGAATAAACCTAGAACAAATCAAAAGAATGTGTATTTTCTTCCGATCCAATACAAAGAGTTAAAAATTTACATATTCCAAATAATAGATCCAACCGTACTCTGACACTACGCTAACATATTTTTATCTTGCTTTTTACATGCCCAAAGGATTATTTCTGGCATCGATTAAGACCTGCTGACCTTGCATCCTATATAATAATCACTTTTACATACATTAAAATTATTTGTTTTCTTCAGTTAATTCATGTTTCATACTAAAAATTGAATTATGAAATAAAATGTCTGTCACACTTTAAGACAAATGAAACGATTTGTTTTATAACGAAATGAGGTAGACCGCAAGGTCTTCTGCGTGGTAACTCACTCTTGCCGCCAAATAGCAGTGTTCTCATTACCGTGTTTCGGTTTGAAAGGTAAGGCAGCGAAATAACGGGGAAATGTGCCATAATATCTTCAAGTCACAGGGTTTGCGACCCTAGTGATATCCATGTGATAGTGATAGTATCACGCAAACCGTATGTTTGTTTGTTGACTTAGAGGAATATAACATTCGTAACTACATATTTAAATACGTATAGTGCTGCTATTTGTACTTTGATCTCTTGAGAGTTGCGACGTTTTTATAGCAAACCTAAGATATATTCGAATAAAGATATCAAGGACCCTTAACTTTGAGTTCGTATATTCATATCAATGAAAATAACAAACATTCCACTATATCCGAACAACACAATAACTTATTTTAAGTATCAAGATAAGAAAGTGCTTACGATATTTTTTTGTCACCGTGACCCGTAATGGGCCAAAACACAATAAACTAATCCAATTAGGCCCTAAATCGAAAATGCCTGTCCCTTATTTCAATTTGAGTGTTTAAGTGTAATCGGCACGGAACTTAGCGTGACACTTTATTCCTGATAGGCCTCCCTTAGAAGATTAAAATAGGAGAACTATGTAAATGATTAGAGTGTTTATCGAGGTATTTTATGGCAGCGGTGAAACAAAATTAGGGTACTAAAGCGTACCTTTTAACTAATCCTTTTACGCCACGCCGAAATTTCGTGCATTTTTTGACATAAATTGCACTTATAGTAGGAGCCAATTTTATATATATTACAGAGCAATGTAATAAATCTTGAACGTCGTTAATTATATATCTATCCAACCATTCTTTAAAATGCCCAACACACAATTAATCACAATGCCAAAACATTGTTTCTAAAAATAATAGTGAAGGGTCAACTGAAACTAAATGGTGGCTAGGTAAGGTGAGAACTGCGACCATAATGCCATCCATGCCAAAACTGAAACATAATATATTACAGGTGAAATATTTCCTATGTACAACGATTAACAAAACCCGAATTATGTCAATCGATAATTTTTGCGAAATGAAAGTTTGTCAAATGAGTAAATTTTTAAAACGTTGTTTTTAAAATGATCTCTTGTAACGCAGAAATAATCACATTAACTATCAAGTGTACATAAAATATACTCGATAGTATATAAATGTACAGGACGGAGATGGGCAGTAGAATTCCCGTCGCGAAAGCTGTGTTCTGCGATTGCTAACACGCTTGCCCAACACGGCAATTATGGGCGAAATTTATTCTTTCTTGTAAAGGCCTATATCATGCAGTAGACTTTTAATGGCTGGTATGATGATATAATGACCAGAGACAATATATAATGGCTTTTTAATCTCTTAACAATAAGCTTACGGTCCGAATGATAATAAGCGCCACCGTAGCCTATAGATGCTCGTATTATGAAAGGATATCGTTTTATCCAACCTTATTACTTGACGTTTTTATGTCAAATTATAATTTTAACAACTACAATTCGAAATACTGAATGGGATAACTTTTAATGTTGTACTTATTGAACTAAAAATTTCGTCGTTCATCGTAAATTTAATTATATCCCTTGATAGCTGAAATATCAGAGTCATTTCTCTATTACTTTATTGCCACTTGCGTGAACGTAAACGTACCAACAAACAATCGATTCCATGACTCAGCCACATAGTGTATTATTATTATTGTACATGGACTAATATTATTTTTGATACGTTAAATTTTTTTTTGTTTTCTTGTATCACTCCGAGTGTATTGGGCGTGATTAAACTAACTTTTTAAGGCCATTAAACGCTTACTTATTAAGAAATATATCGGTTCCGCATCGATAGTGTTCCTAACTTGTGCTAATTGTAATATTGGTGCTTATTCTGTGATCTGATAACGTGACACAAGTGCTTCAAACTCGGGGCTGCCTCTGAGTTATAGTCATATTATAGATAGGTAACGATGGAATAATAATAATAATGGGAGAAGATTTGCATATGCGATAGAAGTTACTTCTGTTGATTCAATACAAATTTATTCATAATTTGAGCATTTGGAAGTCCACTGCTGGACATAGGCCTCCCTAAAAAAAGGGGAATTTGCCCATAATTGCCGCGCTAAGAAAGCGTGTTGGTAATCGTAGAGCGTAGCATTCGCGACGGGGATACTGCTGCCCATCCCCACGGATGTACCGTCATCTGATGGTTCCGGTACTTTAGTCACCTCCTACGACACCTGGTACAAGGGAAATACTGTTCTGATATGCCGGTATCCCACGGCAAATTTATTAGTGTAGTATCAAATATACAATAATTAACTTTGTGTTCGTATACATATTTATAAGTAATCATGGAAAGCCAACAACAAACCTCAAAATTACATTTTCGTAATTCTCATATTGTAAATTATCATTCAGCATTACGTATCTATATTTTAAGATGAAAAATTATAACTTAAACAACATGTAAACCGTTTTTATTAACATAATCAAATAATACAATTTCTCTACTTTATGGTTTATAGTTCATAAAATTTCAATTTATATCAAATGAATATTTATCAAAATAAATATTATATTTATTTTAAATATAAATGGAAAAAATATTTTTTTTATCTGGAATTCGAGCTGAATATAGCAGGATAGCCGGTCACCGCTTTGTGAAGTTTGTTAATGTTCGATTCAATATTTCAAGTATTTATATTATCCGGTATAATCCAGTAAACAATAAATTAATTTTTTAATTAAATCCATTTATTAAACTTAGATTAAATTACTTTTAAATTAGAAGAATAAAAAATGTTTAATGTCGTCTGATCGCACAACGCATGCTATGTGAACCTACTTATTGTACCCTTAGTTTTAAGTTCTGGCTTTTGTATACATATTATTATGGTGTAAAAATTACTGGTTTACTAATAAATAAATAAATAAAAACTCCGCGCTAAAACCATTTAACATGCCAAAAACATCAAAAGTTATAATTGTTATAAAAACGTTCGCTACATCAACGTATTGCATTAATTTATATATTAAGCATAGGTAGACAGCGTTAGGTGCAAATAAATACGTACCATAATTATAAACCTTTGTTGATGATATCTTAGTTGCTTTTAGTGCAAAAAGCATCTTCGATTCCAACCATAACCCAACATTCAATAGACATTCTTGGCTATTATTTGCCTTTTCATAAGTCATAAAACCGTCTTGGCCTTGAGAACAAAGGTAGTGAAATTAAAAAGCAAGCTCATCCGGGACGTCGTTAAGACACCCGGAACTGGCGCGGGCCACTCAGGCTAATGGGAGAAAACACTCGGCGCAAGTTTGGTGGGTGTCGTAAAACAGGGCGTTGGGACATTTGTGTCGAACTTCGTGGATGTTTTATATTTATATATATATATATATAACAAGTTAATTAATTTGCTGTCCAACTCTTTGGACTGCTGTAACTTGTGTAGAGATGTTTCGGTTTCTTTCGATTTTTATACGTCAAAGTTCAGACACACTTAAATTTCTATATATAAAAGTTCGTGTTATTGAGTTTGTCCGGGATGAACCTCTGAACTACGAGACCGATTTAAAATAATCTTTTACCTTTAGAGAGCTTTTTTTTCTGAGTAACATAGGCTATATTATATATAAAAAGACTACTTACTACCTGAAATAGAACTTGATTTATGTTTTTGTACGTTTATCCCTACTAATATTATAAATGCGAAAGTAACTGTCTGTCTGTGTTTCTGTCTGTTTCGCTTTCCTTCTTAAACCTCTAAACCAATTTTGATAAAATTTAGCACAGACAATCTTTACACCCTGAGCAAGAACATAGGCTATTTTTTTATTTGAAATAAGGGTTGTAAAGGGTCGAAAAGGGGGATGAAAAATTGTATGGAAGTATCGCTATTTTTATAGCTAGAAATTTAATTCGATTGATTCGATATAAATTAATATGACATTCAAGTTTACATAAGTGAAGGTAATGAGGTATGGTACCCAAAAAATCTATTCCACGCGAACGAAGTCGCGGGCACAGCTAGTAACAAAAAAACTTAGAAATTACTGTATTCATTACGAAAACTATCATTATTAGGAATTATATAAAGGCAAGTGACATAGGTAACATATTGTATCCTTACACTAAAGAATGACACTAAAGGATTAAAAAAAAATCTACAAAATATGTTTCTAATTTCGTTGCAAGTCCATAACACACGTGAAACACGTAACATTTGCTGTATGCAAAATACAACAATCATTTTTTTTACCTTCTATTAATGACAAAATGAGAAAAACAGAAAAGCCACCCTCACACTCATTAAGAGGCAATACTTTGCATGTAAAATAAGCCAATAAATATTTTATCGCGCTCGGGGGCAATATAAAATGACCCGGCTTCTTCCCGTGACGGTGCATTTTTTTCTAGAATCCACTGCATATTTGAGCGTCTACTTCAAATTGGATTCTGCAATTTGCATTCTTTATGGCGGACAAATTGCCTCCGAAAGAGAGGGTATAAATCAGGATCGGCTTTTCAATGGCCCGTGACGGTATCTATTTCCGTCTGGTGCTAACAGTCTTTAATTTTGTATAGTGATTTTATGGTTATAATTTGAAATGATTGGTTAAAATAATGTGATAGCTTATGATAACTTTTAGAGCAAATGCAATTAATAATTTTGTCAAACAAAGTGTTGTAAATTGTATCTTTTTTTTAATAATATCACGTAAGTATTTTTTATTTTACCAGTCCACCAGTCGATAAATAAGTATACAGTCCGCGTGATAGTAAGCGACACTGCAGCCTATAGATGCTTGTCATATCACAAGGATATCACTGACGCGTTGCCAACCTTGTGACTTAAAGTGACGTTATGCTGCCTCTCACATTCTTCAAACCGGAACACAGCTACGGAAACATTGCTATTTGGAAGTAAATTTTTCTGAATGATTCAAACAAGAATGTCTGTGCTAAAAGAACAAAAATAGGTATTTTTTATGTATAATAAAAAGTACTATTATTACTATAAATAAAATATTATTAACACATAAAATTTAAGCTTAAAAAATTTTTAATAATAAATTAATAAGTTCTCGGAGTCCATTGCGCGATCGAAACTAACCAAAGCTACCGACATAGCCGGGTATAACAAGTTGAAGTGGCAGTGGGCAAGGCACTTACTACGCAGAACCGATGGCCGGTGAGGCCGTGAAGTTTTGAAATGGAGACCACGAGGTACTAGCAATGGCAGCGTAGGATGCCCAACCACAAGGTAGACAGGCGATCTGACTAAATCGCAGGGTCAATCAAATCGCTCTACGAAAACAGCAAACAACCGGTCTTATATGATATCACTTGGGGAGGCTTATATACTCTCAGTGGATGTCCTTCGGCTGATATGATGAAAATTATAAATGTTTGCATGTCATCATCATCATTATACCAGCTATTAGAAGTCCACTGCTGGACATAGGCCTCCCTGTGAAAGGGGGATTTCTTCCCATAATTGCCGCGCTGGACAAGCGTGTTGGCAATCGCAGACCGCAGCTTTGGCGATTGGGATGCTCCTACCGATCCTCGCCCTTTGCATTTGAGCTGCATTGGTTCGAATGGATATACCGCCAGCCATCCACAGGGTAAGGTACTATTCCACTCTGCCAGTACCTCACGGCTTGTCTATGTCTGCTCGTTTATTTGTTATGCTCTCATAGCATAATAGTCAAAATCGATTTTGATCAAAACTGTCATGATCAGTTAAGGAACAAAATCAGAATACCTACTTTAAACCTCTGAAAGATCCTGGTATTATATCCAAATATAATAAGTCTACGAGATCAAACAAGCGGATAACATGCGGCTGAATATTATAATATTTAATCTCGCCGCTGTTACTGTGGTCATTATACAAGTAGATCCAAGCCACAACTTCCATGGACTTATAAGTACCTATATCAAATATTACGTAGTTACAAATCGCTCGACCTAGCTAAGCTTACAAGTATTGTCTTGTGTTATCGGCATAGAAACCTGTTCCAGGTTTCCATATGAGACGTAACCCTCAAGGTGGCGGTATATACATTTGAAACAGCGTAGCTCAAATGCAATAGGGCGGGTAAGGGCAGCAGCATGCCCGTCACGAAGCTATGGCCTGCGATTGCAATCAAGCCTGCCCAGTGCGACAATTTTGGAAAATTCCTCCTTTCTTGGAGACACCTATTCCCAGCAGTAGACGTTCTACGGTTTGTCTTGATCATCATCAATAAATCTTATACATTGTCCTGACTTTTGAATAATTAAAAACACTAACTCACTCAGACACTGGAAAAACACAAATATCAATGTTTGTCATGGGTGGGGAATGAACTCATCACCCTTGACGTAAAGGATAGGATCACTACCATCTGTACCAATGGGCCCGTCAATGATGATAACAAGTCACCACGTATTGATGAAAGTTGTAACAGTTTCAAAAGAATTTTTCGCATTACCCTACCTTTTTGGCTTGTTTAGATTATATCTATTCCGTCAAATTCAGTGTCACGGGGGGTTAGAATGTCCTGTATGTATCATAAATGTACGTCACAATATTTCATACCGAGGTAAATGACCTCGTTACCCTACATCCGAGTGGAGGCGGTCGGTGAGGGAATTGGACCTCATGTACGGCCTTGTACATCTTGCGGCGGGGATGTTCTTCTCGTGTTCGTGCAGGCTTGTTTACTCGGATGTAATAAAGAAATGTAACGTTATTAATTATTATGATTTGTAAATAGAAGAATCGTTGATCTCTTGATTAGGATTGAAATTTTACATTATGAAACCTGATACAAAAGTTTGTCTGCATCGGTACCTCACTCTAACCTATTTTTACCGCCAAATAGGAGTGTTCGCATTGCTGTGTTCCGATCGGTAGGGCGAGAGAGGAAGTGAACTTACGGGGTAATGTGGTAAAATATCTTTAAGTCACAAGGTAGGCAATGCGCTAGTCTTTGCCACACTATCCTTGTGATATTACAAGCGTCTATAGGTTGCAGTGACGCTTACTATCATACGGACTATATGCTAGTTTGTCGACCTAGTCTAATAAAAAAAAGAATTCAAGGTAAGCGAGGTATTAAGGCAAGGCTTTATAAAATAACACCTGCACATTTTTTTATTAGACCTATCTGGTGAACCAAGAACAGATGTTCGTAATATTACAAGGATATCACTAGCGCGTCGCCAACCTTCTAACCTAGAAGATATTATGTCATACTTCCCAGTAATTTCACTGCCTATCATCCATCAAACCGGAACACAGCAAAATAAGAGAAGTACCAAACGAGGGAAGTACAAACGAAGACCTCTCTATGAGATCTACCGTATGTTTCCACGTTTTATCACTTACGGTGATTATTAAAATTAATGCACAAATAATTCAACATCAGATAGTTTAAATTTAAATATAAATTTATATATTTCACTATCACGTCATGTAGTCTTAATCTATAATCATAGAAGAAAACTTCCCCCGGGCATAGAACAAATACGTACCAAGCCCCGGCTGCAGCAGTACTGGAATATAGTTCACTAGCTTTTAACCGCAGCTTCGCCCGGGTGAATTTTCCTTCGAGAATTTTCTATCGAAACTACGCTTTTAGATATAAAAAGTAGTAAGTATCAATCCTTATAATATTAGTTAGTTGAGATTGGAATATTAGATTTTTAATTGCCAAAATTATCGTTTATCGTAAATTTCACATGATTAGAACGTTTTTTTCGAGATTGAATGACGATTGATTGAAAAAAGGGTACCCAACTATATGTATGTAAATATAAAGACTATTGGTTGAGTAGATAAAGCGTGAAGAGGTAACGAACAATATTACTTTCACATGTAAGGGATGTTTTGTTTTTAGAGGTATAGAACTTTAAGTTAGTAACATTTTTTTAAATGGCGGCCATTTTGTCAGCTGACAAGTGATTTATGTTTGGTTCGGCATTTCAATATGAGACAGACGCCTGAATAACGCTTCAAATTGTGCAATTTTATTTCGAAAATCATGGTTCTGTTCGAAATACGTATCGCGCACTAAGTCCATTATACGGTCAACATAATTGTCCGTCTGAGCAATTAATTCGATTAACTATGGAATGTTTTCGCTCCACGTGTACCCACTCTAAATGATAAAACGCATCCACAGAGACTTCGTGCAGTGCGTAGGTACTGAAGAAGTCAATGCTGCTGTAAAGCGTAGCGTAGAGGAAGACCCGAATCAGTATATCCGATATCTTGCACAGGATTCGGATACGTCCATCCATTTTATAGAAGATTTTGAGGGGAGATCTTATTTTGCGTGGTTACAAAATCCAACTCGGGCAAGAATTAAAGCATCACAAGGTGTTTTTTAATTGCGTAAATGGGCCCAAAGTAATATTGCCGTTGAACCCGATTTTCATAAGCGAATGATCTCGTACCAAATAAGGATTGCTTAAAACTTTTATAAGAATAATATACTGAGAACACTCTCAACCCCTGAAATCCTATAAATATAATATATAACAAATCGTGACTGTGTTCTGCATACTCCGTTGTGTTTGACGTGATTAAGTCTAAGTTACTGATAACAGTTTGTTTGAAGATTGACTCCTCATTCTTAATAAGATCGAGTGGTATTATTCAATTTTGGGTGTAGATGATAATTAATTTTCAGAAACATTAAACTTTGTACCTAGATTGTGGTATTATCAGTATATTGTGTTATTATTATTAATATATATATATATTGTTTATTCTTTTATTTTAGGTTAAAATAAACTTATGCGTTGCTTCTGAAAACGAAGAAACGACAATTAAAGTCTATTCTTCCACCAATTATTCTTATTTATCTATCTT
>JACJUM010003147.1:13283231-13444649 GCA_020976665.1 Heortia vitessoides
CAATTATTCTTATTTATCTATCTTAAATCACAATAATCTAATACAATAATAACCTCTCAACTGACCATTGACCTCAGACTTTAGCGCTTGTCAGTTGTCAATGTCATTCAATGTCGTTCAAAAATTAAAGAAATATTATTTCTTTACATATATATTATTATTATTATATATTGTTTTTATTAGATATCAAACATAAGCGAATTTTTTTTTATATGTTCAAGTCATAAATAATTTTTAACTTAATGGTAACTGGTTGTAATATGTTATATAATTTACGTGTTTACTTCTTATAATAAAACTACTTTTTTGTTTAAACTAAATTCTTTTGTATTAACTAAACATGTTTATAACGCGGTTCATTTGCTTTAGAAGAAATTGTAAAAAAACGGTTACTGCTAGGTAACCAAAATGACGAAGGAAAAAAATACTTAAATGGTAAAAATAACTGCGTTTTACATACATATATACATCTCACCTGACTCCCATCGGAGTAGGCGTAGTCTTGCTACGATCTTGGCATACCTCTCTCGTGTTAATCCTACCATACACGCTCCTTTATGCTTGGTACTTCTGGCCAGGCTCGTCTTTAATAGCTCTTCTACCTGGTTACGGTATGTTCGCCTAGTTCGACCTGTACTAACTCTTCCATTCACTTCCGCCTTATAAATTTGTGCAGTCATTCTGCTTTTTTTCCATGTCCAAACCATCTCAACATTCTTTAGTTTATTGTCAACATCATCTTGAAAGGCTTTTTAATCTGGTTGTCCTTTTAGGTAGTGACGCCAACAACGCAGTTAAAAAAAAAATTACTAATTATTAAGTATTTTATATTATATTTACTCATATATTTGATATTTACTTTAAATAAGTAAAATATACAAGTTACGCAAACAATAACTGTAAGCTTTCCTTATACATGAAAAATACACGAATCTTTCAAATCAAGATGAGTGATCGAACCTTTTTCTTCATACAGAAAAATAGATATCCCAAAGATAACAAAATGCGGATGGATAACAAACATGATTTCGGAACATTTTGCTCAAGTGAAAGATAAAGCAAAGAGAAATAGGTATATTGTCCCAGCGAGATGGAAAGTGGGGAATCCTTTTAGAGAAAGGACAGGGTTGACACCGTTTTGTCAAATCCTTCCTTCCTTTCGGTGGGGCCGCTGAAAGTTTGATGCGATGCGGAGTTACCACTTACACCATGAAACCATTTGCTGGTCTGCGTTTGAATATTTTTTTTCTATAGATTGCTCGTTGATTTTATACTTGCAGTCGTCACGTCTGCATGCAGCCGTAATCTATCACAAATTTATATTTGTAATTGTAACGTGTATTAGAGATTTTAGTTTGGTCTCTTCAAAACTTTAACTGCCAAAAATTTTTTTACTCCTCGATCCAGGTTCTTTATATCCTTGCTAATTATAGTTAAAGTTCATTTACACACATCAAGTTACACCTGATACAAAAAGTCATCTGTATTTGTATCTCACTCTCACATATTTCTAACGCCAAATAGCTGTGCTCGCATTGTTGTTTTCCGGTATGAAGTGTGAGAGAGGCAATGAAAATGATGTGTATTATGACATTATATCTTTAAGTCACAAGGTTGGCAACGTGCTAGTCTTTGCCGCACTGTCCTTATAATATTACGAGGATTAATAAGCTGGAGGGACACGTGGTCTGTATGCCTGTTGACTTTTTCAAATAAAAAAAGATGATCTATAAATAACAGATGACCCAACCCCCAATTTGAAAACATTAGCTGGGTGTTAATTTTTATACCAAAATATATTGCATTTGTACCAACAAGGCCAATTTCCAATTATTTGAAATGTGTGTTATATCTGCCATATTATGACAGTGATGTTCAAACACTATTAATTGAACACTACCTCGAACCCCTATTTAATACCACAGAATCGCATAATCTGCTTACAGTTAGCGAATAAAGCAATTTTCCAGTTATGATCAACCCGTGCCACCCCAGTGTAAATCACAGGCATTCAGCTCTAGGCAATTAGACCGGGCAAACAAATCTCGATCGGCCCGCTTTCTCTCATCTCATTAATGTCGTACTTGCATTTAATTAAAATTCACCCTTCAAGTAGGTGATGCGAATTTGTATTATCGATATTGCAATATCGATAATACAAAGCCTTGGGGTGGTCGGCAGTGCATAATAGTACTTGTTCCTGTGCGAAAACGATAGATAGTGGCATATCCATCCGACATTATGTAGCTGAAATGTAACCAGACGTGTATGGACACCAGCATTTCCATCGCGAAGCTACGCTCCACGATTGCCACCACGTCTACCAAGCCCGGAAATGATTGCCAAAATTCTCCCTTTCAAGGGCAGGCCTGAGTCTAGGGAATGTTCTACGGCTTCTATGGTGATGATGATTGTCGAAAACGATGAGTATCTATTCACAATATCAATGGTAAAACAAATCTTACAATATCTAAACCGATTGTTTTTAGAATAGTAGAAGAAAATCAAACGTAACATGCACACATACGTCAAAGAGGAACCTTATACGACAATAACAAATGTACGTTACCTAAATATTCAAGTTATTTAGTTGCACAGTTAACCACAAAGTTGCATTGTTTTGTAAACACAATGTAAGTACGAGTACAATAAACGTTATAAACTTTTCCGTTCGCAACAGCTAAATTGTGTTTAACAACTGTAACTCTGTATTCAATCCGCTTTAATATTTGAAAAGGATGTTGATTAATAAAATAAATGGTTAGATGTGTGTGGTTTTTTTCACGAACGGATAACCATTTCCTGGATTAAGCTTATTTGAGTTGTTTTTTAATAATTTTAATTTAACAACCAATTCACAGAAGCATCATCATTAAAAGTCCCAAAACGAGAGAATTCCTAAATATAATTAGCTTATGTCTGAACTTACTTTTGACCATAGAGCTCTGGTAGAGTAGAATAGTACATCCCCCTGTATTGTCACAGTTGACTGAGGATCGAAACCGGCGGATGGCGGCATACCCTCCCGAAACAATGTAGCTCAAGAACTATAATAGGTCGAGGATGGCCAGTAGGGTTCTCGTCGCGAATCTTCGCTCTGCGATTCCTACTAGGTTTCCCAGCGCGGCAATGATGAGCAATTATAGGGGAGGACTATGTCTAGTAGTAGACGTTTGGTCGCTGCTGTGATGATGAAGTTTTTTCTACACAGAGTAATTTTATCAAATTACCCTGACAACTAGAACAAACCCATTATACCCCAACTGGGCGTCTGGGGTACAAATTCATGCTATAAAAAATCTCCACATAAGATGAAAGCGGTCCCTATCCTTGACACCAAACACAAATTTACCTTAAAATAATTTCATTTTAGAAGTCCCTGTGCCTCGATATGCCTTTGCTTTTATCGATAAATTAACTCACAACACTGGAGATTGCCGCGTCTTCTTGGGTCCTGTCGAATCCGTTATTAGCACATTCTTTAGAGATAACGTCTTTCCACCCCCAGCGACCGTAAGATACAGTTGAAATATGACGTTGCAAAGCCGTTACTTTAATTAAATTCTTTTATATAAGTTCATCTTTGGAACTTAGGACTGTCCTACGGTAATTGAGGGTGAATATCTTGTTGTCCTTATTAACTGATCTCGAGGCAACCCTTTCTCTGTTTAGGGGATCAAAGATTTTCGTACCGTACATTTTACTTTACATAAAACATTGCTTACTGTGAAGTCTGTATTCTGAAAGTTTATCTGGTATTGTAAAATTGAAATATCACAACAATGATCTACCCCAATAGGTTTTTTAAATATATTTTTTGTAATAATTACTGACAAGTTGTAGAGTTAATTGAGAAATAAATGCTTAGACTTTTTATCTATCAATCAACATTTATATTTGTTTTATATCTGAGTGTTACATATATACATCACGCCGGTATCCTATCGCGGTAGGCAGAGATCATGGATCTCCACTTGCTACGAACTTGGTAAACCTCTCTTGCTTCACTTATTCGCATCAGTCTATTCATACACGCTTGTTTATTCTAGGTATTTCTGAGCTGGTCCTTCCTTAATACCTTTTCTACTTGGTTAAGATATGTTCTCCTCGGTCGTCCTATACCAACCCTTTCATTTACTTCCGCTCTATATACACTAATTTGCAAAAAAACAGGCGGTTTTGATTTTAATTCTTTTTATTAAATAATATGGTATAAAGATGATTTAATCATTTGTACGTGTTACTGGCCGGTTTTAAAAATGCCGTGGTGTTTAAAACAGTACGTTCTAAATTCAAATTTTCGTTTGATGCTCGTTTTTTTCAGAAAACCACTTTTTATCCTACATTTTTGGTGCAAAGTTCCAAAAGATAATATCGGTTTTCATAACTTTTAGTACATTTTTATGAATTTATTTCATATTCTTAATTGTCAAAGCTTCATTTATTGCTGTTTAGCTGTCTCAATAATGTTAGAGAAAGTGATAAAAGCTACCAAAATTATTGCGCTGCTCGAAGAGGGTTGCAGTCAATGCTTCGTGGGTCAAAGGCTAAGTGTGAGTCGCTCGACGGTTCCAAGGACCTGGCAGCGGTATCAAGACACCGGTTCCGCGGAGAGAAAGTCTGGTTCTGGAAGAAAACCATGTACCCAACCACGGGATGATCGTTTTCTTGTGAGTCGAAAGACGTGACGTGAAAGAGTGAAAACGGCTCACTGACTGGACATCGATACATAACGGAAGTTCTAATTCTTCATGCACAACCCGCATTGGTCGCTTTAGGCGAAACTCAATTTTCATGGATGACAACGCTCGCGCCCACCGGTCTGGCGATGTGGAAGCGTATGTGCAAGAGGTCGGCATTCGTCGTTTGGATTGGCCAGCTTGAAGTCAAGATCTCAATCCTATAGAGCATGTCTGGGACGTTCTGAAACGATGCGTGAGATCTGTACAGCCGGCACTGCAGATCATCAGAGAGCTAAAGAATGTGATTACCGCGGAGTGGGAACGTATTCCGCAAGCAAGTATCCGGGATATCCTCGCTAGCATACCAAGACGAATTCAAGCTGTTATTTCAGCAAGAGGGAGTCACACTCAATACTAAACATTTATCTGCTTTTACTTTATTGAAGAAAAAACAAACAAAAATCTTTGTAAACTTTTACATGACGAGCATATGCACTACTAGCAAGCATACACTACTAGTGAACTTTAGCATTCAAACCCATAAATTTTATGAAAATTTTATGATAATACTGACGAAAACGATTATTTGCTTATTAATTTACAGAATTGTGAAAGTAAAACTACCTATAATTATCAAACAAACCGATAGTAACATTTGAAATGGTTCATTGCTTAGGTGCCCGTTTTTTTTGCAAATGAGTGTATTTGTGAAGTCATTCTGTTTTACATCCATCCTTTCTACATATTCAAACCATCTTAACATTCCTTTCTCTGTTTTTGTCACAACATCATCTTTAATACCACATCGATCTCTATTACACTATTCTTTAATCTATCTCTCAAACTTACACCATACATACTTGAAATTGCTCTCATTTTAACAACATTTATCCTACTTGCGTGCTTCTTCTGCCATGCCCTGTCAATACTATATATCAGTTTTGGAACCAACCCCCCAACCAACATATCTGAGTGTCATATATGTGTTATTGAGTAGTATGCTTTTAATTCCTTAGTTATATTTTTATTAAACTTTAATGCACAACATATTACAAAATGGTAAATGGCCGTTTTAATGCCAGTTGGCATTATCTCCTAGTCAACCATTACACGTAACAGAAATATATAATGGTGCAGATAATATATATACAAAATAGATAAATGCTACATACATATTTGTATAAATAAACGCAATAAATACATTTGATATTTGATATCCGTACACAAGTCGATAAATTTATTTTTATTTGGTTTACAAATGTAAATAAAAACATGCCTGTACAGGGTTATCTAATAACATTTGTAAATACGCAAAGCCACGCCTCGTCCACATTTGATGAGTGCTAAAAACGTTTGCTATTCAACTCTGCCGGTGCCACACGGCATTTCCAGGAAAGTACCACCCCCTTGTACCAGGTATTGTAAGAAGCGACTAAGGTACTTAAACCGATAGATGGCGGTATTTCCATCCGAAAGCAGCAGCAGCATTCTCTAACATAGAAGTGGGTTTATTTGTTAATATATATATTGATTAAAACATAAACTCATACAGACTCATCATTTAATATTGCTTATGCGACCTACGTTCCAATCCCAAATTTCGCTAAACAAACTGAAATTAATGACGCGTGCACGCTAAAGACATACAGCTTAAAAATTGAGGTCAGCATAATCCTCCGTTTCGTTTTCTGTGATTATAGGGGTCTGAGCAAGATTGATGACGACTACCAGCCTTGGTGCCCGGCTTAAACGCTAAATCCACCAGATTATGAGGCATAAATAGCAATTCATGCCTGTCCTACGCACACGTGTGCGCTAAGCCTGTATGTTTTGGTGTTCTAGGAGACTTAAGTAATCGTAGTTAGGTGTTACTTAGCTGTGTTAGGATGCGTGTAGTTATTAATGAATGTATTATAACCGTTTGCTTGAATACTCTCTTCGCAGTTTAAGTAGTACTAGTTGGTGGTGACTTAGTTTTCGTGGAAATGGTCATGGAATGGCTTTTGGAAGAAGTATGTGTCACATCCCCACTGAGGACAAATATTTATGGAACAGACATATATGTTGGTGTTGACGTTTTGGTATTATATATATTTACATATACATATATATATATATATATATATTATGTATATATATTAGCAGCCGTAAAACCAATGACGGACACCAAGGCCTTACAAAGAAAGGGGGATTTTTGCCCATAATTGCCTCTTCGTATGTGATGTTAGTGTAGTTCAATCTGTGGTTTGGTTTCCGTAACACGAGCGCTTTAAGCGACCTACCTTCAAGTCAGGTCAATAAAAGAGATGTGATGTGAATGATAATTGATAATAATAATATGGAAAAAACGAATAGCATGTAAAATACAAATGAATATACCTATTTACTATAATCACAAATCTTTTTAGCGAATGACTTGCAAAATCATTTAGATTTCGAAATATATTTTATAAATTAAACAATTTCAAAGTTTCCAAACGGGAATAATCTCTTCATTCTGTATCAAATTAAGTCTTCAAAGGCGATGAATCTGACGCCTCCTAAAGTCCTTGTGAATTCTGAAACAATCGGCTCTGAAGACTTATCTTTTGGATACAAAATGTTTTTCAATTATGCATCATTCGATCTGGATTCGGGCGTTCTCTACAGATCCATAGAGTTTCTATGAGCCCACATGTTTTGGTAGGAGGGGGGAGAGATTACATAGGCACAGTGCCGTACTACGACAAACAGCGTCCACATAATATTTATAAATATTGACTAGCGGACGCGACAGACGCTGTCTTGATAAATTACTTAGATAGACTGACTGCAGCGCTATCTTCCAGGTTGATTTTTGAAACTAAACGGAACTTACGGAACGTAAGGCGCCAAAACCTCTACAAAATATCTTCCAAATTTCACCAACAAAATAGAATAGTACTTCCCCCTGAATCGGGTGTCGTAGAGGCGACTGAGGTACCGGAAACGACAGATTGCGGTACATCTATCTGAAACAACGTAGCCCATTGCATCAGGGTTCAGGGCTCTGCGATTGCCACCACGCCTGCCCAGCGCGGTAATTAGCGCGGACGATATTCCCCCTATCGGGGGGAGGCCTATGTCAAGTACTGGAAGTTGTGCGGCTTCTATAATGATTATGACATTGTTCCATCACAATGATTATCCTTTCTTATTTAAAAAGTTCAGACTACGTGTTCTAGTTAGTATTACTTGCTATTCTATAACTTCTCTGTACTATCTATTGTCTAGATTATTTTTTGGTACACATTCCCCTATTGCAAGCTTATGTAATTTGCTTATCGAAAATATATGTAGAGTCAAGGTCCACGCCGATTCATTTGCCACGCCAACCTGAACTAAAAGCTGACCTACGCCTTTTTGCATTTGAGCTGCTTCCGACCTACAATCGTCTCCTTTACAACTGTCTGTCACCTAGGGAACATCTTACGATACCCTAGTATAGAAGGCAAGGATTAAGTATAGACATAGAAACTGGTTTCAAATATAAATATGAAATATGCACCGACTTGAAATGCCCTAGCACAAGCCCTACCGCCGGCCCTGCTAAAGGCTGCTCCCAACACGCCTAAGCCTTACAAACGTTGCCCGGAATCGGCGTTATTTAGCAGCGACGCGTCTAATTAAGGGGCACCCTAACTTTTCTTGACGTCAAGCCTGCGTATGTTCCTTGGGATAGATTGTTTGGACAGCCGATCGGCACAAACGGATTTGGAGGGATTTACTAAACTTTGTTTAGGCAAGTTTCCCGTTTTATCTTCTAGAATGATTTGTGCGTGCTACTAGGTCGTAAAGTAGGATAGCTTTGATATAATATGTATATTATTGTCAAAATTAATTGAACCTGAATAAGGGCCAGTCTCAAGTTCCTAAATTTACCAATTTATTTTTACCATGAATATAGTGTAAAAACGTTATGAAACAGATTATTCGGCCGATTTTCTAAACTTATTCTAACCGACAAGCATGTTATAAAAATTATTTTTACTTTTCTAAATAACCTTTTAAATTATTAAACGAGACAGATCATTTTAAATATAAATAATAAGAGTATAAAAGAGACGCGCATGTATTTGAACAAGTCATAGCCTAAATTAAGTCCATTATCTTTAAACAAATAATAAGCAGTCTAAAAATTACAAAATACAATTCAACAAGACGTGCGTATTAAAACCGGCCTCACATCCCGGAAAAAAGGGAGCGAGCGGGAATAGGTTAAGTGTGCCCGGGGGAACCGGGCGGGCATCCCGAACGTGTTTTTGTATCAGCCAAGGGCGCTAGTTTGCTCCCTAATAAAAATTTAGCGACGCACCGAATTGGAAGTAGGTGAGGTACCCTTCCTATTTTGTTGGTTTCACGATGTTATTTATTTATGGGAATGCTCATTGACGAATGAAGAATTCATTCGTCAATGAGCATTCCCATAAATAAGATAATTCCCATAATTAGAGCAAAATGTCGGGTAAGGTAATTCATTATAAATAGGCAAATTATTATCAGGGTTTTCCAAAATAGATTGTCAAGACCGATCGTACGCGGTTTCCATCCAGCGCGGTCCTGCATGCCACCATAAATGATCTAAATGAACCAGGTAATCAATTCCTTGATTTTGTTTTATTAGACCAGTTAGGCAAACAACCATACTGTCATTGTAATAGTAATCATCACAGCAGCCTATAGACGTACGTAATATTAGAATGATATCACTAGCGCGTCATCAACCTAGTTAATTAAAGATATTATGTTACATTAACCAGTAAATTCACTGCTTCTCTCACCCATTTTAACCGAAACATGGCAATGCCCAGACTGCAATTTTGCTTATAGACGAAAGGTAAGTAAGTTGGATGTACAAACTCTTTACACGAAACCTTAGCATAGATAAATATAGTTATGATAGATTTTGTTATCTGCTGGTAAAGGAGATCCTTCGTTGATGGTCATACCTATAATTACTAGCGGACACCTACTTATATCGTCTGCGTGCACGTTTATTTATATCATACATTTTATTTTGATGTGTGAGCAATTTTATCGTAAAAATTAGTGCCTACTTTTGAAAGAAGTGAAAGAGGAGAGACATTATGTTCATAATATTAGTAGGAAATTCATTGACTTTTTAAGTATCATATTAAAAATTTTTTACTTCCTTTGTATGACGAATACTGAAAATTAACAAATGAAAGTTCTCTTCAACATGTAATTTAAATTTCACAGTACATAATGCCAATATCGCGGTTACTCTAGTACTACTAGGAAATTCTAGGCTTTAAGGTGCGGGCTCATTCAGATCATCTTCTAGTTCTCCGGCGCGCTTACCGGAGTGTAGCCTCTATTCCAGACTATTATAAAAAAATATTCATTATAACAAATTAAATTGAAATGAAACTCGAACCTTTTTCTGGGAACTGCACTGCCGTTATGTTACCAAGAAGGTCTCATATTGAAATATAGGAAAAACTTCCAAGTCGAGTCGATTTTGTTTCCTAGAGTTGTGCTGAAAAGTCAGTGCAATGCCCTCAACCTAAAAAAAACTAAAATGTCATACTTTTTACAAATTTAAAGCTCATATAAAAATATAGTTGCATTTGTTTTTTTTTGCAGAAAAGTCACTGCTACCTCATAAATATTGCTATAATTTTGTTACTATAAATATTTGAACGTTATACTTTGGCAAATAGCTTTACGCATTGATAAATACTTAATTTTTATCTGTTAAAACATATTCACTTATGATAGAAGTAATTTTAATTTGATTGCTTTTTGCAGAAAAATAATGTAAATGTACTCATCATAAATACAATTAAAATTTCTTGTGCTATGCATAGACTGAGTACTATACAAACACTTGACCGCCCTAAAACATAAACACGCTACATCATAGTCAACCGCATCTAAGCCGACGCAGAGGTCCCATGGAGCGGACGAACCAATCACTAGAACCAACAGCAATACTAATGCAAATTGGGATTACCCACCTCCGGACACCTATTATCCGGTGTAAACAGCGCTGCGCCGGTCATAGTTTGCTATGACTCTCCGCAGAAGTGTCCACACTGCATATTATGACAAAGGCTTCGTTCCTTTATAAGCTTTTTTTTTAATAACCAGACTTCATATTATTTTTTAAATTTAAATGAAATAATAAAATGCTTACCGAAAAAAAACGTTAATCAAAAATTTTAAAAAGTTATATAAGCTGCGTTTTAAAGCTATTAAAAAGTAATTTTATAATAAATTCACACATCCCAAACATTGTCCTGACTCCGAGATATATCATAAAGCACTTGTGTTACGGACATCAGACAACATATGATCCAGGCATAGAATAAACACATATAATTATCATGTATATATAATTGTACTGGGATTGGAATCAAACCATCTTTGGAGCACACGGAACACTGCCGAATGTTATCGGGCCCGTCATATAAACAAATAGCATAATGCAAATATTGGTTTTAATTTTTTTATTATTAGACCAGGTCGACAAACAAGTCCGCGTGTTAGTAAGCGTCACTGCAGCCTATAGACGCTCGTAATAACGATATCACTAACGCGTTACCAACCTTGTAACTTGAGGAAATTATGCCACATAACCCAGCAAATTTACTGCCTCTCTCACAGCAATGCGAACACTGCTATTTGGCGGTAGAAAAATAGAAAAATAATATATAAGTGAGAGTGAAATACCAATGCAGATGACCTTTTGTATGAGGTCAACCTAATTTAATTGGCTTTGTTCTCGACACATTACCCTTGCTTTCTCCATATTTTCATCTGCGCTGCAGCAGCGCGTGCCTACGCAGTTTTGGCTGTGATGTTAACCTAATTTACCTTTCGAATCCTTTTACAATTGTGTACGTAATGAAAAATGTGTTTGTAAAAAAAATCTTTTGTTATTTTTATTCTCTTTATAGATTAACGCCGTTTTTAAGTACTGTTCAGTTATTCTTGAATACATTTCGGAATTATATACGTTAATTATGTCAGCGTAATCAAATCTTTCAGTTAAATTTATTTACCACTTGCTGGTTTCCATAGAAACATAGTAAGGGGTTCGTTAAGAAGGGAGTAAAGAGATTTTTACAGGGTCGCCAACCCGGAAATGTTGCCTTGATGTAATAAACGTCTATAGATTGCGGTAAACGCCTGTCATCAAAAAAGTCACATCTTGGTAAAATTAAAAAATAAAAATTATAGGAAGTGCTCATATGATGATGAAGCCAAAAACTGATTATATGTACCTAAAACAACCCAACTTCTTCAAGTTTTAGAAGGTTTGATCACAGCACATTTAGAGAACATACATTGTATTATCAACTAGAAACAAAGAATCTACTTCATCATACCAGCCATTAAAAGTCCAAAGTTGAACATAGGCCTCCCCAAGAAAGGGGGTATGTGGCCCATAATTGCCGCGCTGCACAAGCGTGTTGGCAATTGCAGAGCGCAGCTTTCGCGACGGGAAAGCTGCTGCCCATTCCCTACCCTGTACATTTGAGCTGACTTTTTGGCATGGATATACCGCCATCTGTCGGTTCTAGTATCTTAGTCGCCTCTTACGATACCTGGTACAGGGGGGTACTATTTTACACTTCCGGAGCCTCAAAGCTATGGAAATCTACTTAATTAACTTTAATACTCATAACCACAGCACTATATAATTTGTAGTTTGACTACCGCCAAGGTAAGTGTAAAATATGTACTATATCATTTGTCTTATATTCCGAAGATAATACTTGTAACAATAAAATATATACATTTGTTATTAAGTATTTTTTACTCTATATAAGTATATTATTTATATACCTATCTATGTAACTACAGCATTATTAATATACAGTAAAGAGAAGGATCTTATCAAAAACAAGGTTTTTCAAAACTAATTGAAAAAATATATTTTGTATTACTAAACATTAAAACCAGTCAAATTGAAAGCCTTCTCCTTTTCTTGAAGCCGGTAAAAACGGTTTATAACTCGACTTGGACAGGTAGACTCTTTGAATTAAATCGTCATCTTGAACCACACAACTTAGGTACATATCCGTTTATATTATCGATTTCTGATATACGCACGTCTGTTATTAATTCCAGTCCACTTCTACAGCGCTGGTCGCCCTACCGACACGCACAAGAATATAATGTAACTCAATATTCAACCTTATGTTGAGGTGTTACGGAGGACAAAACTAAGGTGGTTGCGACTTTGTGCGTCGAGTACACGCTGTAGAGTGAACTGCAATTTATCGAATGATGGGAAAGGCTTTGATATCCTCACTAGCCTTTTGCCGATCCCGTTAGAACAGTGTTCATGCTGGCAGGTTTACATTTAATATACAACAAGCTTAACACTTTGTCCTATGTACCTAGATATGGCATTTATATTCTATTCCTACATCTATCTAAACACCAGCCATTAAAAGTCCACTGTTGGACATAGGCCTCCCCAAGAAAAGGGGTATATTGCCAATAATTGCCGGGCTGGGCAAGCGTGTTGGCAATCGCAGAGCGTAGCTTTGGCGACGGGGAAACTGCTGCCCATCCCCGCCCTGTACATTTGAGCTGACTTTTTTGCACGGATATACCGCCATCTAGTCGCCTCTTACAACACCTGGTACAGGGGGAGGTACTATTCTACTCTGCCGGTACCTACACCTACAGTAGAAAGTTGTTATGGCACTCGCTTTTCACCTCGGTGAAAGCGAGCTTATAAGCGGTGATCACGCTTATTGCAGCCGTATTAAGTGAGTGGTACGCATGCAAAGAATCACTCAATAAACCCTTTCATTTTTTACTCCAGTAAGGTTGAAACCGATTTTTGGAACATTTAGTTCGTCCAAAAATAAGACTAGTAACCCCACCATAACCCCATCCTTTACTACTCCGGCCACACTACTGCAGTTTTCACTCACTCACCCAAATCACCTGGAAACTTAGGGGTGAAGGAATAAAGGCCGGGCGAAAAAGTCAATGCCTGGATCCCAACCAAAATATCGTCTTGTTTAAAAATCCCAAGCAGAGTTTTATATCTAAAATTGCCCAATACCTGAATGGTCATAGCCAATTATTTTTCTACCCTTCACAAGTAAATAACCAACGAATCAGCTCAATCGTAAAAGCCTTTGAAATTGTAAAATGGTGAATTTAATCATTTCTTTTTGAAAGCGTCCCAATTAGATCCGCTCATGCCATTTCTTTAATTTCACAACACTGCCTTGACACAATTTTTGGTAGCACAAAGAGGTGCTATTCGATCGTTCAATGAGCAGGACAAAATGCATTAGACTATAAAATTTGCCAATTACGACCGAGGTAGTACTGAACGGATCACAATTATATACCCTTTCTTCAAAAGGGATCGTTTTAATTTAAATCCGGGCCTCTTAAGCTGTGTGCACATGCGAGCATTCCATGTTATTAATAAAGGATAGGGCCTTGTGATGCCCGGAACAAATAAATAATCCCCCTCTAATATAATATGAAGTATTTTTCGAGGTCTACCATTTCCAACCTGACATAGAAAAGCTTAATGGAGGTAGGATTTTACTGAAGACATTTTTACTAAGTGTCTGGTGCGTTATACGATTAACCGCTCGTGTATAAATTAATATCAATACAGAAAAATACAATTAGAGTGTTGTGAATGTTTGTTAATTTAAATTAACTGCTTTTTACTAAATGGATGGATGTATACACGGTACATATAACAAATTAATTGTATTTGTTTGTGTCTGTCTGTCTGTTTGTTGGAGGAACGGCTAAACCAATTTTGATGTGACTTACACTGGCAGTTGATATAATAAATAGTAACTTAGGCTATATAACATCACATTACAACTAATAGGAGCAAAGCATCAACCAAAAATGTGGCAAAACGGTCGAAAAATATACGTTTGTTGAGCATTCGTTGTGTGCGCTCCATTGGAGTTGCGCAAAAATAATGTAAGAATGCGGACAAAGTCGCGAGCACATCTAGTCTAATATAAATATAAAGAACCAGAACAAAAAAGTATGTTAGGATCGAGACAAATGACAATATTTAATCTGCTCATGGTGTATAATACGCGTTAGTTTTTTTATGTGCGGACATGTATATTATTTATATATCTTTACTTAGTATTAGGTACAAAACTTTCTGTAATGTTTGAAGCAAATAAAAAATACTCAATACATCATTCGGACAAGCTCCGGTGAAACAATTTGTATACGTTTTAATAAAAGGAATTATTCAAATGTTGATTAAGAAATTCAATGTTATAATTAAAATTTTAATTAATCACTCCAATTTAAAATTAGTTTTATTGATTTACGTTATAATTGTTTAAAAATTTCATCAAATGTGTTTTTATGTCGTAAAATTTGTATAGTATGTACACAACAAACCAAATTTTATAAAAATGTTACTTAAACTTCTTAGATATTGAACCTGAACAAACGCAAAATTTCTTAATTGCTGTACCTAAAACGTCAAATAGAAATATAAATCTAGCTTCTCCCCAAAAGAATGGGAAGCTTTATTATTTTTTATCATTGTTCAAAATGGCTTAAGTGTTTTTATGATTATAACCGCCTCAGTTGATTTCAAATCTGTAGTATACTCAGATGCATTAAGAAAAGTTTTTTTTTTAAGATTCTGATTTTAAATTTATTTATTTGTGTATATTAATGAAGTCTTATGAGTTTTGACAGAGTTCCGGTTTGACTTATATACAAGCACAATTTTGTCTACAGAAAATTATATTCTAAAAGATAAAAACATTTTTACATTGTTAAGGACAAAAATGGATTTAGAAACTTATCATTAATAAATTCACAAAACATCTCCGATCTGACTCCGAGATAAGTCTATGCGAATAATCTCGAATCACTTGTGTTCGGACGTCAGACAACAGAAAAATCTCATATGCCGAAATATTTTTCCTGGATGGGGATAGAACCCACGACCTTTGGCGCACAAGATAGAATCATTACCATCTACGTTATAGAGCCCATCATGTTGTAAAAAATAAGGAGCGAAGCGATCAAGATTCTAATACTGAATTATTGATAATGAATATGTGGTTAAAAACACGTGTCACAAACACAAAATTATGTCAATGACCTCTCTGAACGAAAACCGTGTTTATCGCGATTAACGTCGTTAACCAGTCACTTTATTGTAACCGAAAGTTTTATTAAAGGCCATTCTGACAGATCAAAGGGTTCCCTCGGTATCCCAGGTTACTGGAATTCCAACCGGTCGGATTCGGCTGCCCTATTAGAAATTAAATCGAACTGAATCACATTTTGGTGGGAGATTCTGAAGGATTTGCAAATAGGGGATTTAGAGTGCTTGAGAATCTGGTATCCTTATTCGGGACCGTTAATGAAAGGAAATTTTGATTTGTCATGGATATAGCTGCACTTGAATAATGAGTACCTAAGGGAATTGTAATAATTAAATAAATCTCTCAAATAACTGACACTAGAAAAAAAATTATAGGATTTAAATGAAAAGACTTTGTATTATTTATCTCAGTACAAGACGGTTGCCAGCCCGCGCTTCATTAAGTGACAGCTGTCAAAGAGTCCTATATCACTCTTGCAAGCTGGTTTTACCATGCATCGAGATCTCTTTTATCGTTACTCCTTTGGGAACAAACGGATGTGGCTATCGGATCACAATAGGTAATTTAAAACATTATATTTTAGAATTTAAATAAACAAATGAACTGATAGCTCTTTGTAGGATTTCTTTCTTATTCCAAATTAAAGAATAAGAGGAAAAACGTATCGTCGATATTGAATTAATTTTATTATCATATTATCTCAAAGAAATACTTTGAGAGCAGGTAGCACTTTTTAAATTAAAACTTCTGGAACACCACGACACTTATACAGTTAAAAGCTGCCAATTATATATTTTTAAATAAACCAACCCTATTCATTTTTTTTGATGATGTATTTGGTATAATATACTATTAAATGTAGAAATAAAAAGAAATTTCTCGTTGTTATTGTGTAAATTTTAACTTGTTGGTACATATTGTACCTAAAACAATTTTGTTCGCTAAATGCATCATTTATTTCCTAGCGCACGCATTATGAAATAAAACAGCTGCACAGGCACCCGGAGAAGTGCCATTAAGCTATTAAAATTTTTTTGTATTCATTAAGTATGCATATACGCGCTTGTTTAAGTATTTTTAGCAAACATGAGTACTACACACACAGGTGCAGATTTACTTATCAGTACAAAAATATCAACCAAATTCAAACTCAGTCTCCGTCAATTAAAAGGGTTCGCTATCTGGATTGGGTATATCGAGTACAGCATTGATGTATAGCTTTGAGTAGGTACATATGCATGCATTTGGTACTTAATTGCTATACATGTGGGACATTTATTGTGCTCATGTATAAACGCTTCGACGTCGATGTTAATTATGGCATGGAAAGAAAAGTTGGAGTAATCTTTATTGAAATTAATATAAAAAAAACAACTCAAACACACAATTATTGTGCGTACGTACACGTAGTGCACATATCGTTGACACCCCACTGCATATTTTGTGGTTTGTATGTATTTTTTCAACACGTGTATATTTTTATAGGCTGTATAAGACTACGGACCGACTTACTGAGTAAATCCGAGGAAACAAATTGAATCCACAAACAACATTTGCCCGGAAACATTCCGAGGCACTTTTGCCATTTATTATCCCGGCCATCAAGTCACATTAAATTTCTTATTCATTTTATTTTTGCGGGGTCACGGGTCCCGTCCGGAATTCCTGCAATGCTTTGATCTATGCCAAACAAAAAAAACATAGACGAAAATGCACTTGAAGCGTCTTCATAAAGGGGAGAAAAATATAATTTATTCACGAGATAATTTTCTCCTCCCTAAAGATGCGACGTTTGAAGTGGGGTGAGCGCGATGTTTGCACTGGGACTCCGACGCAGTCTTTGCTGTACTCTCCTAGGGGACTTTACTTTGTCGATCTTATTTTTATATCTCTTTTTAAAGGACAGTGTCAAGCTAATTATTATACTTTGATATATGTACCTAATATAAGCATTTTTAAAACATATCTTGATATCTTTGTTATGTCGAAACGTTATATTTGTATTAATTCAGTGGTACGTATGTACAATTCAATATACTCTCGCGATCACGTTCCTCTTTCATTTAATAAACAAGTTTCATTCCATTTTTTATTTATATTAACCTCTTTTTTTGTTTTACACAAAATATAAACATATATAATAGAAAGAACGCCAAGTTTGGATGTTACAAATAAATAAAAATTACGTATCTAAAAGCAAACGAAAAAAACAAAAAAAAGTAGCACGGAATAATGCTACAGCTGTCCCAACTGCGTTATAACACGTTACTTTAAACAATATGTATCTATTTAGTAAATATTTTTACGATCATATAATATTTTCAAACTACGTCGAAAGACGGTGTCTTATCACATTGCTCCTGTCATACAACTTTAATAACAATTCAAAATTTAAAAAAAAATCTCTTATTAAACACATTGATCCTAATTTAATATTTATCTGCCATACTGAACAAATTTATACTGAAATAAAAACTAAACAAAAAATTATCTAAACAATACAACAGTCATGGTTGTATATTGTACGATTATATGCTACAATAAATATGAGAAGATTAATTAAGCATTGAATAATTAAGCTCATTTAAAATATATTTTAAACACCAAACCTAAGGAAATGATTATGATTACTTATTATAAAGTTTTACAACTCCATTATTATCTAAATAGAATTGAACATGTGTAAACTTAACTTATTAAATACAAACTGGGCGGCGTCGTCGTTATAAATGGTAATAAAGTAAACACCCAGCATTTAATGAACGTACATACCTGTGTGTAATTTAATAATAATATATCTTTTTACAGGAATTGAAACAAGGAACTCTATACCTAAACGTATATGTCCGTCAATATTATCGATTTTATTTAACAAATGTTTACAGGAGGGCTTCTGTCCAAGGATATAGAAGACTGCTAGAATTACTTCGGCGCATAAGGGCGGCTCAAAAGATGTGACTAATTATATTATCAGCCAATCTCAATCTTGCCTACGTTAGGAAAAGTCCTGGAAGGACTTGTTCACAGCAATCAGTACTTACATATCCATTAGAATATCCTTCCACAACACGGATTTGTTTAAAAGCACTCAACTGTAACTAACCTACTGGTATATGCAACATGGATTCTAACAAGCAAACCGACGCCGTGTATACAGATTTAAAAAAAAGCCTGTGATCGTGTTGACCATAAAATCTTGTTAGAAAAAATCACCTTTAACAGGATTCGCGGCAATCTATGGAAGCGGTTCAAATATATCAAATAGAACATAAAAAGTTGTAATCAATAACGTCGGGGCTCAATTATTGGCCCATTACTGTTCGTCATTTATATAAATGATATAAGCAAATGTTTTAAACACTGCAATTTCCTTCTCTATGCCAACGACCTTAAAATATAACTATTGAAATCAACGGTGATCATCTAAATCTTTAAAAGGATCTTGATCCTTTGACGAGCCTATTGTGGCCGCAATATAGTACTTCGCATTGATAAGTATAAATGTGTATGCTTCACTAGGAAAAATATTTAAGCTACTATAGCTACTCTTAGTGTGACATAAACCTCGAAAGAGTGCAAAGTATCGGGAATATTTGTAATAAAACCTATAAGATATACGGGTTTGTTTTGCGATCACCATTTTAGCCATTAGAAGTCCACTGCTGGACATAGGCCTCCGCAAAGGGGATTTTGGCCATAATTGTCGCGCTGGGCAAGCGTGTTGGCAATCGCAGAGCGCAGCTTTCACGATGGAGATGCTGTTGCCCATTAACTCCATGTGCATTTGAGCTGCACTGAATCGGATGGATATACCGCCATTTGCTGGTTCTGGTACCTTAGTCGCCTCTTACGACACCTGATACAGAGGGTAGTACTATTCTTTTCTGCCGGTACCACACGGCTTTATCTTACGATCTGGCAATGATTTTAAACGCCCAGCAATATTTGTTTTTCTATCCAATAAATCTTTAATACGCTCACAACTGGAATATGCCACCTCTATCTGGGACCCCTTTTACAATAAGTATTCAAACCACCTTGAAAGAGTGCAAAAGAAGTTTTTATGAAATATGCATCATAGGTGTTTTCGCAGTAAGTTGCCTCAGGTACCCAAAATTGTTACAATAATATTAATTATTTAATTTAGAAACTAGGCTGCTACAATTGCATATAGACATATTTAAAAAAAATGTTAATTCCTTTAAAAAGTCAGTGACTAATATATGTACTGCATGAAATCAACACTATTAAAAACACATATTTAACTCAAACTCGCTTTTACTTGCAAAGAAACTCAAAGATAAACTCTTACCAAAAATCTTTAATTTCCCAATACCAATATGTAGTTAACGGTGTTGGTTTTATAATTATGTTTTTTTGTTGTGATTATTATTTTTGAGGTATCCGGACTGTGAAACTGTTAATGACCCAAATAATTAAAAAAGAATGATCCAGCAGGATACATACTCGTATTTTATTTCCAGATATAAGAATTGAGTTGCGAGGTATTTTAAAGTCTCAGTGAATTCTCCGAACCCTATAAGCATTTAGTATTGTTGATCCTCGTGCCGAACTAGACTATCTCAAGATAATCACAATTAACCACAATGCAAAACCCGCTCTTATCTCAAGCACTGTAATAATTAACCGAAGTGCTTTACCCGTCTTCAAGTGACCTCAGCCAGGCTTCTGAGATAATTAAGCTACTTCTGAACTTGGTCCAAATTAATCAAGCGTTGTTCAATATAAACAACGATCAAATATAGTCTAACCAGACGAACCATTTTCAATGTAATAAAATTTTGCAAATGCAATAATGTCTGCTTCGGAATTTACAATATAAAGAATAATATTCTTTGGTGTTTGTTGTTGATTGACATTTTAATCACTTATATACACAGAAGTGTGTACTAAGCGATAAAAATACTTGTGCTAGATTAAGGGTATTTTTTTTATTTTGGGATTTCTGTTTAGGCTCTGGATTCAGGTAGGCAATTATTTTTGGTATAAACGTAAGTACTCTAAGTATTGTCGTCAAAACCATTTGGCAAAGTTACTTGTTTTTAGTGCTGTATTTATTTGATATTAGCAGCATTATGAAAAAGGCTTTTAATGTAACGATTAGATTTATATATTTTACAGCTTACTTCAGTTATAATTTGGTTTGCCGATTTCCGAATATATGTTAACAAATAAGTTGGAAAACAAGGAGTATTCTGTATTCTGAGTAGATTTTATTGTCTTAATATATTAATGTCCTGAGCTAAGTAATAAAATATTTATATTTTTAATACATTCGAGTGACAGTCTAATAAGAAAACAAAAGACGACGGCAAACGGAACACAACTCTCATATAAAAAATATGATGAAAAGATACTGTTTTTCCTATTCTAAACAGTCGCTAAGTAATGTTTACATCAGAAGATGATCTCAAAGACTTGAAGGTATTCTATCACTCCCATCATTACTTATTCTAAAGTTGTACAACAAACTTGAGACGTTTCATCGCGAATTTATTTTGCACGCTTTCAATTGTATTGAATAGACGCCCCCGGTCGTGAAATCGAGAAAACTTTGGAATACTGTTCATTATGAAATTCCCCCTACAAGAGTCCAGATATTAAACGAAAATACATCGTTTTACTTTACAGCTAACAAAGTTTATCATTAAAATAATGAATTCCTGTTAAGGTAATTTCATTAATTTTGCAAAGTTCGTATCTTAAAGTTACGTGAACGTTTTAATGTACAGCCTAATATTTTTATAAACGTTTAACATAGTTAACAACTCTATGTTTTGGCTCTATATTTATAACAGCTAACTAATAACTAAGCCAGTACACGGTGGTAAGCCCCGTGAGGTAGTAGAGCCCCTAGTATGGGGACTTTACTAGTATTTTTTAATCAATTTAAAAGATAAGTCGTAAAAGCATCACATACAGACAAACTTGTTTGACAAACTATTTGTATGGAGCAGTGGATAGCTAAAAACTTCTGTAAATAAATAAATACTTCTGTAGTGATTGGTTCAAACAATAGAGGCTTTAATCGGTACCATTATATTGTCGTTGCATATTAGCCACGTAGTACCGGCAGAATAGAATAGCACCTCCCCCTAAACCAGGTGTCGAAAGAGGCGAATGAGGTACCGGAACTGAATCCGAAGCAGCGTAGCTCAAATGCAACAGGGCGGGTATGGGCAGCAGCATGTCGTCGCGAAGTTACGCTCTGCGATTGCCACCACGCTTGCCCAGCGCGGCAACTATGGGCACATTCCCTTTTTTTCTATGTCCAGCAGTGGATTGACGGCTGCTATGATGATGATTGCAATATGTCACATGTCAGCTAAGGTAAACTTTTCAAGAAGAAGATAAAGTTCTATACCTTATTTATGTAATTAGGTACCTACTCTACATAAACCGAATTTGCCATATAATTATCAATATAAATGTGTTGTGTTTATTGATGCTTTCTGTGAGAAATATAGAGTAATAATAAAAAAGTTTGAAAGAGTTGTTCATCGTGAAGTTTACCTTACCTTAGTAACCTATTGTAGTATCAACGACGATATGCAAGAGGTAAATAAGAATCTATTACACAATCATCCCTTCAGCTTTAGCCTCGCTCCTCATAAAACTGATAGTAGTCAGTAGACTACACACGATGAAAAACGGGTATCGGCCCTCTCATCTATGAGACGCCCCGCCGTCTATTTTCGGTGGCGCTGGAATTGACGTCTCGAGTAGTCCAGCAATAGTTTCGTCCGAAAAAAAATCGATAAAAAATGGACGTGAAAACACCCGTAGGAACTACATTCATTGTAAGTAGACAATGTTGGCACACAATTTTACTTTATGTCAATAATATAGACGCAAGACCGGTTAATGGATATTCGGGAATCAAACGTCAATCATGGAATATAAACACTAATATATTTTTTAAGCAAATACATCTTTCATATCCACAAAAAACACTAAAGCCGCCGTTGTATAATATAAAAATATCAAACTTAACAAACATTCTGTTCAACTTCAAGACATAATGTGATATAAAACAAAAACATCAATCGTTATTTGAATAAACAAAGTAAAAACCGTTTTTAACGTTAATCCGTTAGGTGTTCGACTTTGGATCATACGAGTAGTATAACACTTTTGCTATTATAGAATAGATTGATTTACCTATAGCGTACATTACATGCAACAGGATAAATCATCATACGGGATATAGCACTAGCGCCGCGCCGTCCCTTTTCTGGCACATACTGGTATATTTCAATTTTGTTAACGAAATCTGCTATTTCTTTATTGTTTGGAACACTATTAAGTCAAACACCCTATAATGCTTATTTAATTTTAACAGAAACTTAACGTTATAATACGGTGTAGTAACAAAAAAAATCTCTCTAGTCAATCTTGTCGGTCCATGTAACACCATATTTTAATTGACCAGTACAATTCATAGCAAATCCATAAAGCGACATCAATTTCAATACATATTTGGCACATATTATGTACCCTGATACACATGTATGACTTATCTACACCGACTTTTTAAATATTACGATTACATACGCACACAATACTACAGGTCAACGTGTACAAATCCGTGAAAACTTCACAACCGATGTTAGACGCAATTTATCAATCCTAAATCGAATCGAAATTTTTACAGATTTGTGTAGGTCGATCTGTCACATCACTGCTTTTATGACAAATCAATTAGACAAATGGATTACAAATAAGTATCAGAGACTATTTCAACAAAATACTCGCAATAAAATTCAAAAACGAAACTGAATCAAATTAAAATTAGGTAATGCCCGCAGGGTTTACCAGCAATAATTTAAGAGTTCAACACACATAATAAAACTACTTTAAAACGCGCTTTAACTTGAACATTATTATGTTTAACATTAGTTATTCTATGGCAAACTTTTTTATGACTCACTGAAATGAAATAATATTAGCTTAATAATGCAAAACATAAACAATAAATAACCGCGCATTCTTCAATATTAAAAATAGTTTTATTATTTGTACAGTTATTTACTTACAAAAAATAAATATATATAATTTTATTAAACGTTTTAATTTACATGAAAAGCGAGATAAACCATTTCCGAACATTTTACAAGTTTATAGAGACGACCCTTTTATCCTTCACATATGTATTAAGATTACATAGACAAAAGAAATATCTCTAAATCTATTATATACCTACATTTTTAACTCGATTTATGAACATCTACTATATTCAATAGAGAATACACAAAATATCAAGATTGTGCAATATATTTCGATAATTTGACATTTTAAATATTTATGAGTTTCGTATTATGTATATTTTTGTAAGTATAACATGTAATTTCCAATAGGCCTATTGTTTAGGCCACATTACTAAAATTCGTTACTTATATTATTATGTTGACGTAATTTGGACCTTCACTATAATAATTAATTCCATCACTTCCAAACGTTATCACCATCACAGTTATTAAAATTCACATTATTTCGTTGTTTTCAAACAGTGTTCCAGACAGTTTCTGTTGACAGTCTAAAACACTATTGTTCATAGATACGTTGCTATTAAAAATATATGCGAATAATCTTAAAGGATACAACACATATCAGTAGAAGTCGAAAACACTAATACAGTTCGTGACGTCAGAATTAATAATGTAAGATTCTATTTATTACATTTTGCACTTTTTAATTGCATCTTTATTCTTGTAAAACAGTAATTATGACGCACTAGTACTATATTAAACTGGACTGGACATAACTAAACAACATACACTAAAACTATTCGCTACTCTTTCTTACCTTAACAAAACAGTAAATATAAACTACAAATTGTATGAAACTACATTTACCTGACCTTTGTTTTCGATAAGATAAAGACACACATGTTCTCTAAGTTTTAATTGCCTGATTTGGACCGATAGATTTTATTAAAAGTTGAAACATAAGTGAAACACAACTACCGATTGACCTACTGAAATCTAAAATCCTACAAAAGTGAACTCTATAAATGGAGATATACAGTTCAAAATTAGTTAAGAATTTTGAGTAATTTCAATTGATTGATCCGCAGTTTGGTTTGATGGGTGCTAAAAGATAGAAATACTTGCTTAAATATAATGGAAATAGACATTTTTTAATTACAATATTTTGGTCATACTATATACTACATTAACATTTCATATACAATGTCATAATCTCACCATATACTCATTAAGTATATGGTGATATAGAGATACATGCATTACAAAGTCCATGGGCTAGTTGACTTAAATCTTTATTTTATTTAAAATAATTAATCTCCAAACCAAAATTAATCTCAATTATTTATAAAATAAATATTTTCAACTAGCCCATGCTAGTATTTTTTCTATAATAATTACTCTACATCAATATTAGGCCTTCAGTATTGCTAATTATATTTTCAAAGCACATATCAATAATTTCAATACTTTTGTAGTTTTTAACTTGCCATTAATAATTCTATGTCCATATAATACAGAATACATAGATGTACACTAATCTAGCTTGTATTCTCTGCCTAATAAATATTCTTATAGCACAATCTCCTTACAATAGTAAAGATTGAATGTAATATTCATAAGCATTGTCATTCATAATTTTAAAGCTAGCAAAAGAAGATATTATTATGGCCATACTTCTTGTGTTGATTAAGCTTCACAGTCACAAAAAAAACTTAATGAAATTGTAACAATACTTGGATAAGAATAAACTAGCGCAGAGATACTTAAGAGCTTACACACACTCACTTCACAGATTTACAACCATTTTCATAGAGCTTTATAACAGAAAACTCTTTTTCTTTTGTTTGAATATGTCAATGCTTTTTCTAAGTGCCGAGATTTTACGCCAAAGTGCCAAGTGACATAATAAATGCTTGCAAAGTGAAATGCTTGCACGTTTGTTTGTGCTTGCCAATTGAAACAATGAATCATTTTTTGATGCTAGCCAAGTGAAACAATGGCCGATTGTGCTCGCCAAGCCAAGCAGTGACTGTGCTTGTCAAGTCTGCGTGTATTATATGCCAAGCAGACAGAAGGCGAGCAGGTTGGAACATCAGTCGTTCGCATCGATCTCGTCCTCGCTCATGTCCTCCTCGCTGGTGCAATCTGGCTGAGACGTTTGCGCTGTGCAACGTTCGCACCAGCAGACAAATAAGTAGTTTTGAGCTAATTCCTAGAATGTGAAATATATAATTATAAAGGTATACATATATCAAAATTTAATTAGTTAGAGAGACGTTAAAGAACATAGGTACACTGATTAGTGTCGAAAAGTGAATATATTTTTAGATTTATGCCTGGTGTGATCTACATTCAACCAGCCGCAAAATTTAAAGTCAAAACTCAAAACGGAAGATTAAACAGGTAAATAGTAATGTCTAATTCAAAATTAATTGTTCGGTGCATGGTGCTTGTAATTTTTTTATATTTTCACTTTGATAGACACTTTTCTATCTGTTAAACTGTTAAACTATTGGCGTAGATTAAGAACGTCAATCTATTTGAATCAGATCAAAACTTGCAACATATCGCGAGCAACAGGATAATATAACTGGAAAAAGTCCAAGCCGGATGTCGTAAAACAGAACTTAATGTAAAATTTTATGATTTCGGACCAACATTATACTTGTTGGTATATTTCATAACAGTAGTGTCCTAACTGAGGTAATTACGTAGCTCTGTACAGGAATCTCATATGAATCTTATGTAGCAAAAACTAATGCTTACTTTCTGCCTGGAATGCCTTGATCTTTGCAGTGAACACTCATCCAAATAGCTGATGCATATTTCGTCCCCAGGCAGGATAAGTTTGGTGGCTTTCAGCTGGATTCTGTGATTTCCATAAGGGAATGAAGATTCCGCATTGGGAGAGCAGCTATGGTTGCAAGCACTCTGTAGTTGGAATAAGCCAGAACCTTCTGTGTTTAGAAATGTTCCAGCCTCTGAAAATAGTTTTAAATTGTTATAGACACAGTGTATGTGTGATATAATTAAGATGGATGTATCTATGGATTATTACATATTTTTTTGATATTACATTTATTTTGATACTAGCAGCCCGCTCGCGGCTACGCTCGCGTTAAATTCATGGTAAATTCCACCGTTTATTTTAGGGAAGTAGGGGGTTAGACGCGAGTGAGCCACGCGGCTCTTTATTTCTAGACATTGACATTCGTACCCCAGTGACGCCTACATTTGCTTATTTTTGCTTTCGATTGGAATGGCCTAATTAAAATAAAACAATAAACTATTCATGGTATTGAAGCACATTTAATTGTGAAACTATTTATTTTGATAATAGTCAATTCCAAATTATAAATAAAAGTGTTTCTGTGGCGGTATCAAATAAATATATTTTTCAAAATAAAAATCCACTTATTGTGACTTAATTATAACAGTTAAACATATGTTGGCGCGACATTTTTTTAGATAATAATATGTTCTGCAAAGTTGAAGTACATTATTTTGTTCTATAATCAATAATTTATGCAGATTAAGCAATGTAAGATTTTTTTTTGGGAATTTTTTCACAACCTTGCTTTACATTATATAAGTTTTAGTACGGATATAAGTCTTAACTTTAAAAAACAAATGTATATAGCCTATGTTCACTGAAGATGGTGTAGCTTAGTAACAGTGAAAGAATTTTTCAGTAGTTTCGGAGCCTATTCCCGCCAAACAAACAAACAATCAAATCTTTCTTCTTTATAATATTGTTATAGATTACATATATTATGAAATTAGCGTTTTGCCGTACTGACCACTTTGATCTGAAATATTTCCTCTTTCAAACAAACAGACTCCTTTACAATCAGGCAAATATTGTATCATAATTATAATATATCATTAATGAATGATTTAATTAGAAAGAAACTAAATGTAGTTTTATAAATTTTAAGAAATAGACATAACATACCTTCCTCAACATATTGATACAATTTATCAATAAATAAATCAAGCTGTTGCCTCTCATCATCCGACATAGTTAGCTCCATGACTGCATTTACCCACATCGCAAGAGGACTTGTGCCTATCCCTTGACCATTTGTCCCAACAAGAGCCATTAGTGAACAGAAGCCTTCTGGTGTAAGAAACTGTAAATATACAAATGCCTATTTTAACTTCACTGTTTCAGATGGATATCCCCTCTCTGTCGGCTACAGTTCCTCAATTGGATCTACTAGGCTGGTACTATACAGCTAAAAATGTGCAATATTATTAGTTTATATACAATATTTACCTCCTGAACATGTTCTCCATTAACCACATTAGAAGTCAAGTCTCTAAGAGTATTCAATTGGTCTGCAAACTCATCACCCAACAGTTTGTGAACTAATTCAGCATCCTCATTTACAGTTCGATGACAGAATTGTTTGATCTTTGCCACAGCAGACGAAGGATTTGTACTCTGTTGGATATAAGCTAGAATTCGGACCAGTAACATTATGCTTGTGGTTTCAGGTGGGTAATGCATTTGTCTGTAAATATACAAATAAAACAAATTTACTTATTATCCATATCCCAATAATTTTGTCCATTAAATTAATGTATCAATATTAAAAATCAACCAATGCTACAGAATATAATATAAATTTTTCTCAATTGGTAATAACTCTACACATTAGATATTAAGTTCAAAATTAGTTGAATATTTTCAGCAGATTTGTGTATTGTATAAATTAAGCTAAAGGCTTGAAAGTAAAGACAACTTAGACAATTTAGATATAATTCTTGTTTAAAGAGAAAAATATTACTTAGGTACTTAATACACAAGGTCTAAATATAAAGTTATTAAATAAACAAAAACCTACTTCCAAGCTTCCAATAACACTGTGATAGGATGTTGACTATCATTTGGATTGAAACAGAGAGTTTGGTGGTAGCTCATGGAAGCTCGTTGGCAGCATGTTTCTGAACAGTACAACACAGCACACTGGTCACAACATGTAATGTCTTCTATGTTGCTCTCAAAACTGCTTGAATGTGGTAAAATTATATCCTGCTTGCATGCCAGACGTCTTACATTCTGCTCTGGGGTTTCTAAAGGCCTGAAATGAATTAAATTGTAAACTGAAATAAATAAATACAGTAATTGTTTTAAACACAAAAGTATAGATAACTGTTAATTCAGTTTTCCATTCAACTTATTAATAACTAGCTGTGCCCGCAACTTCGCCCGCGTGAATTAGTTGTTTCCGGTACCATACCTCTTTATCTTAACTTATATACTTTGAATATCATGTTTATTTATATCGAATAAATAGACTAAAAAATAAGTTTCAAGTTTCTAGCTCTAAAAATAGCGATACTTCCATACAACTTTTCATCCCCCTTTTCAATGCCTTACAACCCTTATTTCGAATAAAAAATAGCCTATGTCCTTTCTCAGGGTCTAAAGATTGTCTGTGCCAAATTTCATCAAAATCGGCAGACAGACAGGGATATCAGAACCTAATATAGAAAAATTAATATAACTGTCAATCAATCTATATAAATGACTAAAATGACTCTCCAAATTAGATAAATTTTTTTCTTGTGTTTGTAATCGTCACAGACCATTGTACAGGACAAACATAACCATAAAACCAAAGAAAGAAATTATAATGGTTAGTTTATAAGTAGAACTAAGATCAAGATTAAAACTACAATAGTTATGGGATCAACAGTTTAATTATTTAATAAATACCTAGAGGAAGCTGGGGTGCGCCGCTAGTGATACGTTAAAAAATATATTTATTATCAAGCTATACGAAAACAATTATATGTTTTAGAATAACTCACACCAGAATATAAAGTAAATTAATAGTTAATTTCTGTACTTTAAGACAATTAGAAGATCTCCGTAGCTTTATTGTAAATTAAAGCATTTTTTTATAACTTAGCGTCCATAATAATGTTTGATGTCGTTTTGATCATAAATAAAAAAAACAAAACCTTACCTCATACAGTGATCACATGCTAAGTATTTGTATGCAGCATTCCAAGCGAACTGACAAGACACTAGTGGATCCTCTTCTAAAATAATTTCACCTTGTTCGTACTTCTTAGTAGCAAACAACCCTTTACCCTGAAATAATATTCAGTCTATTACCAACCCCATTCAACTCTAACTAAAACTATGGCTTTTAAAAACAATACTCACTTTCTTACTACTGGAATTGCGTACTTCAAATCCTGCCATCTTAGAAAATGCAATGTATTTAGCTATGATTACAAGCTAAAAATCAGAGTTACTGAATCAAATATAATAAAATTTATAGGTTATTTGCTCACTCGAGTTAACTTGACAGTAGACAGTAACAGACAATAACTGTTCCGATATTTTGTACGTTACCCATGTTCACAAAATCCAAATATATTTTTTCGATAAGTGTTAGAAGTAAAAAATAGTTTTGTTATTGCACTTTATATATGAGTGTATATATTAATGAGTACATATATTATATAAGTATAAAAAATATCATTCTCATTAAAATTCTTATTTTCAAAGTTATACCGAAATTATTTGCTGTAGCTGTAGCTTAATTTGAACCGTGATTGATCGTCCTTCGATTGAGTAGTTTGAGACTACGACTTAATTTGACTATATGATCAAAAATATAAATATATAGATAAACTAGCTGACCCGACAGCCGTTATCCTCTATTAACTTATATGTTTATCATGAAAAAATATTACGACTATAAACTGAGATTTAACTATTCTATCTCGCAAGTGGGATAAAACTGTACACAGTAACAAAAAAATAATAATCGGTTAAGTAGTTTAAAAGTTCATCCCGGATAGACACCGTGGCACTTAATTTTTATTTATAAAGATGTAGTCATAAAAAAAAATTTAAATCATTAAATCACAACTATAGTGTAACCGGCCCAGCAAGGTAGCTTCGGTCACAATCCGAATTGAACAGGACCCAATCAAATCTGATGTGAAACGCATATAAATGCCTGCCTCAAGGTCGTGTAGTAAAGAAATAAATACTACAGCTTAATTTAATTTAATCGGTGGAATTGGTACGCGGCTTACCTTCAGGTTATCCATTAGGGAAACATGCCTTTTCGCTCGCCTCGCTTTAGTAGATTTCTTCTGAAAGAAGTTTCTGCCAATCATTCTTACTACCAGTGTGAAATGCTCACGATTATCTGGCCCTTAACAATAAACAGAAAGCTGATTTATTGAGTAAACTCTTTATCGACTCCGGATGATGACGATAGTGCGGTACCACCTGTGATGCCGATACTCTATGCCGGATGTTGTTTATTAGAGCTTTTATATTGTATTTATGCCATGGAGCAGGTAAATGCTTGACTTTAACAAGTGGAAATGAATCATGTTTATCATAGAGCTTGTTGGTGTTGAATATGCGAAACTGTTCCTCAACTGATGCAGAACTGAGAAGTGGTAGCGAAAGCGTCATCTTTAGTAGTGGAAGAATTTTAGCTCTATATGAAATACCTTTATTCGTATAACATGATAAAATCAGATTTTCATACAGATTTTCATACAGTTCCAAGGACTCGTAAGTTTCACCAAACCTTTTTTTAGAAAGTTATTTCTAAAATAACAAAGTACCTCCATAAAACTTCTACTATCTGTCATATACCTATAACAATAAGATAACACACGGGCATGCATTTTTTTATATATTACTAAAAGACATTAATTACCTACTGTCAAACTCTCTATGAATGTGTGGGTATAATAAATTTTAGCATTACCGCAATATTTCTTGTAACTTATTTTATTGCTTGCTTAAAGTTTGGAATTTTTTCAAGAAATACCTTGACGAACTACATAAATGACAAATGCCGAGCGGTTTTGCTAAGTTTTACGATGAAGTAATTAGGAATAAAGATTTTTCCGAAATCATTACCTATATATCTTGGAGGTACTTTTTCCCAGGAGGGCGAAGCAAGATCTACTTTCATACTTCTTTTATTACTTAGGTCTTACCAAATAAAGTTCTATTAACCTACTAGCATTTCTACATAATTTCTTTAATTTGTAAGGAAAAAGGGCATAAATAAAATAAGGTTGACCATGTTCAATACTATATTGATTCATATATTTTCTTAACAGTAAGTTCGAATTTGAATCCCAATTTAATATCATAACTTAAATAACATTTATAAATACTTAATTATAAGAACGCCTTCACTACTAATAGGTACACTAATTTCACTAACAGTCTCAAAAATAAATTTTAATTGTAAAATTTCTGGTATAAAATACAGAAAGCATATATTTCTTCACTCTACACACAATATTTTGATTACAATAGTAACAAATACACAGAAGCACATTTCTAGGCACAGTTATACAAGGTGTATGACATGTATTTAATTATATTAAAACATACGAGGATTTACACAAATCTTAAATTAATATCAATTAATATAATTTTAAATTATCTTTTCTTCTTATATTAGACATATTCATAACAACAATAAGTTCTACAATAGGCTTGTGACGTATCTTCATCATTTATTTTAATTTACGTACTCATTTGTATTGCTGCGCGAAATCATTACATACATCATACACAAAGCTACAGTTGTATTAAGTGTCGTAAGATGATGTCGAAATGATTAAGATACCAGAACCGACAGATGGCGGTATATCTATCCGACTTACTTACTACTTACTACCGAGTGTAGCTCAAATTACACAGGGCGGGATGAGCAGTAGCATCCCCATCGCGAAAACTGCGCTCTACGATTGCCAACACGCTTGCCCAGCTCGACAATTATGGTAAAATTCCTCTTTTCTTGGCAGGGAGATGTCCAGCAGTGGACTTCCATGGCTGATATGATGATGAAGACAAAGCTACAGATCGACGTATATGTATCTGTGTTTTTTTGATTGCCAATAGATAGCTACATATCCTATTAAAGATGGAATTTAAAATTGATGAAAGAATTTCGACAGATTTGTATGAATTAATCTCTGTGCACATCGTAACACTTGTCATTATAACGCTAATCAATACTGTTAAAGTAAATTACACTTTTACGTATTTCTCTAACAAACATTTTAACTTAATTCACAAATGTGTGGTTAGTTTATTTTTGTAAGCTTCGACTTGCGCTATAGTATCAAATAATGGTAACACTTTAGTTTCTGGTGTAAATGACAGAAGAAGTGCTGATATGACTGCCGAGGATGCAAATAATATCGAAGGCAGAGATGTCATTTTTACAACCTGTAATAAACATATTTGGTTAATTTTATTTCAAACTAGAAACTCCGCCCGGTTTTACCAACATGTTTCCAGTTCCCGTGAGTATAATAAATAACAAAAGAGCCAGTGGAAATCCCGTGAAAATTGGTATCGAAATTTGCCTCTAACAGACAGGTAGACAAAAAATTTAAAAACGTTATTTGTGTTATAAGTTACGTACATTATAGCATTACAAAGAGACACTTCAATTTATTTTATACTAAAATTATACCTTCTAAGATAACTGAAAGACAAGCGTACGGTTCTCGTTAAGATTAATATCACTGTAAGAGACGCGTGTATCATCAAAAGGATATTACTAATGATATATAAGGTTTCACAACTTCTCTCACCCATCAAACTTAAACATTCAAACACTTTTGTTTCGCAGTGATAGTTGTTAAGCGGAGAACCATTCCAAGAGGCCTAGCTTAGACAAGAGCTAACGATGGCAAACAGTAAAACTAGTTTTAAATACATATCGATGTTCGTTCTTACCAAGAGCGGAGTTAGTGGTGCTAACATGCTGCCAATTCTTGCTGCAGTATTACCCCATCCGAAGAGAGATCCTCTCACGCTGGTAGGGAATAATTCCAGGCTGTATGTATAAATGCCCGTAAAACAAATCACGACTCCAAATTTTCCAAAAAGGAATAACATTACTTTAAGCCACGTTAAAGCTGAAATTAAAAAAATATATATATTATTAGATAAGATATTATTAGAGAAGTAGATAGTATTTTGTTTGACAGATATTGTTTTTTATCTGTACCCTATTTTTTTTTTAAATACAAAAAAAAATACATACATAGCTAAACTTAGTTAAGTGAGAGAGCAAATCTTGCGAGTCCACCAGTGCAGATAAGACGGAATACGATCGCAAAAATGTAAGGTTAAAGATATTTCTATTAATATTACAAAAGTGATATTTTGGCTTCCTTTAACTACTAATGAAATTAGACAACTTGCATGAGTATTAGTATTCAAACTAAACATTATTTAATGTGTACTTACATTCAGGTGAATAAGTCTGCGCTATCAGAAATACTGCACAAATGATATAGCCGCCTTGCAAAGTAATTTTACGTCCAACTGACTTCATTGCATAGAAGGTAAGTAAATCTCCAGGAAACGATACAGCTGAAGCCATTATGAAGTTTGTATACTTATCTCCAGGTAACAACGTCGAGTGTATTACTAAGCCATAATAAAGGAAACTTGAAGAGAAAAAACAAAATGATGTGACACCTAATCTAATCATCAATTCCTTTGATGCCATTACTTCTTTCATACTTTCTTTTTCACTGTTAGATTTTATATTAAATCTGCATCTAATTTCATCATCTTTCAACGCGTTGATATCCGCATTATATTCTTGCAGTCTGTTGATTCTGGCTGTTATTATCATGGTTTTTCTAAAATCTTCCAACTTTCCTTGCAATACTTGCCACCGAGTGCTTTCTCTTAGTAGGAAAACTAAAGAAAACATTAAAATCATAGGCGAGTATATTACTAAAATTATGTATTTCCAGTACTTCAAACCCATAGCTATAAGAGCAAACACTATTTCGCCGAAATAAACAGCGTAGGAGAAAATTACTCCTGTTATTACTCTCTTGCTTTCGCCTCCAACTTCTATTACTGCAACAGAAACACGTTGAGTGAATTTTTATACAAGTATATACTAATTAATAGCTCAAAGTTTAAAAGGAACAAAATACATAATTAATATTTACATAACACTACTGCCACTGTGTAAAGACCCGATGCTATGACAGATTCAAAAAATTCTACTGCCAAATATGCGTAATAATTTGTTATAAATATTTTAAAAACTCCAATGAAACCTCCAACCGAACAAATAATAACTGCTGGTTTGCGACCAATCCTGAAATAAAAAACATTGTATCATAAATAGTATTTTTTTCACTTTTTGATATAAATCCGATTACAATGGTGATATATCACTTTTCTAAGCTAGGTAATAAGGTAGTTTTAAAATAAAAGAATGGGGAAAGGGTGTGCTCAAGCAACGATATCTTATGTGTAAACTTATTTTTAAAAAATAATCATAAGCAATTTCATAATAATAATGAATGCAGATTACGTGTTCATAAAATGAAGGACTATCCCTAGACATACGTGCAGGCATACGCATTTCTAGATAAAAGTTGTATCAACTCAATACATTACTCATAATGGAAGAAACTCCGCAAACACGTTCTCAAAAGTATTTTTTTTCGGAATAAATATTCGAATCATAGACTCCAATGCGAAAATTTACGGTAATTGTTACAGGTACATTTATGAGTTTTGAACGGCTTTCTAATGTTAAGATTCCTAGCCCGAAAAAAACCTGTTTTTACCTGTCAGCCATCCATCCAGCGAACATCATAGAAACAATCATGCCGGCGTTGTGTATGGTACCAACCATTGATGCTTTCCATGATTGACACCCGAGCTTTAGCTGAAATAAATGTTGTTTTTTTTTAAACAATGCATAATAATATTTAATAAAACTAAGGTCACGGAAACACACGGCCAATGTTAAATTTTCAAAAACCATTTAAATTTTTAACCTTAATGGATTCATTTCCACCATTTCGGACCACTTTTCTCCTTAAAGTCCTGTTAAAATCGGTTCAGCCATACCATAAATTAGACAAAACAAATAGATAGCTTTTTTCTAAAGTGCACTTTCATATGTTTAAGTTTTGATAGTGGGGTAGTTGATCTGTTGGTGTGTGTACCAACCATCTGCACCAAAGGGTAAGGAATGTATGTATATATTATAACTTTTCTGTAATGAAATCAACAGGAAAATATGCACAATAAAATCTATGACGCGGTCTGCGGCTTATACGATGATGGTTATAAATCAATGCCCGTGATATTGATCTTGGCCTTCGTAGAGGCCGAGAACTCAGTTGTGCTATTCAAATTAATCAGATTCGACCGGTTAATGACGCGGGTGTTACAGCCTCATTTATTCATAATGTACGCAGCATTATATGTGTAATACATACTCCAGCTGTTAAAATGGATAGTACATACTGCTCATATACTTTCTTTACTTTATAAGGTACTGTTTTATGCCTCCCTTCCTTCTTATCTTAAAAATCGTTTTGTCGTCTTAGGAGATAGCCCCGATAGATCCCTTAGTCATCAGAAAGTTTAACGCTTAGGATGCCTGTGCATGCCACGGCAATTTACAGTAAATCCTTTACGGTTCATGCTGCTCGTTTGTGGAATGCCCTAACAATCCGATGCACACGATCTTTGTCTATATATTTAAGAAGGTAGTAAAGGAGTATTCTTTATGGTTACTTTGATTCTATAACGTAGTATTTTTACTGACAGATTGTATTACAATTTTCTTTTTTTAGTTACCACCTCAAATTTTTAAATATGTTTTCCACATTCTACACTATGTATAACTATTAATATTATTCTTTGTAAGTTTTGTTGTACATTAAAGTGTTTTGTTATTATTATTATTATTATACTGCAAATAATATTAATAAATTTACACATCCTATAAGCGATTTCAGAGTCAGGTATATGTATCACGAATATAAACAAAGCACCTGTGTTATGGACATCAGCCAACAAAAAGTTCACAAACATAATACTTAAATACATATTAAACACCCAGACACAGAACAAACAAAAATATCATGTAAATATTTGTCATATAAATATTTGTACAGGGTGGGAATCGAGACTGGGCGCACAAGATAGGATCACACTGCGGTTTTCCCAGTAAGAGATAAGCCATTTTTGTAATCACTGATTCAATGACAAAGACTCTTTTAATGAGTAGAAAGCTGCAATAAAATCTTATGTGCAATAAAATAACAAATCTCACTTGATTTTATGAATTACAAACTGTAAATATGATTCATGACTATTTTATACCACAAATATGTTTGTGATTATAAATATGTTTAAAAAATACTAACTAATTATATTAATTACATTATACTATATCTATTCTATCTATTCCTTACCTTACATTACAGTCCGTGTCGTCAGTAGTGGGTAATTTCAATAATACGTTAAGCGTTTACGATGTATTTTTAAATTTATGTGGCATATGTATGTCACCGTTTATACTGCATTTTTAATAATAATACTGTAGCATAATATTTAGAACGTATAATAAACTGATGTCGTTAATAGTTAAAAAAAAACTTCTATACTAATCTTTAAAAACGCTAAAGACCTAGTAGGTACTAATCACATTTCATAAGTAACCTGATAGTGCGCCGCAGTTTTGCCCGTGAGAATAATGCATAGTAAAAATAGTTAGTTTACTCCTTATGACATCAGCTATCAGGCAGTGAAGTCCCGTTAAAATCGGTCCAGCTGACTTAAAAACTTTTTTATGCTTTATTTTTTTAAGCAGGTACCTATTTACCTTACCAAGTATATACTTGCATATGCATTTAGAGAAACGCTGTTAATTTGGAATTATAAACAAACACTCTAATTTTATTTATATGGATGTATAGGTATATAGATTGTCTCATTAAATGATTGTCCAACAAAATATCTATGTGTCTCATATATTCGGCCAGCATTTGACCCACTTGTCTAGACTAATAAGGTAGAATAGATTTACTTACTTCCGCAACTATAGAGTTATTACTTTCAAAAACCCACTCATTACACTCTTCTAGAACTCCCAAGAATGATGTGTTCGTGCAAACTCCGTCGGTGATGTTGAGCTGTTCTTCGTCGAACACGGGCTTGAAACACTGGGAGTTTCTAGTATCGTTTGGCCACCATGCAGGCAGCTGAGGAGACCAACTCGCATCTTCACACTCGGGCACGATGCATCTATAAGGGAAAATATTTAAAATTTTATTGGGGCTCCATTCCTGGAAGGAGGACTTAAGGCGCCACGCGTAGTATAGGGTTCCAGAGTTCAGTCATTTACAAGAATAACGTCACAGCTCTAAAGTCACCAAAGTTCATAACAGAACATAATTACTTGTATTTATATATTGCATAAATATTATAATAATTGATCATACATTGACCTGACTCAGTGATTAATAACTTGAAGCATTTGTGTAACGGATATCAGACAACAGAGGATAAACAAATATAATTCTTAAATACTTATGAGGGAATCAAACAAACGACTCTTGGTGCTAACATACGCACAAGGTAATCAGAAATGAGGAGATCAGTAAAAGAACAAAAGTTACAGATTTAGCCCGATGGATTAGCAAATTAAAAATGCCATAGGCAAACAATTTAGTATGCAGAACCGATGGCCGATGGAGCCGTAAAGTTCTCGAATGGAGACAGTGTACCGGCAAGCGCAGCGTCCACCTTCAAGTTGGACAGACGAGCTGACTAAAACCGCAGGATCGCAATCGACGCAGACCGTATACAACCGGTCCCGTTAAAAATCATGTTAAGAGTGTCCTATGTCCAGCAGTGGACGTCTTGCGGTTGATGACTATGAATGTAATGATGAAATTTATTGACGCGTAGTGGTGGAGTACCGGCCAAGTAGAATAGTATCTTCTGGTGTACCATAAATGTCGTTACAGGCTACCATGGTAGCAGTATATGCATCTTAATCGCAAAGCTACGTTCATCAATTGTCTGTGAAACTTCTTCAGAAAAGCCATGTCCAAAACTGGTTATGTTACAACTGACACGAGTAAATACACTTTCTTGCGCAATTTATTGTTATTGTCATCGTCAAATGAATGAAGGAGAAATCAATGAAAAACGACGAAGATTGATGTTAGACGATCAAGGTTAATTGAACATAAGTATTAAATGTGAATACGGGTTCAAGTACGTTTTGTCCTTATTTTATAGCATATATTATATAATCGTATAAAAACCTATTTAGTCGTTGGTATTTGCTTTTCCTTGTCGAGAGATCCTCCGGTCAAGATTTTTTTGGCGCGAATACACAAGGTAATATTTTATATGTGTAGGCATACATATTTTATAAGGATTCTTAAGAATATTTGAGCATATGAGGCATAGCGTGTAAAGTGGCTAGTTGAAGTATAATTAATTAGAATAAGTAGTCCATCTATATTTATCATACCAGACATAGAAAGTCCACTGCAGGACGTAGGCTTCCCCAAGAAAGGGTCTATGTTACTCTAGTTGCCGCGCTGGGCAAGCGTGTTGACAATCGCAGAGCGCAGCTATTGCGACGGGGATGCTGCTGCCTATCCCCGCCCTTTGAGCTGCACAGTTCTGGATGGGTTTACCGCCATCTACCGGTTCTGGTACTTTAGTCGGCTCTACGACACCTGGTGTACCAAGTGTCGTAGTCTACTCTGCCGGTACCTCACGGCTATCTATATTATCACCGTACATTTTATTACTGACAAATTTCAAGTAATACATAGATCTGTAGAAATATAATAAAAGTAAAACTTCTGTTTAAAAAGAGGTCTCACAATTAAAAATATTATACAAAATTTAGCAATGCATAGAACTCGGATTATCAAAAAAATATTATGAAAAAATAAGAAAGGCTAAATGTTGCATATACTTTCAGTAAATCTCAGAGAAATATATATATCCTCACTGTTAAAACATTAATCTTAGAATCGATTTGATACAGCAAAATACGGGGCTCTAGTAAATTAAATTGAACGACACATCCGCGAAAACCACTTGCGCGACAGTTTTTATGCGCAATCAGCAAATGGAAACAATCTCCATTAAATATTTTAAACGCGATTATTTGCAGCTACCTAATTATGGTTTAGAATTTGCAGGTCGCGGTAGTGGCAGTCGTGCAATTGTCCAAATAGTCTAGTATCTATCGTTTTATTCTCCTTAGTGTCCTTTCCTTCTGTCATTTCTGCGTGATAAGATTTATCGCCAACTAACTAATAACACAGAAACGCTCGCAGAAGAAGCCGCTAATATGAAACGTCTGACTGATACTTGGCAACAATTAAACGAGTATGTCGATATGAATATTGATCGCAATAACCTACTTGTTGTGCAGATCAATTGGCGTAATAGTTGGTATGATCACGTTTTATAAGATCCGATCACATTTATATCTATATACTGGTTTGTAACATTGATTGACTCAATAGCAAATCATCTCCATTTGTTGTTAACTGGCAACTTACACCGTCAACGCGCGAGCAGCAGAGTACACATAGCAGCAAATCCAGCTACACAAAACTTCGCAATCTATATAAAATTTAAATGCGAGCTATGAACTTTTAAATTAACTGTGAAAAATTTAAAGACTTTACACACTAGTGCGGCCGAGCTCACACTGTCCTCCCCACCCGAAGGTCACATAACTCATTTTTTACCACGGAGTTGCTCTTAAGTGAGCAACCTCCCTCCCTCCTCCAGTGGCGCTGGAATTGACTGAGTAGTTCAGCAATAGATACGTCTGAAAAGATCTAGCTGAAGTACCTATGGACATAATAATACTTTTTATCTAACTGCGATAACCGACATTCACGCGGTCGAAGTTGCGGGCTACAGCCACTTACCGATAAAGGCCCGTTGTTTACAAAAAAATACTGAGCGAGACCCTCCGCACCAGGGCGGTCAGTCTTCGGTTGAGGGATAGATACAGTACGTGTTCAACTGCGCGGTTTACTGCTGTACGAAAATAATATACGAGAAGTGTGTGTGATGGTAGAAGTGACAGTGAAAAGGAGCGTTATGGAGGAGAGCAGTAGGCATTTCAGTTCAATTTAGTTATGGTATCGGACGAATCACCCAATGGCGCCTTTAAAGCGCAGACCTCGACTTCGAGTACAAGTCATAAGAAGACTCAAAAAAAACGCGTGTGTCTAGACTCACTAGTAGGGTCGGTATAACTAGTACTTAAATATTGTGTATTAGCGAACTCTTGCAAATTTGTTTGGTAGATATGCACCACGCAGTAACTTTTCCGTAATTTAAAAGTAATTTAACGAATACAACAGCACTAGTATAGCCGGATTTACTCAGTCCTCTTTTGATTACTATTAATTTTAATTGGATATCTATTCCTAACGATGACCACTTGAGCCGAAGTCGTCGAGTGATAGTGATCAGTCCACTCCAATCCCGCGAACCCTGGTACCGGGATGAGTTCATACGTATTGCCTGTATACAATTGCGCAGAAGGTCGTCCATTACTAAATGTGTTAGTAATTCAGCGTTAGTTAAAAATCTGTCGGGACCTGGCGTCGACTACCTGTCTTTGTGGATATCTTCCCTTCATAGAGAACTTGATGACATTTTAACCTTAACTTTGCATGTCGCGAATTTTTACGCCGGCTAACATTTTTTACTATGTTTATAAACGGTTCTCGAAAATATATTGTAAAATGTAATGGGTACTAGAATCAAATCTACTTTTGATAACGTCGAAAGTCTAACTAAAGTCTAAATATTTATAACATGCCTACGTTTACCTTTTTTTGACATAAACAAGTATAATATATTTATTTATTTTTTTATTTATTTAACTTTATTGCATAAAATGTTACAAAATATACAAATGGCGGACTTAATGCCAGATGGCATTATCTCCCAGTCAACCATTACATAAAACTGAAAATATATATATATATATATAGTTACATTGAGATATATATAAATATATATATACATATATATATACATATATATATATATATATATATATATATATATATATATATATATCTCAATGTAAGTAAGTTATTTTCTAACGAATAAAATCTATACATAGAATATATATAAATAAAAAATCTTCAAACTGTTTGTACGCGTATAATTCTAGACCGACCGCACCATAGTTTCTTTCTTTTTTTTCCGTGTATCTTATTCCTAGGACAAGGTTTGAAGCAATATTTAATTTTTGTAGACGGGTAAAATCGAGGGCCTTCTACTAGATAATAAATAGATCAAAAAACGCGTGGTGTATGTAGAAAAAAACGTGATGTGTTTATGAAGAAAAAAGACAACGTTTTTATTGTTGATTGTTAAATATGTGAGCACAAAAAACAAAAAAAAAGTCTGCGAACTTTAAACGAAGTTTTGACGACCATACATCTGCGTATTCAAAAATAAACGTTCTTAATATGTAAAGGAGGCTCGGCCATGTTACGTAACTTGAACACATTATATTTGTATTGAGTCATCATGTTATTGTTTTATTAGATAATTTACGAATGGATTCTTTATGGCTGGAGGTACCCAAAATACCTTAAGTGTTTTTGGAATGTAGTAAATCAAGCTAAATATAAAGTTACCGGAAAAATGATCACATTAAATTGTTATTTGTACATACTTAATGTGACTCTAATCAAACTACTGTATATCCTTTTCTGTGCCTACCTTGGGCAATATGTGCACAAAACGTGGATTGTCACAATGTAAAACTCAGGAATTGCATAAAACATTATAGCTTATGATTAAAAAAACCCGTCTGTTTACATTATTTATTGAAAATAGTTCTAAAAAGGTTCGCAATATGACTGACTACACCGCATCCGCACATTTAGTATACAATTAATCAATTTACTTGATTAGTACTGTTATGCAATTCCGGCAAACCACATTTAACGTCAATATGCCAAACTCTTAAAGACCTTTCAGCCATCGTAACTTCAGTGTAAATAAATACAACCAATCGAATAAAACGTAGGTATCTAATGCTGCTAAATGCCTCAAATTGTTATATTAATATCCTTTTATTAATATCCTTTAATCAAGTTCCTAAAGTTATGTAATACAAGCGGCCCGTCCAGACTTCGTCCAGGTAAAGTTTTACCCCGTTGATCTTGGTACCGTGCAGCCTTAAGACCGGCCGACCAACTTAGGTATCCAACCTTTGTCTACCAAATTTTTTTTTTCATTCAGTCTTCCCGATACCATTGATACTACAAACAAAAAAAGAACTGTCCCATTCGGTGCAGTCGTTCTAGAGTTAAGGGCGTAGATAGGGATACATTTTTATTTTTACATGTACAAATTTATCACCACATGTATAAATAAAGTCATTTTCCGCTGTTTGTCCTTATATACGCTTAAATCTTTAAAACTACGCAACGAATTTTGATGTATTTTTCTAATAGATAGATATAGTAGTTATATTATCATTAGAATTGCTATACACAGACCCCAAGTGACTGGACCAATAGGTCCGGTTGTACAATGCTAGTCATATCTCCTATCCACCTTTAGTACATGATCTCTATTCTAGAATCTTACAGCACCATCGGTCTTCGATTCTGCGAGCTAGGTATGTGCCCTAGTCATTGAAACTTGAACGGTTCTTTCATGGTTGTCGCCTTCCCTGTATTGACTCTGCAAAGAGGCTCCGTATTTCCCTCTGTACAATTCGTAGATATCCTTTGAGTGGGCTAATTAGAGCCGCATTGTGTGGAAGATACATCATACATTTTCTTTACAAGCCTTAATACTAGGTCCAGGTGGTTTCTACTGCTTGAAAATCCAATTAAATATTGTTTACATTGAGACTTAAACTAGGACTAGCACTCCTTTTCATATAAAAATAAAACAGAAATCAATTGAAATGGTATTAACATTAACAACATATGGGCCTTTCCCGTTGTATAAGTAAATTTAAATCAAGTAAAACATTTACCTATAGGTAAAGTTTCCCTATACAATGTAAATAATTACACAATTCCTCGGTCCTTAAACTTGCTAGCTAAGGTCCAAGACCTGAATATATTATATTTCATCACCCGGTATTTTCAATACTCCTTTCGGCCTTGAAACCTAAACATAATGCACGAAGCCACGCGCTGCACATGATCTTTGTACAAAGTCGTCTGCGTTTTTTTTACAATTTCGTTTAAACGCAGACCTCATCCAGAGACAAAAGTAAAAAACATGTTCGTCAGTGTATGTTTCTAGAACACAATAAGGAAGTTATGCCATCAAAGGTCGACTTATTCGGTTCAAAGATTAGTTAAGTCTTATTTAAGACACATTCAATCAAATTAAATAAGATAAAATAAAAACGCAACGTGACTAGAATATGATGGTTCTATCTCAACATAATCTTAGATACAAAATGTATTATTTTGTTACAATACAAAATAATTAACCAAAGTTAAATTAAAAAGCTATTTTTTTCGTTTCTAGCAGCTATTATTTAATGTATAGCATTTTAAACTATTAGAAGTCTAATTTTGATTAAGTATTTTTAATATGTAGGTACTGTTTCATTGTAAACGGATGTTTAAAATGTCATTGCACTTAATATTAACGGTACTTTCGACATTTTAAATAGCTGAATAATGGGACAACTTTTTCGGATTTTATATAAATAATAGTGTAATTATTAAAATGTTTATTCATATAATCTACCGTTGGCTTTTTAATTTAAAAAGTACTGTATATATATATATATACAAAACCATCTGTTGTAAAAAAACTAACATTGTCTCATTTGTTTAAGAAGCAATATAGGCTTATATTCGTATTAATTTTACGAAGTAGGATATTTTAAAAATCAAGTATTCTATCGAAATTTTCATTAATTTTTAACGATAACATCAAATTAATTTTATAAACTAAAGTTTTATATATATAAGTATTATTTTTTTATCTATTTTCCCGTATTTTTGAACGCGTTATCTACGTCAAATTAGACCTACTTTTATGATGTAGGTACACATAGTAAACGTTTCTACATGCTTGAGCGATGCGGGCAAAATTGCATGCTATAAATAAACTTGAACTTTCCTTATAAGTTCCACTTGTAAGAAAAGGAAACTTAAAATTATGGTTATAAGTGTGATAAAAATGTCCATACTCAACATTTTTTGTTTCAATTTTTTAAATTAAATTTAAACTATTTACGTATGTAATATGTATTTATAAATAGATATGCATACATGATGAAAAAACAACGTATAACACAAACAACACCGCTTTAAAAATTATTAACACTAGTATTTATTTAATATTTTTTTGTTTCATACATCCTTTTTTTCATTATATCAAGATATTTTTACGCTTTAAACGCTTGTCTATTTTGAGATTTAAAATTTCTAAGATATATGTTTTGTATCGAAAAACCATTTTAAGTGTATAAATAAAAAGTTACTTACCTATGATCGACATCTTCAGCAACAAACACATAGTTTACATGCATCATCGACACCATAAAGAGAGACAAACATATAAAACAATACTGCGATATTTGAAACCATCCGAAATTTTCCAACGCAGTAAACACATCACTATGAGCTTTCTGCCCAACGTTCAACACTGTCATCTTATTTGAGCTTCTACTACGAGGAATAAAAATGCACTATGCCAACAGGCTCTGTCCGATGCCTCTTAAGCACTAAATCTCTCGATACTAATTTACTTTTATATAGCGACAATGATTCTCTGCAAAGAGGCTACAATCGCTGAGTATCCACTCAGTACACGTACGTGTCATTCTTGTATACCAGGCACTGTCTAAATAAAAATATTGGCAGTTTTCGAACTTAATGTCTACGTTAAAAGATAATTAAAAACTGGTCTGACCGAGCAAAAATAATTAATAATAACAGTTTTATTGGAAACGAGCATTATTAATTTTAGTCAATCACGGAGAGAAGGGGGAATTGTAATATTAAATTATTGTTTAAATTTTAAATTTTTTATGAGTTTTGCATACACTAATTAACCAAATAATTGTAAACACCTACTTACCTATAGATTTCAGTTCTACGACTAAGTAGCCTATCTTTGAAATAAATGCTACTAATAACATTGTCCTACAGCTATAGTTTTGTTACTGCATAATGCATTGAAAAGGGAATGTGAAAACTATTATTACCATATCATGCGTAGTTGACGGAGATTCGTGACGGCAGAACTCTGTGCCAAATAATTTTGATATGGTAAACGCAACACATTGATAATGTAATTTCAAATGCGAATGCGTTAGAAAAACATTCAAAAGGCACAGGGTTACTTAAAAAGATAATACATTTTTATCGTTGTATTAGCAGCGCCCTGCGTTGTCCCGCGTAGATTCCGTTCCCGTGAAAATAATAAGCAAAAAATTCTTTTCGCTTATTATAAGTTGCGCTATATTGAGCCTGAATTAACAATAATTTGAAAGTTTAATAAAAGTAAATAAGAAAATACAAACATTAAGAATAGTTAAAGATATGTTGAATAGTTTAAGATAAGTAAGCTTTCAATATGTGTTTGGAAATATTTTCTAAACTGAAACTGAGCTACTTAACAAATAAATGAATATTCTAATAAAAAAAATCAATATATACTAAAATTAATACATATTTTTTCTGTGTTATGGCTACAAAATAGGTGTTTGGGGTTCCAAATATTTATAGATTTATCATCAGGCTGGAGGCAATAACGTTGTAGTTCATTTTCATTAAAGCTAAGCGTGCATCGCATGGGCACCTTTTTATGATTTGAGAATCCTAATGGTTGAGCCCGATATTGGACTGTCCTGTTGCCACAGAGTCTTCGAATACTTAATTAAAATCAATCAACGAAAATTATAATTTCTCTCTGGACTCTATAAACAAGCAGACTAATATACAACCAAGATTGAGATCTCTATCGAAATTAAGTTAAAAGACATGCTTAGATATTGCCGCAGGCAATAGCTATAAGCAGAGAGGTACCGGCAGAGTAGAATAGTACCTCCCTCTGTACCAGGTGTCGTAAGAGGCGACTAAGATACCAAGATATATGGCGGTATATCCATCTGAATCAGGGTAGCTCAAATGCAGAGGGTAGGGATAAGCAGTAGCGATTCCTGTCGCGAAAATTGCGCTCTGCGATTGCCAACACACTTACAGCGCGGCAATTATGGGCAAACTTCTTCCTTTCTTGTGGAGCTCTATGTCCAGCTTCCAATGGCTGTAATGACAATCATGATTATCTAGTAATAGCCATAGAAATGTTATAAACCACTTAGTAACTATGGGTATTATACGCACGGCAAAAAGATACAGGAAAAACGTGTTTCTTTTATTTGATGCATAATTTAAAATACTAGAACTAAACGTTAGACAGATACTTCATAATATTTATCAAATCTCGTGATAAATAAAAATTCCATAAATGAGAATAACAGGTTATAATATTACACTTGATTCAGTAGACAGGTTTAGCAAATAGCGTATTGAGAGAAAATTTTAGCACTGTGTTCAGCTCGAGGTAGACGCAATAAAATCAATTAAAATCTATTTAATAAATCGTATCGTCATTTAACTATTCGATCCGTCTCATTCTCTGGGTCAATATGCTCAAATACGTAGGCATCACACTCCAAAAGCAGTTGCCATAAGGATCTCATATGATGAGATTATGTTTTAAAAGGTTCCAACGAAAAATTCCGCCATTGGGTTGTATATTAATAAATGGCCTAGCCCATCCCTAAACCGTATATCGGGAACATTAGCAATAAAACTTTTTTTTTTAATTAAAAGATTTACCCATTTTATAAGCATAAAAGAAAAAATTGCATAACCAGTAGGTGCCCGATTAAATTGTGACTTTTGTTACTAACAAATAATGCTATTCCAGTTATAGTTATAAAAAGAAGAGAACAGTACCTCTTCTTGTGGTGGCATGAGATATTTATCCGAAACAGTGTAGCTTAATTGAGCGTGGATGGGCAGCAGTATTCTCGTCGCAAAAGCTGCACTCTACGATTGCCAACACGCGGCAATTCCGGGAAAATTTCCTCTTACTTGGGGAAGCCTATATACAGCAGTGGTCATAGGCCTCCTTCCATTGGCTGATATGATGAACGCTACTTGATTCAGAGAAAACAAGACTTGTCGTGAGACACGTCTTGTTTAATTTAAACATTTAATTGACGTAAAACGTTCACTGGAGGTAAAACTCATACTCTGTTCACGTCTGCATTTGAACATCACTCTCACTTTTTCAATCTTTAAACTGCAATCTCCGCATTGCTGTGTTCCGGTTTAAAAGTTGTGAAAAACATTGATATTATCTGGGTAATGTAATAATAATAATACATTCACACAACATCTCATACGTTGATCTAACTCTGAGATAAGTAGCTCAAAGCACTTGCATTAGGGATATCAGACAACAGAGGATTTGTTATTAAAAGTGAATTCCTTTAAAAAGTATATATATACACCCAGGCATAGAACAATATAAATTTTCATCATATAAATATTTGCTCTGGGTGTGGATCGTATATACGACACGCGCGCAAAATAGAAGATAGCTTGTTACTCGCTGATGTACCTTTATAGATAAAGTATTATGTAGAGTAAAAGAGATTTAGAAATCAGTCCTGTAGTTTTGAGTAGGTATGTTTACAAAAGTACAAAATTACTATTCTCGCTTATATATGTATTTCCATTTATGTCAGGGATCTCCAATAGGCGTAGGCGTAAGGGGGCGAAAAATATCAAAGCCAAGTAATACCATAAAATATTAATATGTTTATTACCTGTACGTAGAACAAGGTTACCTCTTCATCTTTTTAAAGTTTTACTAGTCAAGGATAGCTTGGCTGTCCATCTATATTTTAACTAATGTTAAGGTTAGCCAATGCTTTATATTTCCGTATTTATCTTCTGCGCGATTGACCTGGATTACCCGGCTGCTCGGACAGGGAAAGATTTCGAAAACTCTCTCTCACCAAGCGCGGATCCAACGTTGTGGACACGATGGGCATGCCCACAACCTTAATAGACTTGTAACGTCACACTTTTACGGTCTATTGAGATTGATAGGCTGATGATAACAAACGATAATATACCTTAATAAAACATAAAAATGTGCCTCAATGGCACAGGAAAGATTATCCGGGCTAGCTCTCTTAAATATACACAAAAATGAGAACCTGGATATCGATGACATTATCAACGTTTTCGCAAAAACTTAATGTAAAATGTACGTAGCATTTTAATTTGATATTCTTAGAAAATGTAAAAAAAATCAAAATCTCGCCACATACATACTACATTACTCCTGATACAACGTCAAGATACCTATTTACCCAGTCTAGTGTCCCTATATTGGCTTACTGGCTACTAGAAAAAATTCAAAAGTTCATAAACAACTTGCATGATTGTTAATGAGCATGTTAATGCTCCGACTCGTACTTAGCCGATTTTCTAGTAGCTGTGACCACAATCTTTATTGAGGGCTGGATCCGCGCTTGCAGAGGGCGCACCTTGATGGGTTTAACGCAGTACACCGCTTAACTTTCTTCAATAGGTTACGTGGGGAGTCCGACATTTCACAATACCGGCGGCGAAAAGGTCTCCAAAGGACAAAGAAAAAATTGAAACGTTGCCGTAAAAATTTAGAACATCATTGAAATAATGTCGTTTTATAACCCTTATTGTTATTGAAGAGAGAGGAATAATCCCGAGCGATTACATTTGGCCTTCCCATAATCAATAGTTTATTATAACAATGTTGATTAATTTTTTTTAACAATGAAACTTATTTTCATTTTAGATTTTAATTATCTTAAATATTAAGTGCAATAAATATATGTTTTCTGACATTTAAAATACATAAAGTGTTGTGTAAAGATGCACTTTATTTGCGCCACATAGACAGACACTTGGTTCATCTGAAACTTCTTCATCCATATGTTGTAATTAGCAATTGGAACTAAAATAAGATATTGCATAGACAATGTATTGCATTTTAACCTTCCACCACATTTAAATCGTGTTATTTCCATGTCAGTTATTTATAACTGCAACATCTGTAAGTCCAGGTGCATTATTTAATTCGTAACTATCACTTATTACACTGATCGCCCACTTATATTTAAGTAAATAATTATTAGTTTTTTCAATATCTCGATGGATACATACATATGTTTGTAATCATTGTGATTCCAAAGATGCTACAAATTCAAATTCAATGTTGAATCACAATAGCTTTTACTCAACCTGTTTTATTCTTAGCAAAAAAATGCGAAAATACAGAGTTCGAAAATTAACTTGAGAACATTCTCGTAATTATAAACAACACTAATATGAAAATGCTGCAATTGCCGAGCTACAGTGTTAATATTCAGACGTGATCCATAATATCATAAAAACTCTAATGGTAGCTTTAGTCAATGATGGTAGCTTTAATCAAAATCTCGGTAACAGGCTCCGAGTCACAATATCCGCTTGGAGCCTATCTAAGTCCCCGAGAGCAAACACATTTTTGAGACAACTTCAATTAGTCGCTTTTCAGAGCTTGTGTGACAAATTAGAGAACCCTGATTTACTAAGAAATAACAACTGATATCTCTGAACATTTCAATTTGGTTGATGTCTACGTGAATCGGATAACCGATAAGTGTTCAATGACTCTACCGTCTAGATCGGGATGTAAAACTGCTTTGCCTGTTATTAAAAAACCAGTTATCGTTTACCAAGACATTTAATAGCGATTACTATACTATACAATTAAAAGAATCGTCAACATTGTTGGTGATAAATTGAATAGTATAAAAATAGCAAGAATATTATAGGAAAGATAATCTTCAGGTGCTAAATCAAAAAATGTTCACAATAGTTTTACGTCACATGTAAAATTACTTATTTAAAAAATGCCAGCTAGTCGTTGAGTCACAAACTAGATTTATTATAAACATCACTTAATAGCACTAGTTCTCAAGCTAGACATGAATTACATCGACATAATCGTAGTAACAAAAGTATATCTGTGACGTGAGATACTTTAGGTCGTCAACTTTTCTAAAATTAACAATTATTTTTATGCATAACTTGTTGATTAAATTACCTAGTAACTAAGTTGATAATTAATTTTGAGAAACAACCTATGTCAATGTTTTGTCTTATTAAAGTCAAGTTAGTTACAGAATATATTCATCGCGTTTTTCAAATACCTACTTATTCCTTTTTGTAATTTGGTTAAAAATACTCAATTTCAAAAACTTGAATTAATGAGATTGTACGAGTTCAACAGAATAAGAAAGTTTGTATGGAAATAATATGTAACTCAAAAATTAAAACTCCCACGTTAACCGGATATTTTTTCTATGTACCTGGATGAAAGTAAAGAAAGTAAAGTAGTAAAGTTAGGGTTTATCAAGAGTACTGTCTCACAACTAACTAGTTCGTCGCAATGACAAGAGCTATATAAAAAGCAAAAGATGTAATAAGAAAAATAATGCGTTCTATATAATAATAAAAGATTTGTGCAGCAGCACTATTTAAAGAATTACTTTGTTTAACTCTCGTATGTGTACTTGGGGAACAAGAGTAGTATGAATTCAACGCAGAGGTTGAGGAAAGGTTGACTAAAAACATCGCATAGGCAAGCGAGTCTCTACTTCATATCAAAGTATCAGTTGTGGTAACAATGTCGCAAGTTTTCTTCCCCATCTTAAAAAATGCGCTATTATAATACTATTAACCACTTCTTCCCTAAGATAGTTTTAAATTCGTTCCTTACAATTTGTAACTATATAATTTTGTAGTTTTTTATTTTCACTTTTAGTATGCATCATAAACTTTAAGCGTACTTAGAAATCATTGATTATTTTTTGTATATTTGTTTAATATTGTAAATATAATTTAGGAATAGGTAATAAAAAAAAGTATCAACTATAATTTGATCCCAGATTTAAGTACAGAAACCATTGAGTTTGTCTATGGTAGAATTAAGCCTATTAACATTATTTTCTTTTACTGAGCATAATAACGGCCTTAGTAATAAACTGTTTTGGCACATTAAAATGCTGCGAACGCAACTGTAAACCAAAAAATACATAATTGAATAAATAATTTCTTCAATATTATAAAACACCAAAGAATATTGTGAATTAATATTTTAGAGCATTTCCATAATATTGCCTACTTAAAACAATTGTAATATTATATTCTCACATTAGTTTACATTGTATCTTTTATTATTTTTATATACTTAAATTATAATTTAACTGTCAACCCATGGGGGGCATTTATTTTTATTACTAACATAATAATGTGAAACTTTTATAAAATAAAAAGTTAAATGTAATGTTTCACTAAGAAACTTAGTAATCTTTAATCAAAAACCTTATTTTACAATAAACAATAAATCTATTGACGCACGGTAAATACACATTGAAATGTGAGCACGAGCAAAATGACAAAATGACCTAACCATAATGCAGTATACACTTTACCATATTAACAGTATTTTTGATTCGCCTTCCAGTATTTAAATATTTCAGGCGCTTATTATAAATATATGTGTGATATTTTCAAGATTTTATTTAGTGGTTATGTATATATTTTCGGCTCAAATTGTCATCAGTCTATTTAATCCAATTAAATTTCTGAAACAATTATATCGATTAATTATATAAAGAAACACTTAATTATCTTTTTGATGATAACTAAGACATTTCATAATATTGTAATCCTAAAGGAAATCTCGAGATCCTTCCAATTATTTTTAATACATGTCTTACAACTATTGGAATATTATAAATAAAATCCTATTGATGAACTAGAATAGTTTATACCTATGACTAAAAACATGAGAAGAATAAACAATACATTTTGGCGTTTCGCGGTACCGTTTTCAGAGTGACAGATGTCATCTAGAAATGGCGGTCAGCGTTATTCACAAATAAATTTCAAGTTTTCTGCTTTCTCTCAATGAAAGAGTCAAAATGCATATAAAACAGGTAAAAAGAGTAATTATAACCGAAAGCTATTTTATTTCTTCTTTCGCATTATAATATACATGTGCAGATCTTTGACTAAACAATTATGTTTGTAGGTGATTATTCAAGGGTTCAAGAGTTACCGCGAGCAAATTGTTGTAGAACCATTTGATAAACGACACAACGTTGTTGTCGGTCGTAATGGTTCAGGAAAAAGTAACTTTTTCCATGGTAAGTCATGACTTTTTATCTCCGCCTGACTTGCCTGTTGTTTACCAACAATCAGTTGCTTTTGACTAGTGTATATTATTAGTTACCTATTTAGTCCTTTTTAAATCAATGTAAATAATTTCATAACCATTCATATTTGAATTTTAAAAACAACGAAATCATAACACGTCACGTTTATCAAATTTATATTATAAGTTGTATGTGGTTAATGGTATGTGATGTGTATCACGATTGAGTGAGTGGATTTTTTATACTTTAGTCTACAAAGTACCTTGTCGAATTAGTATAGAATAACATATTAGACATAAGAATTTACTAAGTTAGTACCTATTATTAAATTTCAGCTATACAATTTGTCTTAAGCGATGAGTTCTCACATCTTAGACCTGAACAGAGATTGGCCCTACTTCATGAAGGTACAGGCCCTAGGGTTATATCAGCATTTGTGGAGATCATATTTGACAATTCTGACAACAGAATACCAGTAAGTTATTTTTCTACCACTACTTCATAATAACACAATAAGTAAAAGATGTCTTTGTTTCAATACTTATACATTTATACCATTGGCTCTAATTAGCCTTATAGAGTGTTATTTTTTACATTTGGGATATTATATTTAATCAAATGCCAAATATTGAATCATCATTTCTATATTATTCAGATTTACACATGGGAAAAGTTATAAAAATCTGTTTGTTTAAAACTTTTTACATTTCTTAAAATATACTTACCTCTTTCTCAAATTTTAACTTATCAAGTACAGTAGTACCTTGACTTACTCTACCGTGTTTTATGTGAATTCGGAGTCATATTGTTTTATTGTTTGATTGACAAGCACATCAACTCTCTCACTCCAACTTGTTAGTGTGATGTTTGTGTAGTTAATAGATTTGAACATGCCTTATGTGAATATTTTTATTGTATGCAGTGCTTTTATTTGATAATCTTAAGTAATTCAAGTAAACATAATTTGTAAAGGAAAAATAACAGATCAATGTGGTGTAAAAGATGATGATGTCATGAATACAATGACAATGCAGAAAGGAATGTTGAGTTGGTATGGACATGTAGAAAGGATGGATTTAAGTAGAATGACTGCATAGATACAGTAGAACCCCTTTAAGACAATCAAGCTTAATACGATTTCTCGTATAATAATACGCCAATTTACACCAGGGTCTACAATATAAGACATATTTTCATACATTTCTTAACACTTAATTATGATTGATCATCCTGTTTAATATGCCTGATCATAGCTGGGATAACGAAATTTAACGTTTTTGGTAGGCTCCCTGAAAATCGTCTTTCTTGAGCGAGTTTTACTGTATTTAGAAAGGAAGTGAGTGGAAGAGTTGGTATTAGGCAACCAAAGCGAACATATCTTAACCAGATAAAAGAGGTTCAAAATTGGATTGTAACTACTAAGAATTTTATCTATGAAATATAGATAAGTATAATAAATAGACTATTGTATGAAACTTATGTTACAGATTGAAAAAGATGAAATATTCCTTCGGCGTGTTATTGGCTCAAAGAAAGATCAGTTTTTTCTTAACAAGAAAGTTGTACCACGTTCGGAAGTACTTAACTTACTGGAGAGTGCTGGTCTGTCAAATTCTAATCCTTACTACATTGTCAAACAAGGCAAAGTAAGTAATCATTCTATAAATCAAGTCAATAATTTAACAGTTAATATATTATAATAGCTATAAAATTAACAAATTGCCAATTTAAGAAGAACAATAATTGTAATGTACTGATATCTTTTTTAAATTAAAGTAAATATGTAATATAATTTATAGCAAATAAAATAAATGAACTACTATTTTCCAAAAAAGGGAAATATAAGTCATCAGGTGTATACACCACATCACATCTTTTGGATACAATATCTTTTGGTAATTAATAAGAAAGCCTTTAAACCACTATTGTTTTATAACAAAATAGGTGCCAGTAAATTATACAAAACGGGCCCAATGACACAGATGATGGTGATCCTATCTTGTGCATCAATGGTTGTGGGTTCGATTCCCACCCAGAGCAAATATTTATATTGATATTTGTTTTTGTTCTGTGTCTGGGTGTTAAATATGTGTATTTAAATATTATATCTGTGATTCTTCTGTTGTCTGGCGTCAGTAACACATAGTGATTACAGTCATTACATCAGTAACACATAGTAAGTGATTTACCACAAAGTCAGGTGAGATGTTGTGGGAATTTATTATTATTATTTCATAAAAAGGCCCTTGCTTATGTTGTTTAAATATTATTATGTAATCCAGATTAATCAAATGGCAGTCGCCCCAGACTCGCATAGACTGAAATTGCTTCGAGAGGTAGCTGGTACAAGGGTGTATGACGAGCGCAGAGAAGAATCTGTTACCATTCTCAAAGAAACAGTTGGAAAGGTAAAAATAGTAATCATTTTCATTTTACTAAGGTGAAGACCCTATTTTATTGTGATATTTTTTTATATGTAGACTTATTATAAGATTATTTGACAATAAATACTACTTATTCAAATTAACACATCTACTGAGTGAACAAGTTGTAACACAGATGATAGGTAGTAGTAGGTAGTAATACATAAGTTCGGTACATGAACCCTACAAGGGCAAAGTAATTTTTATCAATACATAATTAAATTTACAATACTTATAAATTTATTGAATATACAATATGTGTATTGTAACATATATCTATTAAATAGTTACTTTTATAGATTGGATTGCTTACAGTGTAGGTAGAATGGACTGCTTACAGCAGAGGTAGTGTTAAACCTTTTTGCAAAAGTAATAAAAATTTGTGATATGCATCCAACCAAAAAAGTTGCAGAAACTATGTTTTATGACTTCCTTAAATTTTTCTACCATCTAACTGTTTCCAGGTAGAGAAAATTAATGAATTCCTTCAAACCATAGAAGAGAGATTGAAGACTCTAGAAGAAGAAAAAGAGGAGTTAAAAGAATATCAAAAATGGGACCGTGCCAGACGAGTCTTGGAATTTATCATACATGACACGGAGCACAGGGAGAATAAGCGGAAGTTAGAAGAGGTAAAGAACCTTCAGTTTTAAAGTCTATGATCTTGATACTGATATTATAATAATGCATCCAGATTTACAGTTGTTTACCTTAATTACAATGATTTTTTTGCATGAGTACTTAAGTAAATTACGTATGAGTGATGGCTTATTACATGGCTTTTCCTATCTGTTGGTTAGAGTAAGACTGCCAAAGAAATGATCAGGAAAGGTATAAACTTTTTAATTTTACAATTGTATTTTTTTCTATTTTAGCTGGAAAAAATGCGCTCTAATAGTGGCAAGGAACAACAACATTATGCAGACATGGTGAGGGAGGCACAGGAACATGTCAGGGAAGCAAATAGGTAAGAAAATGAACATAATGATATCTAAACATGAATTAAAAATACTTATTATTTCTATTTACACTATGCTATTTAACCAGATAGAAGTTATCCTATTGTACTTATACATGTTTGTCATGATAAAAATATTGTGACTTCATCTTAAGATACAAACCATCGATATAAGCAGAAATGTATTGATCTAGTAGGTCAGAAGTTCATGGAAAAATACAGTGACACGGAATAAGAGTTACTATTGTATTTTTTGGGATGGATTTACCATCCAAAACTGAGTTGGTGCTAGGTGAGGGTATTCGTTTATCAAAAATATATGGCTTTGGAGAAAATAAAATTACTGATCGTTGTTTCGCAGGAAACTAAAAGAAGCCCGTAAGGACGTGGCAGCGGCGCGAGAAGAGAAGGACATCCTGTCCACGGAGCAACAGCAGCTGCTGCGGGAGAAGACCAAGCTCGAGCTCGCCATCAAGGATCTCACGGATGACGTCGATGGAGATAACAAGTCAAAGGTGAACCATCTCACTTGCTAATTACTAAATATTTTTTGTATTATTGGATGCTGAATTGTTCGAGGCTCGCGGCGGGATGTCGAGGACCTCCAACGGAATGCTTCATGCGCCCGCAATCATTCATCGAGGTTAAGCAACTATATCAACGATCGGTATTGGGATGGGTGACCCTAAATCTAATCATCTCGAAGTCCTTTCTCTTTACAAGGTCTTCTGCTTTTTTTACCACATCTCAATATTTGTAATATCGTATCAGGAAAGGGCGGAAGCTGAACTGGACCGGCTCAGGCAGCAAATAGGCGAAAAGGAGCGTGAGCTGGAGGAGCTGAAGCCGAAGTACGAGGAGATGAAGGCGCGGGAGGAGGAGTGCACGCGCGCGCTCGCGCTCAACCAGCAGAAGCGGCAGGAGCTGTACGCCAAGCAGGGCCGCGGCACGCAGTTCACCTCCAAGCAGGACCGCGACCGCTGGATCGAGAAGGAACTCAAGTGAGTGTCTCTGACCCTCTCCTGCCGTCGACTTCCTTCGAGACGAACGCGATTGGTCCTTCGGGGCGGACGGTTATGAATTCGATTTTTATAAATTTAGAGTTAGATCTTTTACGAAGGTCGCCTGCGTTGCGTCTCACTTTCATCTATTCCTTCCACCGCCAAACGGCAGTTCGTATTACTGTGTTTCGGCTTGAAGGCAGGCGATAAACTGACTGGTAATGTAATATTGGAGACAAAAGATGGGCGTCTATAGACTGCGGTACGCTCATAACGCGGACCGCAAACCTGTTTGTCGACTCAGTCCTATAATAAAAGTACTTTATTTATGGGACCTCTAATGTTTCCCCGGCCGACGCGTCGTCCGCAGGTCTCTGAGCAAGCAGATCAAAGACAAGAAGGAACACGAGGGCAAGCTGCGCGAGGACCTTCGGCGCGACGCAACCAAGCTGACGGAGCTGGAGAAGCGCATCGAAGAACTCACCAAGGAGATGGAGCGGCAGCGGGTGGCCATCGACGACCACAACAAGCAGTACTACGAGTGCAAGAAGAAGAAGGATCAGGAGCAGAGCTCCCGGAAGTCAGTATACTTATTTCATTTGACTCAATGTCGGTGTGTTGATGGTTTTTAAATAAACAAATTATCTGATTTCAATAAAAATAATAGTAAGACAGGCTGTATTTGGTAGTGTTTCGTTATATATCTTTAAACTGTTTACAACCTACACTATTTAAACAGAGATCTTACTACAAGAAGCATAATTAATTAAAAACAGCTCAAATAAAGTTAAAGTAATAAAAGAGCCTTGTGCGTCAAAGATCGTGGTTCCATCCCCGCCTATGTCATGTATATTTGTATTTATTTTGATCCCGGGTGTTATATATCTATAACGCAAGTATTTTAAGCTAGTTATCTCGTCAGGCTAGTGTAAGAGATGTCGCGTTAATTTAAAATTATTAATATAAAACATTGACATGTAAACAAATGTATAGCATAATTGATATATATTAAGACATTTGATGTATACCTATGTCTATCATTTTTTTTATATATTGAGATCATTGTTTTCGCCACAGTGAACTTTGGCGTAAGGAAACAACACTCACACAAAATCTGTCATCACTTAAGGAAGATTTGGCCAAAGCGGACCAAGCACTGCGCTCTATGGCCGGCAAGGTCAGTTGAAACAAAAGTCCAATTCCCTAAAATAAGGTTCAAAGCATGAAATATTTAATACATACATTTTTTTATTACTTTGTAGCCGATTCTTAATGGAAGGGACAGTGTACGAAAAGTATTAGAAACATTCCAAGAGAGGGGAGGAGAGTGGGCAAAGATCGCCACGCAATATTACGGACCTGTTATTGAAAATTTTACCTGTGATAAGACCATCTATACAGCAGTTGAGGTATACCTTTATATTATCTCATTCCTTTTTTTATTTTCTTATCGCAATAAAATTGAATATTTTAAACATGATATAGTACTGATACTATAGTGTGTTATTTAATTGACTACATAGTGTCTGTTTATACTTATTTACAAACACATTAAATGTTCTAGAATGTATGGAATAATTAAAAAGAAAATTACACATTAAAGTGAGACAGTTTCGGTGTATTGCATTACTATAGGGTTTTAGATGCTGATTCCTGGTGATGTGTCATAATGTCATTTCTTATATATATATTTGAGGAGATCTATTATAATTGCTTATTTGCATAACAGTAACATAAGTATACTTAGCAATGTTCATATACTTAGGTTCAGAAATAGTCTATCAATTTATTTAGGGCTATGAAGGTTCTGTCGATATTGTTACTATTATTAAAAGGTGCGTTCAATACAACACCGTGGTCTCTTCTCTCTTTGCTTATTTCGCAATTACTACTAAAATTTCATGAGCCTAATTCAAAACTAGTATTAGTGTCCATATGTAATTCAATATTATTATTAATAATTATATAAACGCTGCAACAGGTGACGGCGGGGAACCGTTTGTTCCACCACATCGTGGAATCGGACACGGTTGGGACCAAAATCCTGAAGGAGATGAACAGGCAGAGTTTGCCGGGAGAGGTTACCTTCATGCCGCTCAACCGACTCCAAGTTAGGGATATGGTGTATCCAAACGACAATGTAAGTTAATTTAGTACTTAATATATGTCATAGTAATCAACATAGCATCTATAGATCGTCTACAGGACAGATCTCTAAAAGAAAGGGTGAATTTTGCGCATAATTGCCACGCTGGGTGGTGGGCATGGTGGCAATTGCAGAGAGCAGCTTTGCGAAGGCATTGCTGCTGCTTATCCTCGCCGTGTTACATATAAGTTACGCTGTCTCGGGTGGATATACCGCCATCCGTTGGTTACGGTACCTCATTCACTCCTTACGATGTCTGGTACAGAGGAAGGTACTATTCTACTTTATCGAAACCCTAGGGCCAATTAAGATTTGTATTTAAAAAAAAATGAGGAAAATATTTAAGTTTTATAAAACATAAAAAAGGCACAAATCTTACCTTTTATATATGAATATCTCCAATGAATTCTGTATTATTACATCCATATATAGGTATAATTCAAACAGACTGATTTGAATTTTATAATGATTTCATAATATCATAATTACCAAGCATTTCATTTTTTGTATAAGTAACACTATTGTTCACAGAACGCGATCGCTATGGTACAAAAGCTGAAGTACGACCCCAAGTACGCGAAGGCGATGAAATACATATTCGGCAAGACGCTCATCTGCAGGAACCTCGAGTGCGCCACGGAACTCGGCAAGCAGTTCCACCTGGATTGCGTAACGCTTGAAGGCGACCAGGTAACCAATTATCTATACTCAAATCGTATATCTATATATTATAAAGATAAACTATTTGTATTTTTGTTTATAATGAATAGGGTCAAAGACTTAACCAATTTTGAAAATTCTTCCACTAATAGAAAACATTATTATGGAGTAACATAAGCTGTTATTATATTTACAAAAATAAAATAGAGACCCCACTAATAGGAATATGTAAACGAAATTTTTGACTAGAACAATTTCAAAAGCTTTAATAGGAAGCCACATTAGCAGTAAGTAAGATATATTTTATCCCCATATTTTCACGGGAAATTGAACTACGAGGTTGCTGCTAGTAAATTAAATCATACAGTATCAATTTACAATAGATTATAAAATCAACAAAAGAACAATACAGCCAAGAAATTTAAACACTTTTCTTGCACTGTACGAGAAAGTTATGATGTGATCGAAATTTTCGGCCAGGTATCGTCGAAGGGTTCGCTGACGGGCGGCTACTTCAACCAGTCGCGCTCGCGCCTAGAGATGCAGAAGACGCGGTCCGAGCTAATGGAGCAGATCGCCAGCCTGGAGCAGGAGCTGGGCGCGCTGCGGCACGAGCTGGCCAGCACGGAGACCTGCATCAACACCATCGTGTCCGAGATGCAGCGCACCGAGACCAAGCAGGGCAAGGCCAAGTCAGTACCCTCGTGGCCGTCCTCGAGGTCGTGCTGGACATAAGCCTTCTCGAGAAACCGCTGGGCCGATATGGCGGCAATCACAGAGCGTAACTTCACGATGAAGATTCGGGTAGCCGCGGGGTACCGTCCGAATAGAAAAGTACCTTCCTCTGTGCCACCAGGTATCGTAAGAGGCGACTAAATATTATGATAAACCGACATATGGCGGTATATCTATCCGAATCAGTGTAGCTCAAATGCACAGGGTGGGGATGGGCAGTAGCATCCCCGTCGCAAAAGCTGCACTCTATGATTGCCAACGCTTTCTTAGGGAAGCCTATGTCCAGCAGAATACGACTATTTTAAATGTTAGTGCTTAGTTGACCCTTAATATGTTATGGGAGGGATCTTTTCATATAAAAGTGTAGTGTCTCAGCCCTTAAAAGCCGGTTTAGAGTTCTGCGTCATCAATTTGTAAAACCAACGATCACATAAAATAAAAACATTTTCGTTCTCATACCTAATGTGATGTGGTGTACTGCTGTACGGTTAGAATGTGTATAGGGATGAAAAGTATCTATTACTTTTTATAGTACTTAAGTTGACGTTTATCGTAAATCCCACGGGAATAGTACGTTTTTTCGGGAAGAAAGGTAGCTTATGTCCCTCTTCGTGGACATTAAGACTAGTTGATTAGATAAAGCGTATAAGAGGTAACTAACAAAGAAACTTACTTTGGCTTTCAATAATAATATTAATAAGCATTTTATTTTCCTCTTCACAAATGTTACAAATATGTGTAATCATTTGTGCTCTCACAACTGGTGTCTAAACAAAGTATATGCTTGTGTCACAAATCACCCCACCCACCTCTTGTGTTATGGTTTACTTGATCCTTTCGTGGACACTATAAATCAACATCTTAGTGGACCAAATAAACACAAGAGTTAGTACGATTTTTAGTAAGTGAGCGTTTCGTGTGTGAGAATAAGGGTATAAATGCGTGTGCGTATGCATGTCAGTGTTTACTTAATAAAATAAATTAATTATATAGAAAGTAAGAATATTTTTATCTTTACATTAAATCTATTACCCGCATTTGTTTGTATCAACGTCATTATTAAACGATAATATTATTTTAAGGGACATATTCGACAAAGTGAAGGCCGACATACGCCTGATGAAGGAAGAGCTGGCGTCCATCGAGCGATTCCGCGGGCCCAAGGAGCGGTCGCTGGCGCAATGCCGCTCCAGCCTCGAGGCCATGCAGGCCACCAAGGAGGGCCTCGAGTCCGAACTGCACCAGGTCGGCTCAAACATTCACTCGTAAATTACATAACAAATAAATTCACATAACATTTCATAATTTGACCTGACTCCTGAGATTAATAGATCAGCTCTTGCGTTACGGATATTAGACAGCAGAGGGGTTACAAAAATGATTAAATACTAAGCATTATCACCGAAGCACAGACATATTATATAATATTAAAACAAAAATAAAAATGGAGTGTCTGTTTGTTATATATAATAATAATAATAATGTGATTAATCCAAAATATGGCAAAAAAATAGATGTTTGTCGTTTTAATGGAAAATATAAGAATTTTTTACTCCTAATTTGGAATTACAATAGACAACACATAATTCATGAACATAAAAATAAAATATTACTGTAAATATTTTTGTGTTATGTATGCTTCATTGTTAATCTCCAAAACAGCTGGGCTGAGTGTAGGGTTACATTCACCAGCAGATAACTGATGCTATAAGAATTGACTTGTGTATACAACTATGTCTTAATTTCATCTATGTAGGTACCGGCAGAGTAGTACCTCCCTCTGTATCAGGTGTGTCTGTAAGAGGCGACTGAGGTACCGACAGATGGCGGTATATCTGTTCTACGATTGCAACACGCTTGCCTTGCGCGGCAATTATTGGCAAAGTCCTCCTTTCTTGGGGAGGCCTATGTCCAGCATTGGACGTTTTACGGCAACTATACGATGATGATATAGACGAGCATAGCCACTGATCTTTAAAAATATTAACAAATCACATTTATGAATACAGGAGCTGATGGAGCAATTGTCTACAGCTGACCAAGGGAAGGTGGACGAGTTAAACGATGCCATCCGGCGACTCACACAGGAGAACAAGGAAGCTTTCAGCGCTAGGATGAACCTCGAGGCCACCAAAAACAAGCTAGAGAATCTGCTCACCAATAATCTTATCCGGTAATTCAGATTTACTAGCTTTTATATTTTTATTTTGTAAACTAGGTCAATTAACAAGCATACTTTCCGCGTGATAAAAAGTGTCACTACAGCCTATAGACACTCGTAATATAACATAGATATCACTAGCGTGATGCCAACCTTGTGACTTGAAGATACTATGTCACATTACATTGTAATTGGTGTCTGGTCAATGTATGAGTAATACTCATACATTGCTATGTATCTTGTAATCGTCGTATCAATTTATTGATTTTATCATTTTAAAACGTGTCTACTTTTGTCATTTATCACTAAAATTAAGCAGCTTTCTTAATAATCCTCTACAAATATAGAAAATCAAATAACATTATGTTTGTCGAACAGCCGTAAAGACGAGCTGGTGCAAGCTCTCCAAGAGATCTCGGTGGAGGACCGCAAGCGGCGGCTCGCCAACAGCAAGGGCGACCTCACCGCCGCCGAGAAACGCATCAAGCAGATCAACAAGGAGCTGGAGGAAGTGGAACGGAAGGTCCAGGCCGCGGTCAAGAATGAGAAAGCTCTCAAATTGGAGCTGGACAAATGGAGGAATAAGGTATGATTGAAAGAAAGAAGAAAGGTACAAAGAATGATTGGAACATTGCAACTTTAAGGGCATAGTACAGTACGCAGAATGAGCGCAAATAAACATCGAGTTGTGGAAGCCTATCCAAGCTACATCTATCTAAGGTTAGATTAGGTAAAGAGGGTCACTCGACCAATCTACATGTCTGCGCAGCCTTATGATGACTGACCACTGACACAATACAAACATACACCACGCCTGTGACTCGTCGGGGTAGGCAGAGACTATTGATCTCCACTTGGCATACCTCTCTCGCTTCCCTTACTTGTATAGGCTCTTCTTTCATACCTCTTCTACCTGGTTAAGATATATTCGTCTAGGTAATATATTTATCTAATATCTAGAATATTTTGTACAGGATTGTAATGCTATAACGTCACTTTTGAGCTTTAACAGCTGGTGTATTTTTAAAACTATTTTGAATTTAAAATTGCTCAACTGTTGTTTTCCTAAATAATAATCTGAGTTTGATTAGCAAAAAATAATTTTATTATATGATTGGAATTTTTTGGACCTTCCACATCAATAAATTTAATACTATTATATAAAACATTGATAAATTTAATTCTATCAATCCTAATGGCGGAATTATTAAGAGCGTTTGGGTTAGGGATTAGCATAAATCTTTTTAATCAAAAATCAAAATCAATTTGTTTTAAACAAATAAATACTGATAAATAAATTAAGATGCTATAATAAAAAATACGGCAAATATTTACGTGTTTTGCTGAATAAAATCAACCATAAAAATAATCAGAATTAAAAAAAATGATTTTGGGTAACTCTATTTAAAACTTTTGCCGTAATCCGAAACTGTAAGATTTTCCGTAGATAACTAAACAATAATAAATAGTATAAAAATTATTATTGATAGAACCAATCTGACGGTGAAGTTAAGGATTAGCGTCAGTCATATGTACTACATTTTAACGAAAGGATACAATATGTTTTGTGTCCTCTCATTAATATTTATATTCAACGTGAACAGGAAAAAGAGGCTCAAGACAAGATGGAGGAGGACGCCAAGGGCCTGGAGAAAATGGCGTCAAAGGAGGTGCTGCTGCAGGAGAAGATCCAGGAGTCGCTGGACAAGATCGCGGCGCTGGGCACGCTGCCCAACGCGCCCGAGCTGCACGCCAAGTACCACAAGATGTCGCTCAAGCAGGTCGGCCGCGCGCTGCTCCCGCCCGTCCCGCCCGTCCCGCCCGTCCCGCCCGTCCCGCTCGCTCGTCCCGCCCGTCGCGACACTTCCAATTTGCCGCTACCTACCTCAATATCCTAGAGTTTTACACGCGTCCTCTCTAGCTGACTAGCGCGTCAAATTCACTTTCTTCGGCGTTCTGCCCTTCCCAATTTCTCCCGTTAATTTGTTTATATTTCCTTGTATATATTTATTTTATACCATTATTCTTTTTTTAAATACACCTAAAACAGCTGGAATGATGATGTTGTAAAATTGGCATATTATTTGTCGCTTTGAACTGTCTTTTAACAGAGTATTAATTTTTCAGCTGTTCAAAGAATTGGAGAAAGCGAACCAGCATCTTAAAAAGTACAATCACGTGAACAAGAAAGCTTTGGATCAATTCATTAGTTTTTCGGAACAAAAAGAAAAACTATACAAGCGGAAAGAGGAACTGGATATTGGGTAATTAGCTTTTACGAAGTACTTTCTGCTAGTGCGCGTGTTGGAAGTTTAAACAGACAATCTGTTTATAAGGAGCTAATGAGAACTTAGTCTCGTGCCGATACACGTGCACGGTAGAACAAACTAAAATATACATCTGTTTGCTTATTATTTTATTTTTTTAGACATCAAATAAAGAAGGAAGCCTTTATTGATCATTTTCCAAATCATTGTAATAGCACGTTTCCAATTATTAGAATGATATAATGTACATTTCATGAGTATTTATTAAAATATGATGTCACATAACATACTTTATTTTAAATCTATCGACAGACATGTTATATAACAGAGGTAGACCCTATACAAAAGTCGTCTGCGTTGGTACCTCACTTTTCAGTTATTTCTACCGCCAAATAGCTTGGTTTCGACTTGAAGGGTGAGGGAGGCAGTATAATTACTGAGTTATGTTACATAATATCTCCAAGTCATAAGGTCTGCGGTGACGCTTACTGTCACGGGGGTCCTTTGCTGGTTTGTCAATGTGGTTTATTAAAAAAAATGTATGTCTGCAATTATCGGTAAATATGGTATACGAGATATTTTTTTTATTGTATCTGGTATAATTCACCATGTTTGAATAAAATAAGTGAATTAGTTAATATATAAGGATCACTATTGCAGCGGCGAGAAAATCCGTGAGCTGATCGAGACGCTGGAACACCGCAAGCTGGAGGCCATCCAGTTCACATTCAAGCAGGTCAGCAAGTACTTCACCGAGGTGTTCAAGAAGCTGGTCCCGCACGGCCGCGGCTCGCTCATCATGCGTGTGGGCGCCGAAGACGCCGCCGAAATGGCGCCCGAGGTACCCAATCTCTCCTTTAGTCGCTTTGTCGGCCATAGCCTATTTATTTAAATTAATGGTAATCCATTAAATATAAATCAGTCGAATTGAGAACTTCCTCCTTTTTAGAATTCTGTTAAAAACTTTATTCGAGTATGTTCTAAGCACTTGATCGTCAACAATAAATCAAACAATACTATTTCCAAAATTGGAGGTACTATATTTAATGTAATACTAATGACCCTGATGACTTTACGAGGTCATTTAGGAATTGGGGCTACCTTTAATTAGTCTGCCGGGAAAAGCTTGGTCTCTGCACAAGGTGTGGTAAGAGACGACAGAAGTTCTGACTATTAGTGATGCTGATGGTATATCTACTCGAAACAGCGTAGCTCAACAGGTTCGCAATGAGCAGCATTTCCGTCGCGAAGCTTCGGTCTGCTATGACCACCACTCCTGAACTGCGCGGCAATTATGCGCAAAATTTCACTTTCTTGTTCGTCTGCTGTGCTGATAACGATGATGAATATGTGAGGTTGTTGGGTTCCAGCGCGCCAACGCGGACCAGTTCGAGGGCGTGGGCATCAAGGTGTCGTTCACGGGCGGCGAGGGCGACATGCGCGAGATGAACCAGCTGTCGGGCGGACAGAAGTCGCTCGTGGCTCTCGCACTCATCTTCGCCATACAGAAATGCGACCCGGCGCCATTCTACCTGTTCGACGAAATCGATCAGGTGACTTACACATGATTATCTGTTACTATTATATCGAGTTGTATGCTTACGAAGATCTAGGATCTAAGACTATCTACTTAGTGCATTCGGTAGTGTCTTGGATAACTAGGTCGGGGTTCGATCTCCACTCAGGATAAACATTTATATGATGAATATTTGTATTTATTTTGTGTGTCTGGGATGTTAAAGACTTGTTTAAGTATTTATATTTGGGATTTTTTATTGTCTGATTCGTAATACAAGTGTTGTGAGCGACTTATCTCAGGGATATTAAATTGGTAAATTATTAGACAGATCAATATAATAAGGGAAGTCTTAATAATGCTTATTTATTGGATCACGTATACGTAACAGATGTAAAATATAAGAAAAAGTAAAAAAAACTAGTTGTTTTAATATACTCTTTTATGTATATTAATTAATGCAAATGACAAATCGTATAGCATTTTTCATTATATACCAGTTCGTAATCGCTTAAATTTTAAGTAACAATCACAAAGCTACCAAACGGTAATAATCTAACACGAGGGTCGCGCCCGCCCGGCCCCGCCCGCAGGCACTGGACGCGCAGCACCGGAAGGCCATCGCCAACATGATCCACGAGCTGTCGTCGTCGGCGCAGTTCATCACCACCACGTTCCGGCCCGAGCTACTGGAGCACGCGCACAAGTTCTACGGCGTCAAGTTCCGCAACAAGGTGTCGCACGTCGAGTGCGTGGCGCAGGATGAGGCGCGCGACTTCGTCGAGGACAGCGCCACGCACGCGTAGCCCTCTACCGGCCCACCTGCCCACCTGCCCGCCGGCCCGCCTGCCCGCCGGCCCGCCTGCCCGCCGGCCCGCCTGCCCGCCTGCCCGCGCTCGTTATTCTTGACTATCGCCGAATCATGAGGGAAAACGACAACAATGTTCTGTCCTACTTTTCGTGCTTCTACGTTACTCAATCCGTTCAATAACTTTTGCCGAATCGTAAGGGGAAACAAGAACCTTTTTTAAGTATTCTCCGAACTCCTTTTCGTGCTCCCAGTACGTCTGGGAATTAAATAAAAATATTTTGTACGTAGCCAAGATTATTCTTCCCTGCAAAGCAAAAACGAAATAAACGGAGATGAGAACGGAGACGGAGAACATTCTCGGGAACCCCGAAACAGAAAAAAAGAGACGTCGTGTTGCGCGTCTGCTTCGTGGGTGGAGTAGTTAAAACAATAGACTCACCTTATTAAAAGTATATCTATTTTCCTTGTCGCTAATCAATTAGCGAACATGACAATGATCCTCATCTGATGAGGTTGGAATTGACTTTAAGGTTTTATTTGCATAGCGAAAATCCAATATATAATATATATATATATATATATAGTCGGCAAATATATTGAACCATACCATGATTGTCGGTCGGGGTAGACCCGCTGGTTTCTCACACTATGTTTCAAATTTTCTTATAACTCAGAATAATTTCGACATCTGCTAACATTGTCTTCATTTACTATGACTGCACTAAATTGACATTCTACATTTTACGTGTGGGAGTAAGTAATTTGCAAGTGGATTATTTTAGAATATTATTTTAATCATCTTTTAGTTTATAAATTGTTGTTTTTAATTACTTTTATTTAAATGATTACATATAGTTTAATGTTAAAATGGCGTTTCCATACTTCACTGCATTGAAAGAAACAAAATGATTTCCAATTATATATTTTATTTTCGAAGTTACATGTGTCTCGTATAAGAGTAACAATGAATGAACTCTGAATAATAATAATGTTATAATATCCACATTTGTAAACCATCTGGAGTATCATTAGTTAACAATGTTGTTTTTTAATTAAGTTTATCTTAGATTAATTGCGGAATAAATGTTTCCACTTTGTATATCGTTGTATTATTTTAACAAGTCCTAGTTAACGGTGTTATGTTCATGCATAGATTAACCTTTGAATCCTGTCCGTTACAATATCTTATTCACTGGTGGCTAAAACAAATGATATGTAAGTAGATATACTAACCTGTACTTTGTTCAATATTCACTGTCAGAATTATGTTACCGACTATATGACCTTACTATTATATAGCCTAATTTCTATTTAGTATTACTGGTTTATTAAATTGCAAATGTGACCTTACAAGTCACAAATCTCGCCAGTCTCACATCACTACGAAGATATAAAAATCTAAATATATAGCATGAAGAGTTACACATTCATATCACACAGGGTTGAAGGCACGCCGTCGTACAAGAAACAGCAATATAGGAGATTTAAGCCATTTGTTTTTAAAATAAAACAATTTATTTGCAATACAATTTAAAACACCAAAATTCCGTACAAAATATACAGTAGCATAATATGTATGTCTATTAATACTTTCTTTCTTATAATAAGAACGATAACTTGTACTTTGTACAGAACAATAAATAATTATTCTCTTTATTTCTAGTCTAATCATTTCACCAAAAAAAAAACTAAGTCTTATACACCGATAATTTGGAAAACTCCATCTAAATAGGAAGAAAAATGTCTTGAATGATAATTGTTCGAAAATCACAAACGGCTCTTAGATATTAAAGATTAATTGCTTACATTATATTTTATAGCGATCTTAATTATGTATTATTTCAGATCACCTGCTAATTGTTTTTATATAATATTAATTTGTATTATATTTTTAAAATGTCGTAGTCAGATCGTATAATTAACCATAATTTATTCGTACCCCTAATTTTTCAACAAATACTTAATGTACAACAAGAGTTATTTATCAATTCGGTACTTGACACCATTCATATTTTGAGTTAATTGCATTGATTAATTTTAAATAACTGTAATAAGTCAGTCAATTGAACACAGCAGCCTTTCTGTATAAATTATAACAAATAGACGCGTTCTTACCGTTGACCAGAATTATATAGACAGATATTTTGTTAAATGAAACAAAATGTATGTAAGTGCAGGTATGTCTTCAATTATAGCGTACCCATAGCGTAGGATACACTGATTCTTATAGTAATATACAAGACATCCCTGGATACTACACAATCGATAGGTACAGGCATCATTAGGTAGATGGCAAATCTTCAAACACCGACTGTTACACGTACGTGTCCATGTCCGAGACCCCAGGACAATCATGAATATTTGTGTTTGCTCTGCGTCTGGATGTACTCATACGTATTTAAGTATTATATCTGTATTCCTCTGATCGGGCATCTGTTACCTAACTGCCTTACCTATTGGAAGAGGAGTCAAGTCAACATTTGAAATGAGTGAATTTATTATAAGAAACGGCAAATATTACAACAGGCAAATAATAAAATATCTAACCGTATTGTATCCTGGCTAATTATACGATTATACGAGCGCCTATATATTGCTTATTGCCATTTTCAATCAATGGTTTCGATCAAGATCATATGCACATCTATAGTCGAATAACTGGCTGCGCTTACGAATTTTAAACTTATTGTAATGATTAAAACACAAATTCCGTTGGCACATAAGTATACATGCGTTACACATAGATGGCAGTAATTGTTTATTTTAATGATTGATTTTTATAATGAAATTTGATGATAACTTTGTCTCACAACTTCACAGCCCAAATCAAATCACTTCTAATAAAATCGACTTAAAATAAACGACTATATATAGTTATATAATAAAGTATACGCACACACACTAAATATATTAAGACAAGAATTGAAATATACCTAGAAACCACATTTAAAACACTACACACAACAGTTTGAGCAAGAATATTCGACTATAGATAAGAAAGGCATCCCTATCTATCCTAAATGACAACTCTAATGTCATTCTTAAATCATGTCAGAGATCTAGAATAACGCGCCATAGACGTAACCCCGCTCAAATTGTGCCATATGTCAAAAAGTACTTACACAATAAATTGCATTCATTTACTTGAAAAAAAAAATTACTCGTCTCACGTTTTAGAGAACATAAAAGAGATAGCGCTGGCTCGCATCATAAAGAATATTTAAGAAATATTTGTCGTGTCTACTAACGGTCAGTAGCAAAATTGGTAGTGTATTCCTCCAGAAAGGAAAGAATGCGGGTTCAAGTCCCCCTGAAAAATGAGACAAGTATTCATTTCAGTTATAACACTTTTAATATGTTATCAAGCCTTCTCAAGGCGTAAAAATGTGTTTCTTTTATCAACTATTTTAGCGGGTGTGCGATATGGACCTAACTCCTGTTTTGTATATTTAATTGTGAGCTTCGCAATCAGATACAATCAACGAAATAGAAGTTGTTAGTCCACAATAATGGGTCCCGCGTCATAATGGATCAGTCAATTAGAAAAATATGAATTTTTCTGGTCACCGTACTGACACTAGGCCTGTTCTAAAATTTTAAACATTTTTTATTATTGTAGTTTCGTAAAATTCATGCTGTAATTGCGACAAAGTAATAAACAAATACAATATACTCATACTGTAAAGATTCGCCTCTATAATATTAGTCGGATGATTCAAGTTAGCCAAGTGAACACATTGTCTTATTTTTTAACACTCCCGGTAATTCAACGCGTCTAACTCTAACTCTCATTATACCACACGAAAGATGAATATACTTCAGTACGTATATACATACCTATCGTAATTTATAGTATTTGTTATTTGTTGCATTACCGGGAGTTTACTGTAATTTGATTTCTTTACACATGCCAGGACCCTTGTCTCATGGGCCAGTATTATTAGCGACGAAGCATCTGAATCGATCGCAAAAAACTTATACATTATATTATAAAAACACGCTTGCATCCAGTAAAACAAAATCAAACGTCACCAACGCTATAACCTCAAAGGTAGAGCGTAAGGGGAAGTCCAGTCGCGCTCGAAAACGTCTTGCAGTTCCTTGCGTATGTTCTGCGTGACGTTTTGGAGCAATCCGCGCGAGTCGTCGTTGAAGACAAAAGCGACGCCCGCTGTGTCGACGAAATAGTCGCCCGACCAGTTGGAGGTGCCTATATACGCGGTGCGATCTGTCACCATGTATTTGTTGTGGTTCACGCGCGCGAACGGTATCTTCTCTTGGTCCTTCGTTGAGGGTACAACGAATCGTTTCTGTGGAAAAACAATGTAGTATACTTTTTCACGCCGTGGGAGTACGGAATAGTAGTAGAATCTTTCTTATGTACCGGGTGTCGTAGAAGGCTACTGAGATACCAGGACCGATAGATGGCGATATATAACAGGGCGGGGATGGGCAGTAGCATCCCTATTGTAAAGCTGACAATTATTTCTCCCTTCCCTCCCTCTTTCTTGGGGAGGTCTATGTGCACCAGTGGACGGTGGTACTACGGCTGATATGATGATAATATTTTTCCACACACTACCATGGAATAGTTGTATGAATATTTGAATAAAAATATGATTACTACTCAAATCACCAATATCAAAGCTATGACATTAATAAAAGAACACGATTTCCCACTATCCAAGACTGCAATTTTGTCACTAAATTTACCTTAAACAAAATGTCAAATGCTTCTAATATTTTACAGACAACATGTTTTGAAAAGTTATCTCCCCAAATAGGTCTTTAAATATGGCTCAATAATAATGATTGATTTTTGAGATTTTTCAGAATTGACATTAAATATTAATGTCAATAATGAAAAATCTGTACAAAACGGTTTCTTAAAGTTTTCAAGAATGCGCATGTCAAATCCAAGTTTGCTCATTCAATGTAAACTAAATATCGGGGTCGAGAAAATTATTTTTTTATTGGAGACTGGACAAGGCCCTTGTATCCAATGTATTAAACATTGCATATAACCCCTTAACTCCGGGAGAACATTAAAGACGGTCAGCTGTTTTCTCAGATCTGATATAAATTCGTAGACACTCACGACTTGTATGTCGAGACGCGGGTAGGCCTTGGCGAGCGCGGCGAGCGAGCGCAGGAAGTTCACCTGCGCGGGCGGCGAGTGCTTCCACCAGCTCACCAACATGCGCACGCGCACGCGCTGCTCGATCGCCGCGCGCCTGATCGCGTCGTCGATGCGCGGCCAGAACCTGTTTAAATAACCAAATATGATACTAATTCTCATACTCGGCACAATCGACTGAGTCATCTTTCAAACGATATATATAGTATAATATACGTTGACTCAATGGTGCATTCAGTAGTGTTCTTATCCTGTGCCACAAAGACCGCGATTCCCAGGCAGGACAAATATTTACATGATGAATGTTTGTGCTATATCTGGGTGTTAAATATGTATTAAAATGCTATATTTGAGATTCTGGTATCCGTAACACAAGTGCTTTTACGCGACTTAGCTCGGAGTCTGATCAATGTCGTGTGCATTTGTTTTATTATATCGTAGCTTTGTTAACTTTTGGTATCTATCTATTTTGCAATAGGTCTTATATAATACTTATTTTTTAAGGGGTTGAATGATGACAAAAAAATTTTTTTACATGTTTAAATGAAGAACCTTTATCAGCCTACACCAGCCAGTCAGTAAGACAGTCAGCTTCTCCATTTATATATGTATAGATGCTGACGATCTTGGTGTCCCAAAGGATCATAAAACTCATCTAACACATACAATTTAATTAGGCCTCCCACCTTAAACTAGTCTGCTGGCACCAGACGGGTCTAAAACAAAGTATACTGCAGGTTTTTTACGCGATATAAACAACTACTTAACGCCAAAATGACCAAAAGTAACGAACTATCGCAAGCTTTGGTCATATGTCTAACAAAATATCGGTAATTTCAATGAAGTTCACTCACTTCAAATGCGGCGTGTACATCATCACCGGCATGTAGTCCATCACAGATATGTATATGAACTCCTCGGCGGCGGCCATGACGCCGACGATAGCATCCGCGTCGTTCGTGCGCCCCTCCGGGTTGAACGGCGGCGGAGAACTCTGCAATAGACAATAAATAATAAATAACATCATCAGATATATTAACCGGCCTGTTACGCACGTCTAATCTATGAGGATTGCTGCGTCAGCGTTGACCCGAAACTACATTGCACACGCAACGCGAGGATCAGAGTCAGCAGAACGTACAGCCGTCACGTCCACTGACTTTTCTTTAATAATCATTAATAGTTCGCAATCATATTTGTTTCACACTTCGAAGCAGTATCATTTTTCATATCTAGTTATATTTCTAATGTATTTTTTCTCTTTTAATTAAATATAATTAAGTAAAGTTCACTTTATTTTTTATCCTCCGGCTTGATTGGCCTACGATCTCTGGCACCTAAAAACGGGCCCCTCCAAATTGAACGGCGTCGAAAAACCCGACTATAGACGATTAATAAATAAATAATAAATTTACACATTGATCAGACTCCGTGATAAGTCTACAAGATGCATTGACCTGACTCCGTAGTACGTACGTTAAAGCACTTGTGTTACGGATGCCAGAAAACAGAGGAATCGCAAATATACTGCTCTGGGTGGGAACAGACCCCACGACCCTTGGCGCACGAGATAGGATCACTACCATCTGCGCCACTGGGCCCAACATTCAAAGCTTTAGTTAGTCGTTTAAGGCACTTGTGTTACAGATTAGACAATAAAGGAATCAACTACTTGTCCTGGGGGATCGCTATTCGGCCCGACAACAAAATAGCACTCTACCTCGTATATAATAATATGAGTCATCATTACTTATACCAGCCATTAAAAGTCTTCTGTTGGTCATAGGCCACCCCAAAAAATTTTTGCCCATAATTGCCGTGTTCAGCAAGCGTGTTAGCAATTGCAGAGCGTAGGTTCGCGACAGTGTGCATTTGAGCTACATGTGTCACGGATATAGCGCCATCTGCCAGTTCTGGTACCTCAGTTGCCTTACACGACATCCAGTGCAGGGGGAAGTACTATTCTACTCTGTTGGTACCGAACGGCAAACCTACCCCAACCTACATACTAGCAGGAATGAAACGACTAACTGCTTAAAAAATTACGTTTTAGAACTATTTTAAAGTTATTTTTTGTTACCCTCAGCAATTCTCTTCAAACCCGTTTCTCATGTTTACAAGACATGGGAAATCTGAAATATGTATATGAAATTGTCTCACATCTATGCAACGAATGAAAAAGGTACAATAATTGAACTTTCAACCTTGTTTTCTGCCTACACTGCGGCGTTCCCAATGCCCTTAACCGATGAGTCACAGCCCACGGTCAGTAAAGTTTACCCATAAATGCATTATTATTATAACGTATACTTTATCAACTATTTAGTATTCATCAAGAAATATAAAATTTTATCGCTACATTTTTTATATTACAGTTATAGTTTAACGATGTTTCTCCGGGATAGACTACTAAGCCACTGAACTGAATTTGATCCGTTTTTGATTACTTTATACAAGTTAATTCATCTCGAGAGATAGGATAATCTTTTTCTCATTTATAGTCGCAAATTTTTTTGTTATGATAAATATATACGTATATACATACGTACGTGCGTACATGTACGTATAGTTAGACAGGACAACGTCTGGCGGGTTAGCCAAAAAATATATATCACAAAAAAAAAACAAAGCAACAGTCCGAGAAATAAGCAAGCTGTCAAAATTTTTATAATTTTTTTAAATTATCAAGTCAGCAAACTAGCTTTCGCCAATTTTATTGGCTCACACTAAATTAGTCTCATAGCTATTCATAAAAATGTGGAAACAAGTAACATAGCTATAAAAAAGCAATATTTCTTGAGCATAAGTCCTTTGACAATTTTAATTCCATTGTTAAACAGGCAACTTGAAAAAATACTGTCCTCGGGGTTGGAAGCACGGCACTATACTCGTATATCCTACAAAAAGCAACCAGCCTGTTATTTTGTGCGATAGTTACGCGTCAAGTCTTGTCAAGTCTTGTCAACTTGACCACTGTGATTGATGATGATTCATCAATCACAGTGGGCAAGTATCATCAACGATCTTTATAAATATCATGGAAAATAACCTAGACCTTTACATATAACAGTAAAGTACTTTCTAAAATTTTCTTTTCATGCATGTAATGTGTTCCATATTGCATAATAAAACTACTTTTACAAACTACTTTCTACGTTTGTTCATATTTATGTATATATTTTGTATAAAAAGTTATAAAAACCGCATTTTAAAGTCGATAAAAGAGTAGCTTTATTATGATTTTAAATCATTTCAATTGAAGTTTGACTATTAAATTCAAACAATCCATTTAAGGACCAATCAAATCCAAAACTGATGCACAACGGCACCCATAACAATTGTTTTCTAACAGCGCCACTGTCCAAATTACAAGTACAATAAACATAAAGGCTAATAGGTTAGGCGGTGGGTCGAGTCGAGACATGCAAACTGTGTGTTTCTATGACAATATCAGTCTAAATGGCGGGGGTCCCTCACCTTGACCTACGAAAGTTCGTGGTAATCTAAGGGCGTGTGTACACTTTTCTTTTTTTTAAGAAAATTTTCTTAAGTGAGGAATAAAATATCGCCTTTAAACCAGCAAAAACGTCTTTGTTAATACACCAGGTAAACAAGCAGACGGTTCGCGTGAGAGTAGGCGCGTTTCAGCAGCGGAGTGCTGTGGAGTACCGGCAGAGTAGAATATTACCTCCCCCTGCACATGGCGTTGTAAGAGGCGACTAAGGTACCAGAACCGACAGATGGAGGTATATCTATCCGAAGCAGTGTAGCTCAACTGCACAGGGGGGGATGCGCAGCAGCATCGCCGTCGCTAAAGCTACGCTCTGCTGTTTCCAATACAATATTGCCCATCGCGACAATTATGAGTTAAATTTCCACATGCTGGGGTGGGCTATGAACAGTAGACTTCCAATGTAGACTGAAATGATGATCACTAGCGCGTTACCAATCTTGTGACTAGTGGTTTTATGTCACATAGCCCAATAATTCACTGTCTCTCTAACTTTTAAACAGGAACAACATTTGGAATACAGCCGTTTGACAGTGATTATAAGCGAGAGCGATGTACCCATGCAGGCAATAATTATGTCTGGTTTTAGTAAAAGTTGAATCATCTTAATCGTCAGAAACTATCAATCTTTATTAACCACCCATCAGTATTTGTATGTTTGTTTCAGGTGTCTCTATAATTTAACATAGATCTAGATTAATATTCGTGGAATGGATTTCCACTGCCCAAACTAATAGCTTGTATTTGATAATTTTTTTAAACTTTTCTGGAAATCATTGAACAATTTACCAGAAATAAAGCCGCGAGTATTGCCTGGGAATGAAAATCGTATTTCGCTGTGAAATAGGGATCTATACTTCCCTATTCGTATTGAATTATGTTCTCAACTTCTGCGCTTCAATTAAATTTTCTCGGCTTCCGCAGAATCTATTTTTATTTCCAAAATAAAACGAAATAGTTTACAACAATCCTATTAACAGTACTACTAACAGTAACTTATGCGCTAGGCCGCCTTATATAATTATTAATAAATCAACGTTATACTTCTTATCGCTAAACCATGGGGTTCCGGCAGAGTAGAATAGTACCTCCCTGGTAACAAGTATCGTAAGACGCGACTACTATAACCGACAGATGGCGGTATATCCATTCGAAAGTGTCGCATAAAATGCACAACGCGCGGGCCGCTGTTTGTTGATAAAAAAAAGTCATCCTCACACTGGAATACCATAAACGTGTGATATAAGAAAATCTATCTATCCATTGCCCACTAAGACACAAAATTAATTCCCACAACAGCTCATACATAACTTGATTCCGTGTTAAGTCGCTTAAATCACTTGTGTTACGGGCATCAGACAATAGAAGAATTATACAAATATAATACTTAAATACATATTTTTAACACCTAGACATAGAACAAACAAAAATCGATCCCACGATCCTTGGAAAGTAAGATACGATCACTACCATTTGCGCCATCGGGCCCGTCATAGAAGATATTACTACATAAACTAAGCCGACAGTAAATGTCCTACTCCCATTGGTCGGTGTCTACGCGTATGTTTGCCCCGACCGTGGTCATTACACGCACGAGCCAACAATTTAGATGTTCCTACACCGTAACTCTGACCTTTGGCTGATGGTATAACTTTGTTTTGACAGAATATTCATTTACATCAAAATTGGAAGGGCATTTTACTAGAGTGACTCCTATGTTATTGTTGTAAACTTATATTTCTTGTGACTAGATAATAAACTATTTACATGCTATCATGGTTGACATTTTTTTTTAATATTATAAAGCCAGTAAATCACGTTCCGTTTGAAAGCAAACGTGGGCGCAGCCAACTCTAGACTCTACACTCATCGCAAAAATATAACTGCCTCTCTCACCCTTCAAACCGAAACACAGCAGTGCGAACACTACTATTTGGCGATAGAAATAGATGAGAGGGGGTAACAATACAGACGACCTTTATAAGAAGTCTACCTCTAGTATTTAGAGGTAAACTTTAACTAGATTAGATCTAGTAAAGACAATCAAATAATTTTCTCGGACGATATATTACAAGATATTAAGAGCAGTGGTTCAAGAGTCTAAGTATTAGCTTGTGTCTAGTCTAACGTTCACTTTGATGCATATTAAAATAAGTTCAATCTATACATAAATAAAAAATTGAAGTGTTTCTTTGTAATTCCAGATCCCTAAATGCATATGAAATTATATACGTTTCTTACATAAAAAAATATTGTCTGTCTGTACTGTAAATCTGTCTTGGTTGTCTATTTATTCCGGCTAATATCTGAAACAGCCTGATCGATATTAAGGGGACTTTCACTGGCAGACAGCTGATTTTATAAGGATTAACGCAAGCTATTTCTGTTTTCCTTCTCGAGCATTCTGGACAGCTAGATCAGGATCTTTAGAAAAAACAGCTATTGATTCAGTACAGTAAGTACAGTTCTAGCGTAGTTTAACGAAAAATGGATTGACCCTAGCCAATTCACCTATATTTTCAAATTAATTTTTCCGGTCAAGGTTAGGACCGCTCGTTTAGAGCGTAGGTTTGTAACTTTTAACGATGTAAAGGGCGGGAGACCTTTAACCGTTTCCTGCGACTCATCGCCGCTGACTCAGCGTCGCTGCCAAGGCTAGGACGGAGAGCTTATAAAAGCATTTGTTTCGTGTAGGGTTGCGAGTGAAACATTTATGAAGACTAGCCAAAGTGTGGTTCAAACTACTTCTCAATCATTTATTAATGTTATTGAGCGAACATCTCGCTCAATAACAATAATAACTTTTATTATAATTAATATAAATACAACACCATAGACAGAAGACATATATTTTACAATAATTTATATAAATACAACACCAAATAAACCGCAATAATAGCAAACAGGTATAAGGCCCGCCTAAGTAAGAGTTTAGACAGAAACAAAGAAATACAGTTAATGACTTAAAAAAATATTATAGAAAAAAAATAAACGGCCCAATTAAGAAACTTCATCTTTTTGAAGAAAAAAACAAATTCAAATTAAAGAGAACAATAAAAAACAGAACATATTAGACAAGACGGGAAAAAGAGTAACATAAAGCACCATAGACAATTAGCTACTAAGTCCGCATAAGACTTAGGTGTCTGCCTCAGTGGTTTTGTTTACGATACCACTGCGGCGCTCTAGTATGCGTAAATAGGCCGCGCTGGTAGGTGTGCAACGATACCTACAACATCAGAAGTAACACATCCTTGAAAACCATAACTCTTGCCTATTAGATGCACTTTGTGAAAAGTGAGAGGCGGTGAAATTACTGTGCAAGGATTTTTTTTATAACCAGATCGAAAAACAAGCATACATACCGCTGGATAATAAGCGTCTACCGCAGCTTATAGACGCTCGTAATATCTCAAGGATATTACTGGAGCTTTGCCTTGAAGATATATCATGTCATATTATACCTAGTAATTTCATCCCCCTTTGCCTCCCTCACCCTCCAAACCGAAACACAGCAATGCGAACACTGCTATTTTGCGGTAGACATAGGTGAGAGTAAGGTACCAATGCAGATGACCTTTTGTATGAGGAATATATCAATGTTTGTAATGATACCCTACCATAATGATACCTTTGCAAAAACAGGAACGTCCATAACAGCCGTAGAACGTCCACTGCTGATCATTTTCGTCCTTACGTAAGAGGAACTTTTACCCATGATTGCCTTGCTGGGAATATGTGCTGTCTCACACCGCAATTTCGCGAAGGAAACTGCCTGTCCCGTTGCATTTGAACTACGCTTTTTCAGGTGGATATGTAGCTGTCTGTTGGTTTTGATACATCAGTCGCCTCTTACGACCGCTAGTACAGGGGGTAGCTCTATTTTACACTGCCGGTACCCTACGCAAGATGAGTCAAAGGCTACCGTGGCCCCCTACCATCACGAGGAACGTACGCATATGCCGTATTAGAATGCATTTCTCTGAGCAATAACATTTCCAAAATCATATTGAAAAATGACTATACTACAGCACGTCGAGTCATCATATTAGCCATTGGAATTCCACTGCTGGACACAAGCCTGCCCAAGAAAGATGGAATTTTGCCCATATTTGCCGCGTTGGCAATCGCAGAGCGCATCCCCGCCATGTCCATGTCAACTACATTATTTCAGATGGATATACCGCCATCTGCCGGCTCCGGTACCTTAATCGCTTTTTTCGGGACCTGCTACAAGGGGAGGTACTATTCTACTCTGCCGGTACTTCAGGCAGGCCAGTACCGCGTCGGTTACCAACCATGATATGAGAATACGCTTTACTATAATATCTACTAGCGCGACTATAATAGCCACGATAAACAATGACATTTCAAGTAATTGCCCATTATAACATAATGCTGACAACCCTGAACTGGAAAGGGTTTCACGATATAGCCAGTTTAAAACAGTCTGGCTGTAATGGCCGACTGTTACAGGCTCGGTTGACACGCGACACCCTGTCTTTAAACATAGAACCTTATTACTTTAATTGCTTTACAATTATTCCAACGAATGCTGCTATTTAATAAATAAAGGTTGTTAATAACAAGGAATATAATTAGATATTTTAGACATGTTGGTGATAAGATAGGAAATTAGAATATTAGGCTTGTTAAAGGTATTTCAAATGTCACGTAATATTCTGTATTAAGCACGTTTCTAAACGGAATGGAGGGAAAATAAAATGTATAAGTCTCATTTCCATTGATTGCTTAAAACGATTTCCATTTGTTTATTTTTTACGGAATAGCCTTTTGCTTCACGAATGTTTTTGTTATTCAGTTAATATTTTAAAGGTCAATGTTGATTCACTATAAAAGTAAAGAAATTAAGAAAATAATGAGTAATAAACGTCATGTGCAGCGTAGGATGTCCACCCACAAAATTTACGGACGGTCATTTCGTCTATCCGTCTGAGCAGAATCTCGCAAGATTCAATTATTAACTAACAATAATTTACAGGCTTTAGCTAAGTGATCGGTGATTTGGAAATTACACATTTATCAAATTTACCTATCTTTTCACTAATAATTTTTGTATATATATATATTATATTACTTATATACTGAGATATTATATATTGAGATCCGTATAAGTTGATCTGTGAAACTAATTGTACAAAATATATTTATATATATTATTTTATGTAGACGTGCCCGATGACGCACATGGCAGTGGTCCTATCTTACGCGGCAAGGGTTGTGGGATCTATCTCTACTCAGGAAAAATATGTATACGATGATATTTGTGTTTGTCCTGTGTCTGGGTATTAAAAATATGTATTTAAGTATCATATTTGTGATTACTCTATTGTCTGTTATCCGCAATACAAGAGCTTTGAGCTAAATATATCGGAGTCAGGTCAACGTATAACTTATGTATTTCGTAGGAAAAAACAATTGGCCCAAATCCTAACTCATCACAAGGTCTATCTAACTCATCACTGGTGTTGAACAACATAAACCGACAAATCTAAATCACGATAATGAAAAAAATATACATACAGACATTTATATCCTCTGCCATCTTTGACACTGTTTTAAGACTGGTACTCCAGGTATATAGCTGTACCCTAAGACTAGCGTATACTGTACTCACGGTAATATACGCGCCGTAGGAGCGCTGCGAGTCTGAGATGTTGATGGGCCGCTCCATGTTGATGTCAGTGGAGAGATCATCAGGCCACGAATCAGGCACCACTGCATCTGGCTCCCCAAGTGTCCAGTATACCTGCCATAAATGCCATCATATTAGACACATTACCGTACACTATTCTGCGAAGTATGGTAGAATAGAATAGTACACACAGCACCATATAAACATACACACATCTGCCAAAACATCGCAATCGATATTAATCGATAAAAGGGAGACATTGAGTTCAGAATTGTCTGTAAAAATTTGACATATTTGTCGTTGATCTGTTGCTCGCCGTACATCCCTATGTATCAGGAGTTAAAAGGGGACGACTTAGGTATTAGAACACAGGTGGTGGTATATCCATCCGAAACGGTGTAAATTATATACAGTAATTTGGGAGAATGCTACAACACCTACCCAGCGTGGCAATTACGGGCAAAGTCACACTTTTCTTGGCGATTTCCGACTGTAGACATTTTACCACTGATTTGATGATGGTTAAGTAGTAATAAAAAATATGGATGACTTTTAAATGTATTAAGTTTAAGTCCACTTTAGCACAGGTTATTACTTCATATAGTTAAAAAACTTAAATTTTCATAGGCACATCATAAATATGGTCTGTGACGTCAAGCAAAACGTAGCTCGGCAACTTCAATACGGATAGATAAAACCTCTTTTACAATTAATAAAATTACTATTGTATATTTCTCTAGCATAATTTTCTATATCATTCTTACTTTATAGCTACAATAAAAACGTCAGGGGCAGTCTAACGCTTATAGTTTGGTATGGTAATTTATCTTTGTATAATTACTTTATGCTGTTCATTAAATAATAATAATAATAAATAATAATTCATATATAGTAATTAATTATTCATATATATAATAAATAGCTAATTTTAAATGCTAACAAGCAACACAAATTTACCTGTTAAAATAAATTATCCTGTTTTGAAGTTGGATAAGAACTAACCTTTTATTTTGGTTACTTATATCTACTTGCAATATATATTTACTGATGAAATTATTAAATATTTATCAGGGATAGTACAGAAATATTTTTCATTGAGGAACTTTCAATTACATTATATTTAAGGTTTATTAAAACCTAAACAAGTACAAAAATAGGATATAATCAAAATCTATCCGATTTATTCATTTAAGAACCTTCCCTATGTTTATTTACATTGCACGCTTTGACCCCGCTTCGACGCCAAATCGCCAGACAAATCACTAATCTGCGAGGGCATTAAGAATGGTCCAACAATTTAATGAATTCCAAAAATCTTTAATCGTGAATAATTCCTCTTCATATCGTAGAATTATCCTAACTTGTTTAAGTATACACAAAGTTGTTAAATACGATGTTGCAATTTATGTAGAAGTAATAATCAAGTACGGATAGCAACAGATCAACCTACCCAAATTTGTCAATTTTGTCCAGTCAAATTTGAACTCAATGTCTCGCTTTTATAGATTAATATCGATAGCCAAATTTTGACAGATTTGGGAAGGTTCATCTGTTGTGTATACAATAAGAGACCTATAATAGCTATCTGTAACGACTAAGTTCGAAGGTAGAATCTGATATGGAATTGGTAGTTCGTCATAACGTATTAACCTAGTTCTAATATGATTGTTCCTTAACTGAAGATAACTTGCGGGCACATAGCGATCCCCAGCGAGATCAGCCTCTTAGGGGTAAGTACAGGCAAAAATACGGTAGAAGATAAGCTTAAAGTTATCATAGTTTATGGGATAGCTGTAGAGTACCTAGAGAACAGTTCCCTCCATTACGAGTGTAAATTAGATATGGTTATTGCAGGTATCTAAAACAGATAGTCATATGCTGCCTTTTTTGAAGACTTTTATAAAGTTTACAATACTATAGTACATTATTTCGATCTACCTCGTGGGGCCCAGACAGCGTTTGCTTTAGATTCGAAAAAAAAAATGTTTACGTCATCATATTGGAAACATCTAATATTATCAGTGTTTTTGTACTATACTCTATACAATATAGCTATTTAAAAGCGGCATGAAAATCCGTTGTGTAGTTTTAAAGATCTAAGAGATAGACAGGCAGCGGAAAGCGATTTATTTTTATACGATACGCACGTTTAACATACATACAACAGATATCGCCATCCGTTAAAATCGTCTATAGTTAACAGATTGTAAATGATAAATAATTTTCAATAAAATAATATTGCGGCTATAAATTAAGATGTAAGCTATCCTTCAAGTTGGATCAAACTGTACACGGTGTGCAAATAAAAATAAAAATCGGTTAAGTAGTTTAGGAGCCCATCGCGGACAAACAACGTGACAAGTGATTTATATATATATTAAGATATACCTACAAAATGCAAAAGCGCAAGGATTAACAGCGGCATTCTCACCACGTACTTACGATCTACGATTACAGACACACCTCTATGAGTCTTAGGGGCTATGTGCGACATCCTACAGCTCTTTATTGTAATCGTCATCATCATCATATCAGACATTGGAAATCTACTGGAAGACAAAGGCCTCCCCAAGAAAGGGGGAATGTTGCCCATGATTGCAAATCGGTCAATATTGCGACGACCACACCAAGCAATGCATTGTTACAGGACACTAGGCGAAGAAATAAACTATATTTTTACTAAAAATGCTCTCAATAACTGTAATTGTCCTTTGTTTATAAGGAAGGACAAAAGGCATAGGTGAATCACATTCTATTCTTGTATTGATTTGCTTATTTGCTTACAAACGTTATGTGGTTACACATCGTAGAAATGATTCTAAACTTATTTCAGTTTGGCAAATATTGGTTTTAATTCAAATATTAAAATCGAGAGATTCGAAACCAAAATAAAATCTGCTTACTTGAGTTTGTGGTTAGAATTTAGCAAACAAAAGCAACGACTATGCGTCAGTAACTTAAAAAATATACCACAACGATTTTCCTACGGTTGTCACAAACATTAAGAAAATACATTAAATGTTTTTTTTTATTTTAAGAACAATAAAAAAGATTTTATAAGGAAGGGGGGGGGGAACCACTGAAAAAAATAAAATACTAGCAGGGTTCCGCAATTTTACCTGCGTAGTTCCCGTTATCAGTATACAAGAATAAAATACAGCTTATATTATTTGATGAAAATGTAGCATTCCATTTTTAAAACAATAATTGAGATTCGAGTATCTTTTGACTTTATTCATTACAAACGCGCTATAATATAAACCGTACATCGTTATTTTCCATTTCGGGTAATTATAGTTTCATTTCAAGAAGTATAATATATGTTACTCGATAAAGATGTAGTTTTACAATGGTTCAAATCGTCAAAAAATAAACAAAGTTTATGGCTTTGCTAATGATAATTTTACACAAATTACCGATGAAATGACAATAGCGTTATAATAGTCATTTAAACAAATAGGTCATTGAGTGTTCTAGTTTAATACTAGTCTGGCGGCACCAGACGGGTCTAATAACGTAAGCTTATATATTTAGAACCTGTAAGAAAAAGTGATGGTGAACACATAATTACTCCATTCCTCTTTATCATATTAGTATAGATGATACAAAGACATGACTTTGGCTAAGTATAATACTTTTATTACATCCCCTTAAACCATCACCCTCCTTAATAGCTCAATGTAACCCGCAAGTCTCCAAGTATTCCGTAACTAATTTGCTAGAGATTATTAGAAAGCAAACTATTCACATCACTGGATCGGCGTGGCGATTTTCCCAAGTCCCAGTTAAGCAACTGTTCGACAGGTACCGACTTGAAAGTAACTTGGGCGGTACGAACGCCAACTAAGTTATCAACGTCGTAACGTCAAACTATACGTAGACAAAATTAAGGAATTCACGTCGCTTGCTTGAAACGGTTCTCATTCCTTTTTTTTAGCTTTGCTAAGCAAAGACTAAGCTTTATACTATACAAGCAGCGCCCCGCGGTTTCACCCGCGTTCAGTTGAACTTTCATACTAATATTGCAACTTTTACTCCCTTAAAGGAATGATTTCCGAAAATATATTACACCTGTTTCATGATGTTCAATAAAGAACCTTTTTACTGAATTTTATTCGAACAACTTGAAAAACTGCAGTTTCGTACTAACTTTGCACCCAAGTTCTACCCCTTAAGGGACTTAATTTTCAAAAATTCTTTCTTAAACTGCACTACTTATACTGCTCTACATATCTAAGCCTTATAGTTTTTAGCCCCTGCGTAGATGTACCAGTCAGTCAGCTTCTCCTTTTATATATATAGATTACATTTTCTAATTTTGTCTAAGTTTAGATAACAAGGTTAAGGAAATGTATTGATTATTACATAGACCGACAAAAGTTATTGCAAGGGATTTATATTAGGTCAATGTATGAAATGAAGAATTAATTATTAATAAAAAAAAATATATTCTCGTTTGCTCGACATTTTTTGGTATGAATCGACCCGGTCTATGAATGATGTTTTTTACCTGAGTTAGCATTTTTATAAATATAGACTGCATAATCGACCTCTTCTAAGAAAAAAATTTAATTTTCGTAAAAACAACAGAATAACTTGAAAATTTAATTAAACAATTTTTGCTCTAATAGTGGGTTAGCAAGAGCGCTAGCGCTTGATATTATCGCTGCCAAAGGTCTTTGACACTCACTACATTACCCTTGCATTTCATTATAATATTTTAAATTAGAGTGGCTAAAGAACTGAAAACAGTTCGTTAATTATGTATAGGTAAATAAAAACATGCTTATATGTAAAATAAATTTGATAACAACAGTAACCATGAAGTACAATTAACGCAAATAGTTTTTTTTCCAAGCAACCTTTGGATGGGAAGAGTAAATGAAACCTCTTACTTACACCTCTTAAGTGGAAGTAAGAAAGATAGATAGAAAGAAAAATAATATATTTATACCTCTATGTGGTAGCTATTACTATTAGCTCTTTTATATGCAAGCTTTTATCAAATAAGTATTATCATTGGTTATCACTATCGCGTTGCCAAAAAAAGGTGCATTAAAATGTCTTTAGAACGCGGTTTATTTAAATGGCAAAACGGCTGTAGCAAGGCAAACGAAACGTGGGCCAGTAAATGTAAGTTGAGTAAGCAGCGTTTTAAAGCCGTTAAGAAGGTGGCCTTATTACTATCGACGCCCCGCAGTTACACTTGCTTCGTGTTACCGCGAGAATAATAAATAACAAATATAGCCTTAATTTTATAACATCTGCTATCTACCAGTGAAAGTTTTGTCAAAAACGACAGAAGACAGACAGACAGACGAAAACATTAAAAAGGTTATTTTCATTATAAGTACCGTACGTACTTACATATACCTATCAAAAAAAGCTGTTATTTTCATATTACAAATAGACACTTCAATTTTCATTTATATGTATGATAGCTTTTACGCCACTAGATATTTACGCCATAAGATATTTGTTCTATTTTATGACGTCAATGAAGTGAGTGTTGAACCTATATAATTAATTTTCTTAGACCATTTTAAATCTAGTCATGAGGTACCGGCAGACCTCCTCTGATCCAGGTGTCGTAAAAGACAACTAAGGTACCAGAACCAGAGCTGCGCTTTTCGATTGCCACTAACACGCTTGCCCAGCGCGGTAATTATAAGTAAAACGCTCCCTTCTTAGGGAGACTAATTTCCAGCAGGGGACTTGTAATAGCTGTAATAATGATGATGAGATATAGCAACGTGAACCTCACTATCATAGTTTTGAAAATTAAATTATATAACCCCAAGAGATTCGAAATCCCTTAGAAACTAAATCTATTTAGCTCTCCAGGATAACGTACATAGCTTACTGTCAGTGTAATGTTCAACAGTGTTTAGTTGCTTCATTGAAACTTGCAAACTGAACATCCCACAACTATTAGGGTAGACGAGAAGGCAACCTAGGTTCAAGAGTTAATAGACAATTTTGATGAGGTATTTGAGGCGCCGTAAATTGTTGTAAAATAATCTTTGTTTTTTTACTTGAACACGAGAATGAATACTTACGGGAAGCAGAGCACAAATGTCATAATTAAAAACTAGAAATACACATCGACGATCTGACTTGATAATAAAAAGAATTTTTTTTTTACGTACATACATTATTTACATCAAATTTAAATGTGACCCGAATGTAATATTTATTTCTTTTTTAAAATAAATATTTTAAAATACAGATTAAATAGACGCATAGTAGACTAAAAGGACCAACCGAAATTCTGAAAAAGATATTCAAGTTATTAAGTAAACTGAATCAAAGTACTGGACCAAGCAAGTACATATTGGGCAGATGGACAAACGTTATGACTAGAACCATAGGATCGCGTAGAATAAGGGCTACATAAAACCTATACTATTGCAAATTGGTAAATATCATGTCCAGCAGTAGAAGTCTTTCGGCTGACATAATAACGATAATGAACTTCTGATCATGCTTGAATGTTACTCGTTAAATATATAACTGTCTTATTCCGTAAGAAAGTTTAAGATGAATCGAGTAATGAAATCTATTGTAACAAAAGTATAAACAAAACAAACATTTTCTCTTTTTAAACATTAGCTCTCATATTTTGTTTTAATTTATGAAACGTGCATATATCGTTGCGAAGTCTCATAAAATCGATTCAATAGTTAAACATTGGCTATAAATCCATACAAACTTTCGTGTTCATAATATTAACTAGCTTATGCGGTCCGATGGCGCAGATGGTCTTATTCGCCAAAGGTCGTAGGTTTAATCCCAGCCCAGGACAAATATTTATAGGATGATATTTATGTTTGTTCTGTGTCTGGGTGTTAAATATATGTATGTGAGTAGTGTTAAGTAGTATAATTGTGATTTCTCTGTTGTCTGATGCCCGTAACAGAAATGCTTTAAGCGACTTAACACGGAATCAGGTTATGTATGAGCTATTGTGGAAGTTTATATTTTCCCGGGTCTCAGTTCTCCTTTAGGATTGAAAGGTATAAAAGTCTATTAATGGGAAATTTTACGAAGATTGGTCGAATAGCTAAAGCGAGAAAAGAAAATTTATTTTAGATCTAAAATCGATTGGATTGGGATATTCTGATAATGAGTGAATAAGATATACATAGTAACTTTTAAGAAGGAACAAATACATATTTTGTATATGATTATTGTCTAACTTAAACCGTTTACGCAGCGTACGTCCGAAGCTAAAAGAAAGGAATATTTTTCCTTTTTTTAAAAAAATCTTATGAAGTTCTGCTCCAGGGTCATGGCGTTTATGATATATATTGTAAAACTTTCCTGGATAAAAAAACTGCTTCAAACAATTTTTTTTTTCAATTTGATCCTATAGTTCCTGAGATAAGCGTGTTTAATCAAGCTAACTCTTTAATTTTACAATATTGAAATCAATAGAATTGCTTCATAATTTTTCTTCACAGTCGTTCTCATACTTCAGACAGGAATCCATCAATGCGTGCACTGCTAGTGAATGACAGAAATAGACGAGAGTGAGGCAGTCGAAATCCGTGCGGTACCAGCAGAGTGAAATAGAATAGCTCTCCCTGTTCTAAGAGGCAATTGAGATACCGGTATACCCCCCGACATAAGGTAGCTCGTATGCAATAAGGCGGGGGAGGGCAGCAGCATTCCTGTAGCAAAGCTACGCTCTGAGCAACACGCTTGCCTAGGGCGGAAATTAACAGCAATTCCGCCTTTCATGGGAAAGTCTATGTGCTAGAAGTGGACGTTCTTCGGTTACTATGATAAATACAGGCTCAGTGACATAAATAGGTATTTTTTTCTCGGGTTATCGACCTTAATATCATAAAATAGGTCATCTCTGATCGACGCGACGTAGCGTGCCTTTAGTCTTTTGTGCCTCGAACCCTTTAAAACTGAATCAATTACCCCAGCCAGAATGGTAAACATCAGATATTAAAACGAAATTGCATGCAGCAACAGTATTGCATGCAATAATTGTATTAGGTTAAAAATAGCTGTCCCGTCAGTGTCACTCCACAAGGCCAGTCCTTGGCGCCGGCAGTGAACCGGGCGTTGTGAATTAAATTATTACGGAAAAGCATTCACTAGTATGTGTATTGTTCATTAGGCTATATCAGAGATTGACTTAGCCTCGCAAAATACTCGCATTTAATTATCAACGTCTTTCGGTTGCTCGCGTAATGAACCTGCTATAAACTTAGTTGTTATACCCTTCAGGTTCGGAAGACTAGTAATAAAATAGGACACTCAATGACCTATTTGTTTAAATTATTTGTAACGTATATAAAGTTGGCAGGGTCATCGGTCATTTGAGTATTATTGTAAAAAGTGAATTGTAAAGTATATTTTTGCTTTGATAATTTGAAAGTGCATATGATAGGACTTTTTTTCAAGTCAATTTGAGGATTATGCTCCACACCATCGTCTGACGTGTCCAATGGCGCATTCCCTATTGTTCTAAGCTCATATACATGCAAGGGACCAATGGTAAAAAAAAATTATCTATTTATAATCCACAAAACATGAAATTTCACAAGAAAGGTAATTACACTTCAAAAACATTTATCGTTAATCCCCCAAACGACTAATTGTTGCTACGCGAGCAGAGTCACGCACGGCCGCTTTTAAAAATGTTAAGTTATTAAATACTTACATCGAAAATCTTTGCTAAGTCTGTTGCAAGACAGGAACAGTTATAGGCGACGATACCCAGCTCCTTTACCTGCCAAAAAAACATAAATTCAGAAGCTAAGTGATACATCACTTTTTGTTAACAGTAATTTTTTAAAAGACTAGCAGTGCCCGCGACTTCGTCGGCTTGGAATAGTGACTTGGGGGGTATAGTAGTCTTCCTTATAGACTATCCAATACTGAAAGAATTTTTCAAATCAGACCAGCGGTTCCTGAGTTTTGCCTGTTAAAACAAACAAAAAACTCTTCAGCTTTATAATATTAGTATAGGTCATAGATGTCAATCTACAAAATAGTACAAAAATGGTGTATCTATTATCTAAGAGGTACACCACTTTTGTACACATGTAAAGGGTAAAAGCCAGACCTTGGCTTGAACGAGCTTTAGGGAGGTTCTAGAGGACGCCCATTATAGCCGTGCGATTTGTAGGCACTGCGGGTGACGCCTGCAAGCACTCTCCAGCTAGGATAAGTCAACGATGTGTGACTGGAGTTGCTATTTATAAATATCCGGAATGTGCAGTGCATTGGCGTATCTAGGGTCAGTTTTCAATGACGCAGATAGTTTTAAAATTTAAGTCTATAAATTTGAAAAGTAAACTGAAGTTTTTGCTATAATACTGGTAGATTACCAGTATTATAGCAAAAATATGCTAATAACAAATTACTCTTTATTGTACACCAATAACACCAACACAAGAACATCACAAAAACATGGAATAGTAAAAGAGTTATAGGTAAATGTAGTATCTTATAGGTATCCTTGGGATAGAGAAAAAGTTAAAGCAGATGGTAGTTTATGGTGTACTTAATAAACACGCACAAATTAAAAACAAACATATACACATATAAAAGATATTGTTACAGAAGAAGGTATTCCTTACCACCATTTCCTTAAATATAGAAAGAGACCGAGCAAATCTCACTTCAAAGGAAAAAGGAAGGCAAAGGATTTGCTACAGAAGGTTGTGGAATGAGCAGGAATTTTGAGTAATAAATCCTCTAACGATCTTATGGGTGTCCTCAAGAAACACAGACACAACAGGACAGAAAATAGCTTGTATGGAAAAGAGAGGACCTGAACGTTCCTGCGAAGTCAAATATGAAGCCATTTAAGGTTAGTACGAAAGTTGGACACATGATCAAACTTACGTAAATCGAAAATGAAGATTTGAAGAAGCTTAACAGAATTTCGAATCGGTAGCCCAACATCCTAAGATGGGCACTAGACCATTGTGGGTTGGGTACCACCTATTATATACAACTATGGTGCAGTGTCCAACTGTTAACATCAGTTGCAAGCTCATAAGATTTTATTCAGATACATAATCAAAAAATATTGAAAATCCACAACTTTCGTTAGCTGAAAGAAACAATTTATTGTTAACAGTCTACAATCCGATTAAAAACAGAACGTAATTACATTGGTTTATTTTCTTGAAAAAAATTTAATTTAATCAGGTACGTACTAATTTTGTAGCCGGGTCCTTTACTTTGAGTTATGATTATGATTTAGAATACGACTCATAAATGATCAGATGTCATCAGTCACATATTATTATAGTCTCACTCAAGGAATGTAATGTGTAAGCAATAACGAAGGTTTCGAAATACAATACCTGAGTCAGGGATCGCCAGTCCATGTTGGCACTACCGATGTAAAAGTGTGTTCTATCTATAATCCAAAACTTCGTGTGTAACACACCGCTCCCCAGGAGCTTAGAAAAGTTTAAGCTCCTCACCTACGTAAACAAAAATACATAATTACATTATCACCGCCAGTTTAAAAAAAGGTTAAATGTTTATTTTTCAAATAAAGGCATTTAAAAAAGTAGGCCACCCGGAGAATCTCAGCTTCTGGTAATTTTGGTTTTTTTTTTGCCAGAAATCAAGCTTTTCAATATGAAAGCACTAATTGAGGTGGCAAAGTTAATAATATAGGTATTACTAATTTTATCAACTTTCGGACACCTTATCAGAAACACGTTATAACATGTATACTCTACTATACTATACTATATATAAATACATACACATACACATATATAGAGCATATATAGTAAGCCTTAATTTATAATTGTGTTGTCAAATGTAAAAGCAATCAACATTCAATCAACTCTTTACTGTCAGCTTATTCATGTCGGCCACACCATATCTTGTGGATTATACCCGACTATGGATAGTTAAGCTGATTTGGGATTGAATTAACTTTATATAATTTCAATAATAACTTGTCTGAATACAAACCACTGACTCATGACATACTATGAATGATATGACGACCATAAAAGGAATATACTAACAGATTAGTAAAATTATAGTTAAATAACAATCTGGAAACAAAAATTATAGTAAAATTAGCAAACTCACCTGTGCAGCTTTTTTCTTAACTAAATAATCTGTATCTACATTAGGAAATAACTTAGTGGGCCAGTTTTGAGCAATTTTCAAATTAATTTTTCTTTTCGACCCAGCAGCATATAAAGCTTGGAACACTTGCTCTCCCTAGAACAATGTATGGAAGATGCAGAAGTTATTAGCAAATACTAATTGTTAAATAAAAGTTATCTTGGACTTAAGGAGATTACCAGAGGCAAAGAAAAATTATTAATTATAATAATTTGTTATTAATAATATTATATAATTATTAAAATAAAAAATATAGACTCACCTCTATTGAGGAATTATATGGATAATCTTCATTAAACCTAAGAGTCCAGTATAAGGATACTATCTGTATGGATTCATGAGCCTCATCTATTAGGTCTAACCAGACATTTTTTGTGGGTAAATGCGTTGCATTTGGAGGATACATGTGACCTTCGGGTATACTCTCAACCAAGGATAGCCTTAACCAAAAAGAATATAAAATTAATACTGCAACACTTTAAATACATAATATTAGTATATAGTAAATATATAATAATAATATATGGAGTATATTAAATGTATCAAATTAAATGTATTAATCAATTAATTCCAATCCAGCATATAAACATTACAACACATAATAGTTTTAACATATCAATCATTTAATCACACAATCATCAATCTGTCAAATATGTAGAGTAATTATTTTTAAAGTATTTTTTTGTTGTGCTCTAATTATAGTTATCTTCTATATTCCACTTTTTTCATATTTTAATTACCTTAAAAATTTTTAGAACTAGATAAACTAAGAGTAGCAAAAGAGAGAAAATATTATTATGTATTTTTATGATATGAAAAATCAAAGATGACAGTATTATCAGCTAATTTTAAGAGGACATAAAAGCTTTGTTATATAAAATAACAAATAGCTCCCCTGTATTAGCTGTATATTTAATTATTTAAAGATAAAAATAAAAAGTATATTGACGGCATTGTATGTATTTTAACAAATTGGTTGGAATTCCTCATAATTATTTATAGTACTGTAGGCATAGCATCTTACCTACACTCATCTGAGCAATGGACAGTAATGGGTTCTGTCGGAGTGGTCACCTTTGGCTGGTCCAAAAGTGGCATCAATACCACAAGCACAATAAGGAGCATCACAATTGACACGGGGATGCAAGATGGGCGACACCAACTTCGTTTTTTCCTTCTGAATCAAAGTTATATTAAAAAGTACAACTTTTTATATTTGAATATGTACATACTTTTAACACATACAGTTAAAACCGGATATAGCGTCATTAAAGGTACCGTATATTTCCGACGTTATATCCGATAGTTGCTATAAGCAATACATAGCATAAGTAGTTAATTTATCATAAGTTCATATATATCTAATATAAATTAAAATATTGTTCTTTTTAACAGAAATGACAAAAAAATAAATAACAATGTTAATTAAGAAATAATTGGAGAAACAATATGTACTTATATTGCACTATAAGACTTACACTAGTTTTTAAAGTAATAAGTAAATTTTTTTTTATTTAAGCCCACTCTCAAATATGTTTTGCATTTTACGTTTCATACTGGATGTCAAAGGTATAAAATTTTTGCAAAACTGTTAAAGCGCTGAGAGCCTCGAAAATAGTTGGTGGCCCTAAACTGTAAGCACACTAAACAATAAATTTGCAAGGTCAAATAGCTGGGAAGTGGTACGAATAGGGTGGGAGAAAGAGCGTAGATAAAAATACGCCTAAATATGACTTCAATGCTTAGTAATAAGATCTAAGATATTTCGTATTGTTTTGTTTTGATGGAACTAAATGCAGTTGGTTGTTATAGTCGATGAATATTAATAACTTTTCGTAGTTATAAGCGATATGTCGTTATAATCGGTTTTGACTGTATATGTTTGAAAAAATGACTGTTTTAGAATCTTTATGCAAAGTCTTTTATGTAATAAAAATAAACTATGAACCACAAATGTTTTGTAGTTTAATTTAAAAATATAACTTACTTGTCATTGTAGCTATTTCCATTTTCGTCTCTCATCATGAAAATCTGCTCCCACTGTTCCAACTCCTCATCAGAGGAGGATGCGTTCCCCACACTCCCCGATTCTAGGACAGTCTGAAACAAACAAATTTTGTGTTAAGCGAAATTTAAATACAATTCAGCAAATATAAAATATACATATCATATTAACTTACTTTTAAATAAAAAAATATATTTTTAATAAAATTTGTAATTGACCACATTATTCTAAATTTTAAGTTTACATTTAATAATTTATAATGTTCAAAATTGATTAATCAGTAACAGAAATATTCTATAACTAGAAACTTTATTTTATTTTTAAGACAGAAACCAAGTATGTATTAAATAAGGAATACTATTCCTCACATAATAATAACAACAAAATAACAGGCAAAACATATATATATATATATATATATATATATATAAATCAATTAATCACATCCGAGCGGCACTCATAACAACAAAACAAAGCAATAGCTAAATCGGCAAATTGTCAATTTTGACACTGACAAACATGACGTACATGCCTTATTTTTTTCCACATTCCACAATGTTGAACTGCAGTGATGGCACTTTATAAATTAATTATTTGAAAACAACATTTTTATTTATCGCCAATATATACTATTGTACATTACAATTAAATTTTCAGAGAAATTAAATTACTTAACACTTGTACTAACCATTTGTTATTGTGTTCACTATGTAATCAAAGAATCAAATATTGTCATTAAGTTAGAAGCATCACTGTAAGAACTTAATAATATGTAAACACGGTTGAAACTCGTATAAAACTGCATTTTTGTATATCCTGTCGTTCCTTTACCAACCGTGCAGGCGCATTAGCAGCAAAAATATTACTGCAAGGTAGATGACGTCGGCAACCACCGCATTGTGCATGTGTATTTTAAATACTAGGTTAGTACAGATCATTAAACTATTCAGGGCACAACTCGCCTGACTGACAGCAGTTAAATGAGTTCATCTTTTAAAATATTGCACGATATTTATTTATTGTTTACTAATTACATTATTTGGGTATAACTATGGTTTTGAAATATTTAATAGAAATATATGTTGCGATAGATTTAATTATATACTATAATACCTATAGTTTGTCTCACTGTATAAGGAGTATATAAGATTTCAATATTAATATTAATATTTATTATGACAACGAGCTAAAAAATAAATTCACGGTTATTTACTAGTTTTTATCGTTCCATCCAGTACTAGCAATCATTCCATCAAATTTTCATACAGACCGCATTACCAATTATTCCAGCGGTTTCTATAGTGACATCTGTTTTTACTGCAATGGAAAATTGTTAAGGGCATTTTCGAAGTAGTACTCCTGTAATGTAATTGTCGTTAATGTTTAGTTTTACTTAGACACAAAATATGCACTGAATCTAAGCTCTACTATTAGTATCACTTGTTATATTAATGTTTAAGTTACCATAAACACAAGTAGTATCATATACCGCGGAGTAATTTAAGAACCGCTTGCATTTATTTTTCAAAATCAATCTCAGAAATTACAATACCTTCACTTAAATGAATTTGTACCCATACCAGTGACACGAGGTTTGCGTGTTGCTTCACCGTTATACACTAATAATGAGTATTTTTTTCTAAATGCCTATAGGCACTCATATAATTGCTGACTCACATAAAGCTAATGACAGTTATAGCATGCCTTTGAAATCCTGTCGTGCGTTCGGGGCTGGCGTCTACTTTATACTGTGTCAATTTTTGACTGTGATTTATAAGTACGTTGAAACATATGGATTTTATATTAGTAAGATTACGGTAAAATTTGTTATTCAATTGAGTACCTAATTTTATTTCACTCATTCACTGAACTCTACTAGTCGAAGTCAATCTGAATTGCCGTGAAATAAAACCTCGGTGTCCACTTAATAATGGGATAAGATTTCGTATTTTGGTTAATGATACCCATACAATTAAGATATATCTAAATCTAAATTACAAAATAGTCCATAGGAACGGATATGCTAAACAAGAAAGAAATAAATTTTTCGAAAGTCACCAAATATTAAAGGATTAGAGCAGATATTGTTATATCTTATACGCCTGCTTTTAAGATTATAATTTATTCTAAAATGATACCACGCCTTGTTTTAAGGAATTCAATATAGCTTAAAAGTTTTTATCACATTTATAATAGCGTGTAAAAACACGCTATTGTGAAAGCAACATGACATTTTAAAGTTTCATCCGCGTAATTGAAGTCTTCTTTTATGTGTCGTAAATTCTTTACGATGGCCTGCAGCCGTATTCTACCGAAGATAAGGGTCCATACAAATTTCATGACCGGCTCCATTTGAATCATAAACTTGTGTCTACGCCAGCGATACCTACTGTATCCCACGTTCTAGCAGGTAAATGCCAAGATAGCGTTTGTGCTACATACCTACATTTATGTAAGTCACATTTAGGAAAAAAAGGTCTTAGCACTGTGTCGACCTTTTAAAATAATTAATACCAACTAAAAAATATGTTATACAGCATACATACTGTCTGTTTTGTTCACTGCACGCAATAATTCATAGCCAGTGGCGCCGAACCAATGAACACGGCTGTAATATAAACTAGATTTTGACATTAATTATATAAAATTGACAAGCTAACTTTGTATGGTTTCGAAAACGGGTCTGTGTGTGAAGAAATAAAATAATATAGTTGTCTCCACAATTGTATTTAGAATCCATTTAATATTGTCAATTATCAATAATGTAAATACCAATACATTACATAATAAAAATAAAATAGTAATTTTATAAATCTGCCTGAATGTGTATATTCAATACAGGTCTAAAACAACTAATTATTTTTATGAGTATATCAGTACAAATTGCTTAGTATTTTAATCTACAATGAAGTTGCATAAAGTAAGTTTTACGGTGTATAATAATGGGAGCATCAAATGTTGTTATTACCTTAAATAATTAAACTTAAAAAAATTAACTAACTTAATTTGGATGCTCAAACTACTGATAGTCAGGATACTGATACATGCGTCTGATTAGGTTAATTTGCCTGAGTAATGACTTGCGCAATGCAATCTACTTGTTTTGGCAATTTTTTAGGTATTGATGGAAACCAATACCCGGTTGAATAACAAGAAATCCATTATAGCTCTTACGTAATGTGCCTATTTATTATAAAGGCCATAGAATTCTACATTCATTCTTCATTTGAAATGTTTTAACAACATAAAAACTTTTCTTCTATACATCCAAGCAATAATACAATTTCCTCCGCTCGAGGGAAATTGCAAGCAATAATAGAATTCTCCAAAAAGGTTGGACCTTTGTTCCATAGAGCTAGTTTAAAATATTCATAGCTGCGACGTTATCTGAGATCGTGCGGGCATACAGCTATGTCGGTCTTTGTTCTCCACCTTAGTTTCGCGCGGTTTGTATCAAGCAGGGCTAGCGTCTTACGAACCAAACATAAAAATCGTTTTGTCATGAAAAAAATAGAATTCCTATTTTTTGTGTAAACGTAAAATATATTCATCATCAACATACCTACCGCTACCGGCAACCGAAGAGCGTACATTTGAGACGGGGATGCTGCTGCCCATCCTCGCCCCGTGCATTTGAGCTACACTCTTTCGGATAGACATACCTTTATCTATCGGTTCCGGTACCTCAGTCGCCTCTTCCAACCCTTGGTTCAGGGGAGGTGTTCTTCTACTTTGTCGGTACCCCACAGCAAAAGAAATATATTTTACTTAAAACAATTACAACTGACTAATATTAAGAACACGGTTCAATGTTTGACTGGTGAAACGCTTTAAGCCAGTGAACCAATTTTCACATAAATATGTATGTTTGGACCTTATGGAAGGACCGGAACATAACAAACAAATAACAGTATTATATTAGTATGGATGTTATTTACCAGAGTCCCAACTGGCACTATTAAACACTGCGCTGTGCAGGTATTTACGGGGACCTGGTAACAAACTTCCTAGATTGCCAAGCACAGCCTTTTATATTTACTTGCTAACGCTATCTTAACCGCAGTACCCTAAGCGGAAAAAGCCCATTTTTTTGAAAAGCACGTTAAGGATGAGTTCCTTAAAGCCATTGGTTACGGACATCGTATAATACTACCCTATTTACCAGACGTCGTAACACGCAAGGTACTTTTTCTTAACCAGTGTAACTCAAATACAACAGGGCATCCCCGTCGCGAAAATCATTATGTATATTATGGGATGTACTCTACTACCGAATCTCTATTGTCGGCTATTTTTCTTATTGTCGAATAGAAGCCGTCAAAGAAAAGCGCCATATGTAAGCATTGACATAAAGAATAAAGCAATATTTAAACTATTTTCATGTGAAAATAAAGATCCTGTAGCGCTTATTTAGGATCATATTGAAAATATTTTTAATAATTTCTTAAAGATAATTTCTTGAATACAAGAATAGTTGGTAAAAAGCGCTGAAGTAATATAACTTTGAATTAAATGTTATCGTTGGTACATGTATTATGATAAAAATATTTTTATAAAAATACCTATACAACAATGTTACTGAAACTGTCTTCGAGCTGTAAGAAGCTTTTTTACGTCAAAGATTATTCTTAAGACAGCCCTGCTTACAAGGTCATTCGCAAAATTTAAATATTTGTGAACAAAACATCGTATTCCACCGAGGCAAGTCTGTTGCCATGGTTACGTGTGTAATAACAAAATTAGGCAAATAAACGAGTACCCAGGTTAGGAGCTTTGGAAATGACCACGGCCTTGCTCCGTAATAGCTATTATCACCTCCTAGACAAATTATGCGTGAGTGACTGGATATAACAAATAGGGTATAATATATTTTGTAATGTAACATGGAATATGTGACATGAAGGACACTATTCGTTTGAAATAAAATATTTATTTACCGTCTTTAATAGAGCAAAATAATTATTTGTTACTTCGCGACTTAATTGCTTAGTAAAACTGAATGACAGGATAATTAAGAGTCATCAACATCACAGCATAGCGTGGAACGTTTATTACTGGACATGGGCCTCCCCAAAAAAGCTGTAATTTTGCTCATAATTGCTGCGCTGGGCAGGCATGGTGGCAATCGCAGAGCGTAGCTTCGCGGCGGAAATGCTGCCCGTCCCCGCCCTGTTGCATTTAAGCTACGCTGTTTCGGATGGATATATCGTCATCTTTTTATTCCGATACCTCAGTAGACTTTTACGACACCTAGTACAGAGGGATAATTATTATTAGAAGGACATATTATTCAATAAGAAAGAGCACGACAAGCGAAAGATGTTATCATCACAATTAATGAAATAGGAATGTTTTAAGTGGCTTGAGTGTAGGTGGATGAAGATAAAAGTAAAGTATAAGGGATACGTTTTCAGTAGTATCTATAGTTCTTATTACGCTCAAAGTCATGGATTCAATCACCGCTCAGGATTTACATGCATCTGATAAACAGCTGTGTTTGTTAAATATCTAAATTCCCACAGCATCTCATACATTTACCTGATTCCGTGAAATGTTACTTAAAGCACTTGTGTTCCGGACATCAGACAACAGAGTAATAGCAAATATATTTACCATATTAATATACATATTTAAAACCCAGAACAAACATAAATTTCATCATATTAATATTTGTCCTGGTAAAAACGTAACCCACGTAATCAACCCACGACCTTTGGCTTTGAGCTACACTGTTTCGGATGGATATATCGCCATCTGTCGGTTCGGGTACCTTAGTCGCCTTTTACGACACCTGGTACAGGGGAAAGAACTATTCTACTCACCTCACAACAACTCACCGGTACCTCACAGCGAGAAGTTGTGGGAATGTATTTATCTATACTAATATCTTTACTTCTATACTAATATTATAAAGCGGAAGAGTTTGTTTGTTTGTTTTTTTAAACGCGCTAATCTCAGGATCTACTGGTCCGATTTGAATAATTCTTTTTTTGTTGGATAGTCCATTTATAGAGGAAGGCTTTAGGCTATATAACATTACGCTGAGACCAATAGGAGCGAAGCATCAGTGAGAAATGTTGCATAAACGGAGAAAATTATTCACATTTGAGGTCTTTCGTCGCATGCGCTGCATAAACGGTTTAAGTTATTCAAAAACTATATATGAAAGAATTATTCCTTTTTAATAATAAAAGAAAAGTCCGCGACAGTCTAAGTCTATCTCTCAAGATTTACTCATAATAACATTATTTGTCGAAGAAGGCTTGCTACCATTATAATGTGCAAGCAGGCCGCGCGGCGGCGGGTGAGGAGGTGAGCCTCGCCCCACCGCCGTGCTTGCCACTACCACTCGCGAGTGTATCTTTGCGAGGTACCATGTCGCGCGGCTTAGACGCGTGGTCAGCTCCCTAGAGAACGGTTAAATACAGCGTGCTTTATTTTAAACAAAAGGAAAAATATAATTTGTGCCGAAGTACTTTGACCCATTATTTTAAAAACATTATATTATACATATTTAAAAAAAAAAATTTATTCGCGATTATAAAAAAACATAACCAACGTGAATAATCAAAAAATAATCTCGATAGAGTTTCCGACAACCACACGAACGAAGTCGCGGGCACAGCTAGTTTATTTTAATTACTAAAGTGACTTTAAGCAATTATGGGGACAAATAAGTAGATGTTAATAAGATGGTAAGTAATAAGCATCGGTTATGGACCAGAGGCCTACTACACCAGAAGAATCATAAGCGCGTTGCCGGTCTTTAAGAATACTATAGGCTCTGCTCAGTAAAGTCCTTAAGTCCTTAAGGTTCTGGAAATACCGCGCGTGAGTCTGTTCCATTGATCAGCGGTCCGAGGGAGCAAATGGCACTGAAACCTCACAGTGGTTGCGCGCCATCGGGGTGGTGGGGATAGTCTCAGCTAAAGTTAATGGATCCAAATGTAGAAAAGCTCTGGTGTAGTTGACGTTCAACTAGGGAGAAGAATAATGTTGAGAACACATATAAAAGCGAGAAAAGTCGCTTAAAACACTTGTGTTACGGACAACAAAGGAATCACAAGTATAATATTCAAAAACATAGTATTAAATCTAACCAAGACCGAACAAACATAAATATCGTCTTATAAACATTTGTCTTGGGTGGTGATCGAACTCACGACCTTTTGTGCACAAAATAGGATCACCATCAACTGCGTCACTGCGGGGTCGTCAATAGTGTCTGCTCATCCCGGTGAGATATAGGCCTGTGTTAGAAATATATCTGATCATCGAACCCAGCTGCAATTGGAAAATTTTAATTATTCCGTTATTTTCAAATTGCTTAGATAAATGTACTGAATATTATGCACTAAAATTACCGATGTAAACGAAAAAACGGATAAATGACCGTTCGAATTAGATCTGAATAGTGCTAGGTGTACAACAGATACGGAACGAAACGTTAAACGGATGCTTTGATGATGATTATTGACTTTAATGTTTAATTACAATAATATTGATTCGGAAAAAAATTTTAGCGTCCTATAGATCTTTTGCAGGAGGAAACAGTAAAGTTTTCATATTTTAAATACGCTTATTTTATTTTTATTCAATTTTTGCTTACTTATGACCTGAGAATACGTCTCATTATACACTATTTTTACAAAACATTGTAAACATATATACTAGCGGAGCACTGCAATGAGAGCACTGCTATTATTATATGAATTATATGACCGAAGGTTTCCTGAATAAACACGATCATTGTTAGAATCTACTTCAGGATATATTTATTATACTTTTCCCAGTGGCCCCTTAAAGCATAGCGAGGCCATGGACAACAAACGCTCGTGAGTATTAGCTATGTGCGCGACTGTGGCGCCGCGTAGCGTTTAAAACATTTGCGGAAGCTGTCAAATAATAAAAATGTAAACATTCTTAGTTTTCTTTGCAAACATAAATAAAACTCAAGATAAAGATAGTATTGTTGACATTATTTAAGTGCAATTATTCAAAAGCTTTATTGTAAAATGAATATTGTTGAAACTGTGGTTCTATAAACACCAAATAATACACTCAATGCTGAAAATGTCAAGCCAGTTTTCATTTTCATTTTTTAAAAGAATGAGAAGGCGGTTTTTATAGAAACTTTACATATTTTACTTTCTATTCTCGTTACCAAGAACTCGAAGTTATTAAATGGCTAATGAGGGATTGATTAACTTTCTTTTTCCGATATATAGTAGCAACGTAGCTTGGGCTGAATTGTTTCCTCTGATTTTTTTTTCTAATTAAATGTTTACTACAAATTTTGTCATGAGGTTTTGGAGACCATTGTGTACCATCATCACAAAAATTATAAAATAAAACATGTTAACGGTCACTTATAATATTATAAACACAAACTATTCCAGTAATATTGTAATTTAAGGTTATGTCATGTGCCGTGAATGACACTTCTTTCTTTTAGCCGCTTCACAGCAGCAATCGATTTTTTTCGTTGTTTTATTTTGTAGGATGCTCCTGGGAAAACATAAAATTTGCATTTGCTATTGAGACCGTTATTTTCGCTGTTAACAACGCAACAACAGTCATGGCCCATTTCTTTGTTTTGATTTTGTACTGTAATCAACACTTGACAACTGATTATCCGCATTTGTTTCGAATTTCTGCCGTGTTGTGCGCTGCGGTCGTTATCTGTCCGCCACTACTCGCTTTGCACATAGCTAATATGACGAAAAAACAAAAGTTAGAAACAGGCCGTCCGTATTACTGCGCGAGACATTTGAAGGAAGGCCTCAAGCGATTGTTTTGTTCGCTGCCCTCTAACGCCGCTGCTATTCCCTTTAAACACAATTCCAGTCATTTTGATACTCAGACGTATTAAAAACTATATAGCGTAGGTAGCGCAATTTGGATACGTATAAAAGCAAACTCGAGGAATTATTTATTTGGAACATTAATTCGAATCTATATTATTACTCTTTTGCTCACTGTGTATAGTTTTATCCAAAATATAACGTGTTGTATATGCATCAACCTTTATTTAAAAAAATCGAACAAAGAGATATGTCAACGACCGTGAGCTTACATTACGGAGAAAGTAACTTTATTAGGGAGTGCAAATCAGATGTATGAGCAACGAAGCATAGTTCTGTGGACTGATGAATCTAGTTTGTGTGTATGGAGCAAGTATACATTAATTACTTATGTACTTTTCTCTAATGAAAATCAGCAAACTGCTAACTCAAATTTACATTGTAATCCGCTATTTTTACGATACATAATAATAAAGTATTTACTTTCTCACCACATTCATGCATATTATCATCATATCAGCCATTAGGCGTCCCCAAAAAAAAGGGAATTTTGCCTATAATTGCCGCTCTGGGCAAGCGTGTTAGCAATCGTAGAGCGCAGATTTACTGTTTCGGGTGGATATACTACCGTCTGTCGGTTCCGGTACCTCAGTAACCTCTTACAACACCTGGTATTACGACCATATATTATTATTATTAGTCAAGCATATGTATTCTTTTTAATATGCTTGTTTGTAACTGTTCTACTGTAAGCATAATGTTTTCGATCTCCGGGTCCGTCTAACAAAGAAATACATGAAAGATTCCATTTAATATCCGTTTCTTATTTTTTCCGGCTAATATCCGAAATTACTAGGGCTAATGAGTTCTGTTAGAAAAACTTTAACAACTTTCAAGAACAATAGATGATGAAATCTTGAACATAACACAATTCACATACATATGGCAGCTCTAAAACAGACTATTAAGCGGACGAAGCCACGGGCACTAGGTATCTAGTGTTTTATAATGTTTAATTATGAACCTATGTCATCCAATAATATCACTTGATTCTTCCATACCTTCCCATTCTTTATTATATCCCGTATAATTAACACCATTTAGAGCAACAACAATGGAATACGAGAAACATTTTATTTTATAAAAATATAACTTATTATCAATAGATATTTAAAACAAACAATATGAAATTATATTGTTTGTTTGTTGATTGAGTAAAATATTACATAACAATAATTCCACATATTATTTTGAAAAATAATTTAATAAGCCATACTGGAATGTGTACTAAGTTACAACAGAACCTAATATAAAAACAGGAAATGTAAATAATAAAACAGTAACATAATATTTAGACGTTCATATAATAAATTTCAAGAATCAAATAAAAGAAAATGGAATGCAATTCTTGAATAATTTCAGTAAACACGTAAATTCAAAGCGAGTTCGTGAGTGATGTGATAAAATTCGCATCAATACAATTTACATTTCATTGATCCTCAAAACATTATTGAGACTACAAAACGTCCCAACCGAATTACACCAAAGTGCTTCTCTAAGAAATTTCTAAATGTACTCCCATTTCCATTGGGAGGACGTGCCTTAAAAATTATGTATTTACGTTAGTGGGTAGGTTCGTGTAAGAACAGTCAGGTCACGCAAATATTTTCCCGAAGCGTTTATTTACATTTACTTTGGTAAAGAGGGAATGTTCAGCCTATTTGTCTGGATAATGTTTGGAACTACTTAGGTAGCCAAACATTGTACTTCATTCTTTTTGCTTATCTACCTAAGAAAATTTGGGGTAAATATTGGAGCGAATGCAGACACGAATATAACTTTCATTATCATTACAGCCGTAAAATGTCCACTGCTGCGCATAGGACTCCCTAAGAAAGGGGGATTCGTCCGTAATTGCCGCGTTGGGCAAGTCTGGTGACGTTCGCAGAACGTAGCTTCACAACGGGAATGCTGCCCATACTTGCCCTATTGTATTTGAAATACTCTGCTTCGGATGGATATACTGCCATCTGTCGGTTCCGGTACCTCAGCCGCCTCTTACGTCTATGTTGTTAACTTATTGCGTTGCATAAGTTATTTATATTTACATTATGTTATTTGGCATCATATTGTCTACGTTACACATTAAAATCAACATAAATTTAACCCAAAAACCAATTAAAATAATTAAAAAACATGTTAGTTTGACACCTGTCATTCTGATCAAGTTGTATATATACATAAATAGGTATATATGACTACATTCTTATTTTATTTTACGGCTTCAATTTGTGTATCAGTTGTTGGAATATTGTATTTACTAATCAAATTATGTTTAACAGAACAGCACGTTACCTACTTTTATTTTCGCAATTCCCTAAAAATGTCACATTTTTAAAACAGTTTCTTTATTCTACCATTATTTAACTTGTACAGTGATTTATTTGGGTAAAGAGATTCTTTCCATATATTTGTGGAGGGATCGTAGTTTAGCACAATCCTTTCTTAGTATATTGATTAAATTCACAACAACAGCGTGTCGAATATAACCGGCCACTAGGTAATATCAATTAAATGGAGGAGGTATTCGTTTACATACCGCTACGAAATGTCGGCCGCCGTACAAGAAAACACAGCGTACCTTCTACATTATTAATGCAAACAGCTGGAGTGCATTCTCAACGATATTATAAACGTGCAGACTCACCTGTTTATATATACGTACGTTCACCTTGCCTTGAAATATGTATGAACTCTTACATTTTTAAGTAATCTGATTTTAATTTAGAGCTTTTTTCAATTTTATCATATCAGCCATTGGAAGTCCCCTGCTATACATATGCCTCACCAAGTAAGAAGGAATTTTGCCCATTATGGCCGCGCTGGGCTAGCGTGTTGGCAATCGCAGAGCGTAGCTTTCGCAACGAGGATGCTGCTGCACATCCCCGCCCTGAGCATTTGAAATATATTGTTAAAGATGGATATACCGCCATCTGTCGGTTTTGGTACTTTCATCGCCTCTTACGACACCTGTTACAGGGGTAGTTACTATTCTACTATATATAATAACACACGGCTATTTGTTTCCATTTAGCCGTGAGGTACCAGCAGAGCAGAATAGTACCTCCCCTTGTACCAGGTGTCGTAAAAGGCAACTAAGGTACCAAAACCGACAGATGGCGGTATATCCATCCGATACAGTTTAGCTAATGTCCCTTGTCGCGAAAGCTGTAATCAGCGATTGCCAATACGCTTGCCCAGCGCGGCAATTATGTGCAAAATTCCAACTTTCTTGGGGAGCCCTATGTCCAGCAGTCGACTTCCAATGGCTGATGTCATGATATTTTTTCATAACAGCCGTAAACGTTCTTTTAAGATTCTTACATATTTTGGGATATTATTTGCCCATAACTGCTTTACTGCTAATTTCCGCTAAGTTCCGCTTTAGCTTATATATAAGCTACACTGTTTTGGATGAAATTATTCGACGTCAATTTATAAATAATAAGCAAATATGACACGAAGATGTGGTTGTAGTACTAAATCAATGTTTAGACTAGATAGTAACAGAGTTTTTAATTCTATGTTATTTTACAAATGGCACAAGATTAAATATAAGATGAATAAGATACAAAAATCCTGTCTAAATTCACACTGATATAATATCCCGGGAATTCCGTAGGAAATAACTTTCACACCTTCGATATCCAATAAATGGATACGATAAGGCAAATTCGATTTAGATATCCCCTTTTACCCTTACTTAGGAATAAGAAATGTGAGTGGAAATAAAAGAGAAAGTAATTTATCTAATAATTATTTTTCTTTTCAATTCGAAAGAATGTTATACTCGTCTATATTGTTATATTAGTCATCAATAATAATCAAAAGTAGCCATTTTACATCATTTAATATACATATATAGACATAGGCCTCCCAAATACAAGAGAATTTAGGCTTATATTTGTTGCATTGGGTAGTAATGGTGACAATCGCAGAGTATCTATGTAACAAAATTCTGCTGCCCATCCCCGCTCTGGTAAATTTGTGCTATGCTGTTCCGGGTGAATATACAGCCACCGTTTTAGTACCTCAGTCAGTTACGACATATGATGCAGGGAAGGCACTGTTCTACTCCGTCGGTACATCACGGCAATGTTTTATTATTTCTCTTAAATCGAATAGTCTTATAACACAAATACATATTTTTACGGAAAATATAAATTTTTAATGTTAAATCCTACAAAGCCGAGTCAATTCCTTTAATGAATTACACAATTACCCATCACCATTTAAATTGTCGTATCTTACTATTTTCTCTCTTATATTGGGAGGATTGTTAAAGGAGCCCTTGGATAAATTAAAATAATAGATATTGGCACTAGTGAGCGGCGGAACGTAAAATCAAACCTACTGAGTCCTCCTACTGAGTCAAATCAAAATGTAAGAATATTAAAAAAGAACTTAATCGTTGGAAGTCATATTTTGTCACAATTTGCTATCATCCAACACATCATAGAAGAGAATGCAACCGACCATTATTATCTGTGATTATTGCTATTTAATCTTTATTAGGTAGTCTAATCAAAAAATCATCATGATAATTGTACAACCAATATTGAATGTCAGATAGAACTTTACGATTGAAGAATTCATTAATCGAATGACGACACATTAGTTGTATTGACGCTATTTTCTACATGCATTGTTTTTTTATATTAGACCAGGTCGGCAAACAAGCATACAGTCCGCGTGATAATAAGCGTTACAGCAGCCTTTAGAGCCTTTAGCTCGTAATATCACAACGATATCACTAACGCGTTGCCAACCTTGCGACGATAAGATTTATATCACATTTACTCAGTAATTGCCATTTTCTGCCTCTCTCACCCTTCAACCGGAACACAGCAATGCGAACACCGCTAAATAGCTGACAGTAAACTACCAATGCAGACGACTTTTTTTATGAGATCTACCATATTCATAATGTAACTAGAATAGACGAAAATATTACCCGAAATAATAAAATTTGCAAGGTAATGATGTTATATCAAATAAAGCAATTATCATTATCATCATAGCAGACCTAGAACTTCTACTGCTTAATAGGCCTCGGAAATTGCAGAACGTAGTTTCGTTATTAGAATGCTGCTACCCAACCCGACCTATTTACGTTGCATCGAGTGGATATACCGCCATCTAACGGTGACGGTACCTCGGTCGCTTCTTTTACGCCTGCAGCAGGCATACCATAGAACTGACTGTTCACAAGCTGTTACGGCAACTGGTGAAACGAAAGTGTGATGTACTTATTATATCGGGACAATCCCTGCGGGACGAGGTGCAAAGCAAACAGAATCCCGGAGAATGCTAGTGAATAAGATATTTTTTCGTTTATATGTGTATTTTATAGGCTTCAAATAAAAGTAAACGACCTGACTTTTGCACGTTTCTGTTGCAATGTAACTAGAAAGGTTCGACGCAATGGCACTAATTGACAATGTACTATAGACAATGTACAGTAGACAATAAACTATAGACAATCTGCTAAAGACAATGTACTATAGACAATGTATGCACTGTTGTAATAATCATAAACCAATCTTTATTTAGGTTAACAGCGTATTACATACTTGAAAGAGGTTTTTGTTAAAACATGGTACACAAGCTACACTATATATTCAGTAAGGTAGGTACTAGGTACAAAAATTAAAAGGCGACTCGAACTAAACTTTAAGGTTATGAAGCCTACAATTTAAGGTATACCCCTATGCCCTATATTATTCACAGGCTAAATTAAACTGATAGGGTCTGTTAATCGGAGTATTGCGTGCGTCGACATTCAACCGCAGAGAAACAGCAAAGGAACCGTCGCTGTACAGCCTTAGATAGCATATCTACAACCACGCAAGTCTGAGAAACCCGACTAACAACTTTCATTTAACATGTTATTAAAATAATTAGGAGATAAAATGTTTTCTTCTGTTCTGCTTCTTTCCTTATTTAATGTTTATAAGAGAAGTTAAGTAAGAATCGTTAAAGTTTTCAGTAACTTAATAAATGTTATTCTTATGATAAATCAACAAATATGAGTAGCTATAAGAATACATTTTAGGTAGCGATACTACACAAGCGAATAGGAAAGTTGATGTGTAACTATTAATTTGCTACATCGATACGTAGGCTTACGAGTACATCCAACAGTGAACGCGGGTGTCATATTGCTATATATATTTATATTTATAAATCATAATAACGCAACATCTCTCGAGATAAGTTGCTTAAAGCACTTGTGTTACAGATATAAGACAACAAAGGAATCACAAATATTATCATGTAAACGTTTGTTCTGGGTAGGAATCAAACCCAAGCCCTTTCCCGCCCTGTCACTGGCACAACTCAATCATTAACACTACACATGCACTCTTTCAATGAACACCGCGTTCGCCTGCGAACGCGTGCAGTCCCTGCCCCAACGAGCGATAACCGGCAGCCCTAGAGCGGCCGGGCTCACTCCGTCTGTCCTCTTTTTGCTGAATTTCAAATTAAATTCACCCTAAAGGCGGTCGCCCGAGCCTAGATCGAGCCTTTAGAGGCGCCATCGGGCTATCGCCGTCGATCCCGCGAGCCTTGCGGGTGCGACCGTAGCTAATCGCGCGGTCGCGGCCGCGGGGCACGCAGCATAAATACGGACATTGCGCCCTTAGTAACGAGAGGCCCTGCTCTCCTTTTTCGGTGGCGCTGGAATTGACGTTTGAGTAGTCGAGCAATAGCTTCGTCCGAAAAAAAATAAGGTTCTTAAATAAGTCAAGCCTGCTGCGAAAAAAAAACAATCTTCAACTAATTTTTATTTGATATTTTTTTTATATTACGAATTCAACTTACAACGCTTGATGGTAAATGTGACCGCGGCCTATAGACGCTCGTGACATCTCAAAGATATCACTAGCGTGCCGCCAACACTGAACTAGTGTTCTCACTGAACTATGGATAAACGTGACAAACTACTATAGTTTGTCACGTTTATCCAGTGATTTCACTGCCTATCCCAGCCTTCAAACCGGTACACAGCAATGCGAACACTGCTATTTGACAGTAGAATAGGCGAGGGTGTGGTATTAATGCAAACGACCTCTAGTAGATTGTCTTTTGTCTTATACCGATAAGGATTCCAATATATTGGCATACCAGCCAGTAGCTGCTGGACTTAAGCCTAGAGATTTTTACATTCTGAGCGCTTCAGTATAAAATTTTATTATGATTTCGTAAGTTGGATTAGATATTTCTTACTCAATCACACCTGACAAAAGACAAAATATCAGTACATCAGCACTCATCAAAATTTACACATAAACAGTCATATACGGCTGACGGTAGTAAGTCTATAATCTAAATTAATACTGGGTACCTTAATTTATTAATAAATAAAGAAATAAAACCTCTTATACTTTAAATCCATACATAATACGCAAAGAAAATAATACGATAGAATATACGAGTACAAGGCTAATCCTCTAACACGAATCACGTAAGTAGGTATTTTCTTGTAAAGTGTACTTAAAGGATTTGTTCTAGGTAAACGAGATGAGAGGGATTCACTGTGAAGTAATGTAAATAAATAATTAGAAGTTCAAATATAATTTCGTTCACGAATCACTATCAAAGGTAATTTCCATTATAGAGCTCCTTTACAACATGTGAACAAGTACCCTGTTTTCCTGCAAAGTTAATAGGTTTAAGTAAATTAACACATTATTTCAAGAATCTAGTATGTAAAATAAACAGGGTAATTTTTATTAAGAAGGCGAAATTTGGATTCTAATTTACACTGATGCAAAGTGATATATTTGATATTTGTCTGTTATTACCCACTGCATAAAATTAAACCAAGTACATGAGGTAGACCTCATGCAAAGGTCTTCAGCATTGGTACCTCACTCTCACCAGCATTATTTGCATTGCTGTGATTTGAAGGGTGAGAGAGGCAGTGAAATTATTGGGTAATGTCAAATAATAACATGTGACATTACGAGCGTACGATTGACTGCTGTGACGCTTACTATGAGGCGGACTGTACGCTTGTCAGGCGACCTAAAATAGAAAAATAAGACGAAGTAGCTATACACGAACCTATATAATGTTTAACGCCCGTATTGATCGAAAAATTACGAAAATTAGACGTACCTATATATTTTGTGCATCTAAGTAACAGATAAACATTAATGGAACATTATTTTTCTTCATTCTTTAGCTATCGAGAGATACATTATTGTGGTGGATGATAGTTAAGTCGATAGATGATAGTATAGTTTTAGAAATTATATATGTTTATAATATGTTACTCTGTTCAACATATATAATCATATATATGTTAAACAGCTATATAATTGTAAAGAGGTATTTTCTATTCTGTATTTCTGGATTGAAAAAAAAACAAACATACATTCTTAAAAACGAACGTTAATGCAGCATGTCAATAGGAAGATTTGGCTGTACAGTGATATTAAAGGCAACGCATTGTGAAGAAGCGGGTCGACAAATTTGATAATTAACGTAAAGTTGATACTTGACAAAAGACACGACACGATTTCATAACCCTTCCCCCGCCATCAGATATAAATTATGTCGGCAGTATGTTCACGAACACTCAATCAGTCAATTCAGTCGTCAATTAAACAGAAATGTGTGTAATATTTATTTAAATTAATTTAATGTATTTTTGTGCACAAAACAAAGGAGAACTTGGCAAATTTCACATTCATCTGTTCGCGCTATTTCCTTGAAAAGGGGTAACCAAATTTTCGCTTTTCGTATTAATAAAGTACCGACCTGCATCGAGCAGAAACATTTCTCGTCAAAGTGTAAAATTCCATAACTTAAAATACCTCAGATGTGTTCAATTCTTTTGCAGTTCCTCGATAGCAGATATTCGAGGCAAAGCTTTTAGAATTCGACATTTACGTGGAATTCTCACGAAGCATTGTGATATTATTGGACGGGCACTTCAGTTGCTATTTGATCAACGTACCTCACCGCTTGATTGTCCAGTTCCATTTAAAAATTAAATTAACAGAGCACGTGCAAACTATGGTATGTACGAGTATGACTATGTGCATAATTATAATGATACCATGGAAAAGGTGTTTATTTAAGTGACTGCATGTCATTAAATACCATACCTTTTCTACTAAATAAAATATAATTCGACTTTCCGTTCATGATTTCGTACGCATTAACTTCACTTTATGTCGAGTTCGGCGATCATACTCTTAGGATTTGTAAGTGGTCTATGGCCTTTTGTTATATGCAAGTTTCCCAAATTCTTGCTAAAACGGTCTAACGATTAAGCTGTAAATGTGTCAGACGGACGTACTTTTGCATGTTTAATACTAAAGAGTAGACTTGTAGATTATACAGAAATAGTAATTGTTTTCCAACTTGATGGAGGTTTTTGTTTGTAATTTAAATTTAGCAGATTTTCCTGTTCTGTAAACATACACGGGTGTATTCTGTGTATTATTAGTTTTAATAAAATTTAAATGCCTTAAGTTTTTAATTTGAATTTAAGTGATGTGAATAGTAAACGGCAGATTTAAACTTTGCTCATCTCGACTTGCGAGTTTAAATTTAACTTGGAATAAAATATCTTTAGGAACTCAATTTAAGTTTTGGCATATTCTAGATCTATATAACGAGAACCATTAAGTATGTTGTTTTGAACTAAAAATGCTAAATATAACCACAAATGAAGTATGAACACTACTTTGTTGGAAATACGCGATATAAAATTTTATCTATACTATTCGACATGTTCAACAAGAAAGGAGTTACATAATTTAATGAAACATTCGAAATAAAGAAATCGTAACTAATCGTCCCATCCATTTATTAAATTCAGGCGGTTGTTTTTAAGTATATACAGACAGACTAGACTGGAACTACGTTTTTTGATATTAATATTCAATTTAGCCATTCAGTCTAACAAGCTATGGAGAGGTCAATGCTCGGTGCAATGGAATGAAAAAAAACTTACTTAGCATAGAAGATTAGCAAACTGAAGTGGCAGTAGTGGCGCATAAAACTGATGGCTGATGGGTCAGGAAAGTTTTGGAATGGCGACAACGCACCGACATGCATCCACAAATTCAGTCAAACGATCTGACCAGAACCGTAAGATCAGGAGATCTTACTGCAGGTCGAATACAATTTGTACCATGCCAAATCTCTCGGGGAGGCCTATATACAGCAGTGGACGTCCTATTGCTATTACGATATGATATAATATATAATGATAAGTTATAATATGTTACGATATGATATAATATGTTATGATATTAGAAAACTATCACCGAATTTCAATTCATTCGTTGTTACTATGTCCGTTGCATTAAATTTATTTTGTATTTTATATCTGAACCTTTATACAGCCAAAGTATAAAAGCGATTCTTCTACAAGATTTGGTCTCGTATCTGCACATTTCAATTGACAGCGCGCTTTCAATTGAGAATCGTACTTCTCGTGCAGAAATGCTATCGCAAATCAACGGCGCGCAGTGCAAGTCACGGAAAAGATTGAATTTTCCTATACATGTTTATAAGGTTAAAAGTCCTCTGTTAATCACGATTATTGAAAAAGTAATTTGTATTACCTGTCGAAAATCACATGTAATGTTATCTCTAGTAAAAAAAATCCTAGTGTTAGGAATGCCTCTTTGTAAACATGCAGCATATTCCTATAATCAAAAGACATTAATGAAAAAAAATATCTCTTGTTTTTAAACGTCGATGTTATCGTAAAAAGTCCACAGTCGGACATAAGCCTCCCCGACAAACGAAGAATTTTATCCATAATATTATATGCATAGACGTATATACAGGAGGACCCGGGTGGGCCGTGCCCACCCCAGGATGGTCGAGTGCCCTCGGCCATGGCATGTCAGGGGCCAAGCCCCCCTTATAATTAACCCTAGATACGCCAATGCAGACATGTTGGCAGTCACATTTCGTAGCTTTGCGATGGCAATGCTACTGCAAATCTCTGCCCCTGTTGTATTAAAACTATGCTGTTTCGGGAGGATATACCGCCATCTGGCGATTCTGGTATCTTAGTCGTCTGTTATGATAACGGTTAACACCCAGGCGGTACCCCACATTTTCCAAATATTAACGCAAAACATTCCCAAAACGATAACGTACCCTAAACATTTGTTATAATCGATTATTACGTCTATAAATTAAATATAACTCATACTGACATGACAACTACGATTCATAAACCAATAAAATAACAATTAAAATAGGTCGAATTTAGGTACGTTGTCCATCGACAATCGCGCGCAAGTTATCACGGGTGTTTGTAAAGTGTCTCGTATCGGGACGTTTCAATCGACAGCGCGTTTCAACGATGACAGCGCGGCTCGCGTGATAGAGAGCCATCGGGCACCACGGGCGTGATACGTGCTAGACTCAGGTCATATGGAAAGCTTGATTCTACATCGACACGATAGTATTCTTGAATTAAAGCATTTTTGTCAGTTGATTGATACATTAACACAATTGAAGTCTGGAAAATTTGTAGAGAATGTTACACTTTAACCTAGTGACTCGTAACAATGGTTTTTCTTTATTGGCACGATTTTTCATACTACATAAACAACAACGATTGTTACTGTCCCACGCCCGATCTCGTAGACCGCGTCACGTCTTAGATGACCCTCCCGACAAAATAACCGTGCAACTCGCAGCCCTTTCTTGCCCTCTCACTGGCACAACTCAACCACTGACACTCCACATGCACTCGTATAACAGAGCATTACACCGCGTTCGCCGGCGAACGCGTGAAGTCCCTGCCCCTACGAGCGATAACCGACAGCCCTAGGGCTGTCGGGCTCAATCTGTCCGTCCTCTCTTGTTTTTAAATTAATTCATTCGTAGTAAATTCAACCCCCAACGACGGCGACCGAGCCTAGGTCGAGCCTCTAGAGGCGCCCTCGGTCTCGCCGTCGGTCCCGCTCAAATCTCGCGAGCCATTGCGGGTGCGACCGTGCTAAACGTGCGGTCGTGGCCGCGGGGCACGCAGGATTATTACGGGCATCGGTCCTCTCATCTATGAGAGGCCCCGCCCTCTTTTTCGGTGGCGCTGGAATTGACGTCGGAGTAGTCCAGCACTAGGTTCGTCCGAAAGTAAGTAAGATTGTTACTGTCAAAATCGAATGAATCAAATAAATGTGTGTCTGTCACATAAATGCTTGAAAAAATAAAGATAAGGTTTCTTTAATCAAAAATTTAAAATTGAGAACAGTTTTTATAATTCACTACAAAATTATTTTATTTTTACATTTTATGACCATAATAATGTAATGAGATAAAATATAGATAAAATAAAGATGATTGAAAATGTCGGAAAAAAAGTGCCAACAAGAAGTTTTACGTTTCAGTTTTAAACGTAGAATTTCCACGTGAAAGGTTAATATTTAAAATGGATAAAATAAAGTCGTGTTCCGCTCCCGACTCCAACCCGCGCGAACGTTCGAGGATCAGTAACCCTATTTCCCTAGGGTTCAAGTCATCCACTTGCCAAATATGATCAAACATTAAATTGAAATCAATTCACCAATTAAGCTGTAAAAGCTGAACAACGGGCAAGTAATTTCCTGCAGAATCTATTAAAGCCATTAAAGCTGCATTTCATTCAATACTGTATTCTTATTAATTGCAGTATTACGTATATATAGATATTAGAAGGCACAAATAAAATTTTAAGATACCAGTAAAAAAATCATATCAGCAAATTTCAATCGACAGCACAGCTTGCGTGTTCCACAGCCATTGAGGTCTGGCGGCTGTACATGCTAGCCACTGGTCAATTTAGAAAAAATGATTAAAGTTAATTTATACAAATCACCTAATGTAAAATTAAGGTCCGTAAAACCAAAACGAGCAGACAGATAGATTTTCTGACGCATGTACTATATTAGTACGGATTTATTGATAGCCTTGTGTCATGCGACTTATTAAACGTGGAATATTTAAGTGGCTGGTCAGGGAACGAATGGATAAAAGTGAAGGAAAATGTATTTGGCGAAGGTCATTGAAGCTAGAAATGTGTAATATTCACATAATCACAATATCAGTCATATGACATACGTTACTGAATTTAAGCCTCGGAAAGGACCGGTTTTATGCGGCATGCTGCCAGATTCCACTGCTAATTTTGAGACATTCCACTCTGCCCTACTAGTGAGGCGGCTTGAATGGGCACAGTGGAGGAATTCTTTCTAACGCAATCCGATCCGATCAATTCTAGTCAGACCGCCAAATCGACAAAGTCATAGTCACGGGAAAGCTAGTACAGCTCTTGCAATTCCAAATTTAATTATTATAATTAAATAGATTTTCAATAAATTCATTATAAAGTGTATGCGGCACTTACATATAAAGTCGTTTTTTTTATATTATTGCCTGTCTGTTTGTTTGTTCCAACTTACATTTGAAACAGTTAGACCGAATTAAACGGAACTTACACTAAAAGAGATCTAGTGTTATAAACAAGTTATATAAGTTGATTGTTATATAAGACAAGTTATATAAGAATTATTGAGTTGATTATTCTCACGGGTACGAGAAGCAGGCGAGTGAAACCAGTGGCGCTACTAATCAAACAATAATTCCAAGAGATGGCTGTTGGCTAACATCGCAAAAAATAGTTTGGAGATTAAATATAAGTTGTTCAGAGGTCCATTACAAAAGCGGAAGATAGTTACACAAAGTAAAAGCAAATGGGCTGCAACTGCTGCAAGCACTGTAAAAGCAGTGGATTCAGACTTTGTGGATGTAGATGAACCAGTGCTATCCACTGAGCTTAAACTCTGTGACGCCCGGTTGAGTCTGACCTTGTCCTTTGTTCTCCTTCGAGAGCGAAACCTGTATAACTATTCTGAAATAAAATTTATCTTGTATTCGATGTAATTTAAATGGAGTTATGCCTTTTCCATACTACTAGTTTTACAATGCGGATAACCATTTTGAAGTGGCAATATGCAAATTGCAATATGCAAACCGATGGCTAAAGAGAAATAATGACTTGTAATGGAGTACAACGCACTGGCAAGTGTAGCGTAGACATTTACGACGTTAGCATGGCTAAATTTGTTCATTTTACTGTGGCAAGTCTCAAAACATTATCGTAGCTAATGCGCTACGAAAACGCTACGAATGAACTACAGTGCGTAAACTGCACTCCTATTAGTGATTCAGCATTGTTACTCTTATTCAGATATATATAAGATTTGCTATCTTTTTTTTTAAACAAAAGTTGGAATAGATTTAATTTTGTATGATAGTAGTCACGTATGTCTTTAACTGCGTACGTTCTTTTATTATTATTTTTTTACATTAGATCGAAAAACAAGCGTACTGTCCGCATAATTGTAAGCGTTACTGCAGCCAATAGACGCTTGAAATATCACAAGGATACCGCTACCGCTTTGCAAACCTTCTGACTTGAAGGTATTATGTCACATTACCATATAATTTCACTGTGTGTCTCACCCTTCAAACCGGTACACAGCAATGCGAACACTGCTATTTGGTTGTAGAAATAGGTGAGCGTAAGGTACCACTGTTGTGACCTTTGTATGAGATCGACCTTATGTACATTTTAAAATGATTACCTCATATTAATTAGTCTTTCTAAGTGTTTAAGATAACTAGTAGAGTGTGTCTGTGTCTACTAGTATCTTAACAAAACCAGTTCTTTATCTAGTCCGGTTAATAAATTTCACGTGTACTAAATCGCATTAACAAGCTGGAATTACTAACTATATAAATGCAGGTTTATTATTAATTCGTGCTAAATCTAGGCAATAAATTGAAGTGAAAATTTTAAGACTCGTATACCTCTAATATAGAATATACACCAGAAAATCCATCTTTACGAATATTACGAATGCAAAAATGTGTGTCTATTTATAAAGCTTTCATAGCGTAGCCGGTGGACCAGATTTGATTAGTCCCTGATGGAACTCTAAGGAAGCATCATCTATTTCTATTGCGAATATTTTATTGCTTTTATATTTTTTATGCCTTTGGCATCAAATTATTTTTACGTAGGATTATGAGTTACGTACGAGTTTAAGAGTCAGAAAATGATAGTAGAAAGACAAAAGAGATTAGGTTATACTGGGTACTATTGGTACTAGTACTATTGTACCCTGTACCAGGAGTCGAGTAAGAGGCGACTAAGGTACCAGTACCGACAGATGGCGGTATATCCATCCGAAACAATACAGCTCAAATGCACAGGTCGGGGGTGGGCATGTAGCATCCCCGTTGAAAAAGCTGCCCTCTGCAATTGCCAACACGCTTGCCTAGCGTTGCAATTATGGGCAAATTCCCTCTTTCTCGGGGAGGCCTATATCCAGCTGTGGACTTCAAATGGCTGGTATGATGTGTGATGCAGCTCTTTGTATAAAAAGAACCGACTTTTTTGCCAATAGTATGATTGCTGATAAATTACTAAAAGTATATTGTGGTACATGGCAAGTTTTGTTTTTGATATTTTTGGAATTTGAAACTACAGCAATAAAACTTTGTTTGTAGTCCATGGAACTCCAATTAATCGGAATGACGTACTTACGTTTCCTAGAGTCGTAAACATTTTACAATCATTACGATATGCTTCGAATATTTTTTACCTATGACACGTGTTAACGGTTTTTCATACATATAACAAGTCGGCTTAAATACACTTTATGGCTTATTATACTGACGGTGAAAGTTCGATACAGATTTCGCAAAACTACAAAATAATATTATATTTATCTATAGACCAGTAGGGTACCGGCAGAACAGAATACTTCCTTTTATAACAGGTGCCGTACGAGGCGACTGAGGAATAGAAACCGATACGTGGCGGTATATCCGTCTGAAATGTTACACGTCAAATGTACGGGGCGGGGATGGGCAGCAGCATCCCCTTCGCGACTCTCTGCTCCTCTCGATTGCCACCATGCATTTCTTGGGGAGGCCTTTGTCTAACAGTCCAACATTAATTCAAACAATACAAGTCCAGATTATTGAACATAAAAGATTTCAAAAATCGAACAGTGCCATAGACGTCTCTATAGTATAAAACGGTTTCTTCCAGGCAACTTTTTGATGGAAAGTAAGTAAAAAAATATATTAAAGATGATTGAACCAGAGACCTTATACAGCAGCTAAAATGAATAATCCAAAAGAACATAAAAATAATATAGAAAAATATTAGTCCGAACACAATGGTTAACTTGGATATATGACTTTGACATATAATATTCTTTCATCCACCAGTTAAATAAATGTAGGAACTGCGTACTTCTGTTATAAGAACTGTATTTATCGTGAAACGATAGAATATGCGTTTTTATTATTATACTTTGGTAGTATAAGAGATGGCAAAGAGGAGCAAGCAAAAGCATTGATAAATGCAGCATATTAATTTACCTGCAGTCGAAAACCACGCCGTATGAGCTAAATATAACTTGCGTTTGTATAATCTCGGACTGAGATCTGAACAATAGACCGCGCAAATTCATTTAATTATTCAATCTTACTAAGTGTTTAAGATACTTAGATACTTGGTAAATCAAGCATCAATATATATGTATATATATAGATATATGATAGGAGTATGCCGGAGCTGCTGGGATTTATCCACAGTCCACTCTCCAATCATTGTAAAACTAAACACTTATGCCCAAGACTGCGCCAAAAATGCGTTCTGCATAACAAAAGAACCAACTGGCCTCGGCCTTCGAGAGCTCACAGACAAAGCTTTCCAAGAACCAGTAAGTCTAAAATATTTTTTTATATTTTATTTTAGACGCACCCTAGACAAAGACTAAAATGAATGATTTAATAAATTTTATCTAACTGGTATAGATTCTATTTCTTCCTCGGATTACTCATTATGGAAGGCCACTAGAGGAATAAAAAGGCCCATCAGAGTTTCATCTCCCACAAGAACATCTGACGGTACTTGGTCACGAACAGACCAAGAGCAAGCTGAAACCTTTTTAGAGCATCTTTCAAATGTTTTTACTCCTCATCCATACGAGGGCTCTTCAGTAAATTCAACGGAAATTACTGACTATTTAAATACTCCTAAAAGTACGACAGAACCTCCTATCAAATACGCAAAGACAGAAGTTTTCAGAACTATAAAAAAGACTGACCCGAAAAATTCACCAGGATACGATCTTATAACAAACCGTATATTACAAGAACTACCTGAATCTGACATAACTTTCCTCACCTCACTATTTAAAGCCATAAATAGATTACAGTCCCTTCCCCAGAATGTAGGGTAGCACAAATAATAATGCTACTTAAACCAGGTGAAGATCCTGAACAAGCAAAATCATATAAACCAATATGCCTGCTACCAATTCCATCCAAAATATACGAAGCTCTAGTGCTGCAAATAATCCTACCTATACTCAAAGCCAAACAATCAATTCCTGACAATCAGTTTGGGTTTCGTAGTAAATACGCCACTATCGACCACAGACACACAGACCACAGGCACAAAATAACAAAAAAGATAATGGAATCACTGGAAGCAAAACTCTACTGTTCTAGCGAATTCTTGAACATATCCCAAGCGTTTGACCGTGTGTGGCACAAAGGATTACTTTTTAAATTAAAAAGCGCCCTTTACCCTTTATACGGCATACTCAAATCATTTCTCCAACAGCGCTATTTTATAGTACAAAATGGGGAAGCACTATCTGGCCTATGTTCCATTAAAGCTGGAGTTCCACAGGGTAATGTTTTGGGCCCCATATTCTATATTCTATTTACTGCTGACTTGCCACAATCTGAATCATTAATATCTGGAACTTTCGTTGATGATACCACCATACTAGCTGCACATAGTAACCCAATAATAGCTTCAAAATTACTTCAAAAAGGACTCATACACATACACATATCCCTCTGGCTTAAAAAGCGGATAAAAGCAAACGAAACTAAATCAGTTAATGTAACGTTTGCTTTAAGAACACTACTACCGTCACTTTAAGCAACATTACATTTCCACAGGCAGATCACGTGAGATACCTTGGATTGCACTTGGAAAAATAACTTATTTGGCAAAAACACATTTTCACAAAAGGAAACAATTGGGCATCCAAATTCAAAAATTTTACTGGCTCATCGGATGAAAGTCTCAACTATCAATTAAAAAAAAACTCCTTCTGTACAAGACAGTATTGAAGCCTGTTTGGAGTCATGGAATCCAATTATGGGGCACCGCATCTCACTCAAACATAGAGATCATACAAAGATTTCAAAATAAAGCTCTGCATATGATAATAACCAATGCTCCCTGGTTCGTGCCCAACGAGCTTTTAGACCGTGCCCTGCTTATACTCACTGTAAGGCAAAAAATTGAACGCCATATTAAATGCTACGGTCATTAATGCGCAAACAAAACCACAACAAAATGCGCAGATTAAAACGCAAAATTCGTCAAGACCTAATCAATCACAGTAGTATGTACAATGAGGATGTGACACAGGGCACATACCGAGCACGTCAGCGTCAGCACCAACCTATTTCATATTCAAAAAAAGATACATATCCGACCCAAAGGTCCCCAGAATGCTTACAACATTTCCACGCTGCACAGCAAGCGAGATCCTCTGCATCAGAAAAGCCCCGGATCGGTAGTCCAATCCTTGGTCCACCAAACGCCTTCCTAACTCTTTGATAAAGAAGTGTCCTTCTTTATTTAAATATTCTTTATTAATATAAATAGATTATGTTAAAAAATATTAAGTTTTAATAAGTTTACTATATCAGTAAATGTTAGGCACGTAATGGTTATGGTACCTAAATAAAAAAACACAAAAAGCTAGCTAATCTGATTGTATAGAAAAATTTCGGTAATTTGATCCCTTGGTACAGTTAGTCATTAAAGCGCGATCGAAGCGGGGACCCAACTATAAATTTAAGGCCAAGGTCGAGCCAACATTACACTTACGACAAACTTTGCTCCGCGATATGGTAATTACTCCGTCTAAGCTAACATTATAGAGTTTTTTTAATCGCTCATTTTGTTTGCTGTGTCATTCAAGTTGAACAAAGTTGTGATGGATACTGTTTGTACGACCTTACAAAAAGGTAAGAAACCTTACAAAAAAAAATGTACGCGCGCATATATTACTCAAGTCTGTATATTCTATCTACTGGTATTCGGTTTTGAAATACCATGTTTAATAAGCTAAGAGAACTTGTATGTTATTTTTCTAAACCGCTAAGGAGCCAAGCAATTTGATGCCCGCATTGATGGGAAGCAGTTACCGCAGCCTTTATGTTTACAACACCAGGCATCTTGTGTTTACGTAGAATCGTCTATTGCAATATGTACATAGACTTAATTTGTTGAAAAATCACACCAGTCATTCTGAACCTTGCTTCCATCATGTTTGTCAACACTTTCATGTACAAACGCCGGTGGAACGTATACAGAACCAAATAATGTGCCGTTGCATTTCGATATTCCACTATTAATATTAATTCAACCACACCAATAACCTTCTCCATATACATTTTTCTTCACTTTCCACATTAAGTAAGTTCCATGACATAAGGCTATCAATAAATCCGTACTAATATTGTAAAAGCAATAGAAAGTCTGCCTGTCTGCCCGTTATGATTTTACGGACTATGATAAAATCTAACAAGTGAATAGTGTTTATTTCGATGTTATATATATGATGATGATACGATATAAGTTGTAGTCCACGGGTGAATTCTCGGGAGTAGAGTTAGTATTGAAAACAACAAATGTAAATCTAGGAACAAAAAGTTGTAGCAGTAAAAAAAATCTAGCTTTAATCTCACTAAAATACAATAAGAAAAACGCCCATTGCTTGTATAAGAAAATTGCTCATAAATAAGGAGTACAGGCTGACACAGCTGGCTCGCTGTGCAGATATTAATAATATCTGTACACAAGAGCGGGTAACTGCAATGGGCCGAGCTTAGTTTCGTAATACTCGGTTGTTTTTTTTTGGACAAACCTAATGCCTGACTACTCAGACGTCAATTACAACGTCCTCGGAGGAAAGCTCAGTTATATCTGTCTAATTGTACTTATAGATAGGAGGAAAATGTTTTAATCGATAGAGAGCACGAAGCGTTCCGGTAACCTTACTGCTGATTTCATTAACATGTGTATCCCAGGTTAAGGAAGAGTCGTAAATAGGCCAAGATTCTTAACGCATGTGCTGTACGGCACTATCGCGTTATTAAAAATAATTATAGGTATATTTTTTAAACTAGATAATTATCGTTTGCTGCCCAAGATAATGGCTTGAGTCTTGGACGGGTTCACAGAGACACCAAACTTTTTTGACCACTTTGTGATGTTGATCAAATCAGCATTAATCTAAGCAATGGCATCATCATCTGAGCAATGGAGTCAATGTACTCTGCCTGTATGTATAGTTGCAGGTCATCAGCGTATAGATGGTAAGAGCAGCCAATAGATTTGGTGACAAGGTTTATGAAAAGGGAAAATAATAACGGAGAGAGAATGCTACCTTGCGACACACCGGCATCAATTCCCAACCACTGGGAAAAATCATCACCCAGGCGTACCGCTTGCTGGCGTTCTCGAAGGTAGGATGCGAACCATTCCCGAACCGAATCAGAGACCCCGACGTAAGAGAGAATAGAGAGGAGACGACTTACTTATATTACTCAATTACACTGTAATATTCGGAGCATAACAAAAACAGTGAACAATTAAAACTACACCTTTTATGCGCTGTGTGATCATACAGAGTTAAAAAGAATATTTAACAAAATATTTTATCGTGAATTGGAACAAATTATTGTTATCTGAAGTACTTTACTACGCAAATTTAGATTATTGGTACCACGGAGTTTAAATATAAATTTGCGTGGCACATTTAAAATGGTATACACTCTACAACAATAACAAAATAAAGAAACTTGCAACGTAAAATGAGGCTAACCGTTAAAACCGATTAGTGGATGAAATCCTAAACCTGACGGACACGCAAAGGGGTACTTCGTGAACATTAACGTCGATTAGTTTGATCGATTTATATTTTATTTTGTTTGTAAACTTGGATTCAGATTTGTATTCTGACAACGCTAATGAATTATTTATATTGACGGGCACGATGGCGCAGATGGTACTGATCATATCTTGTGCGCCAAGGGTCGTGGTTTCGATTCCCACCCAGGAAAAATATTTGTATGATAATATTTTGTGTTTGTTCTGTGTCTGGGTATTAATTATGAAGTGGCATATTTGTGATACCTCTGGCATTAAGTCCGCCATTTGTACATTTTGTAACATTTTGTGCAATAAAGTTAAATAAAAAAATAAATACCTTTGTTGTCTGGCATCCATAACACGAGTGCTTTTGCCGACTTACCACGGAGTCAAGTCAATGTATGATATGTTGTGGCAATTTATTGTTATTATTATTTATCTAATAAAAAGCAACCTGGTTAGTTGTACTACTACCTAAAGTCATACAGCATACAACCGGTCCTTTTTAATATCTTAGGAAGGAACACCGGTAGTGGCTGTCCTACGGTTTATATGATTATGGTGAAAGGCTTATTTATTAAATACTAGTATCACGAATTCGTATCAGCAGACGAATTCGTAGAGAAAGAATTATAGAATTATTATAGAATTCGCAGAGTATGAGCTATATTATCGTTCATTAAATCCATTCACTACTTACGCAAAAACTAGTAAATTTTAAGTTAGTTACTTAAATATCTACCTAACCGTACATGTTTTCCGACTAACTTTCGCATTAGTAATATTTATATATTTGTTTATATTAGAAAGTCAGCATACAAGCATCGGTCATGTTAAAAGTGACTGCAGCCTATAGAAACTCGCGTCATCATAAAGATAGGACTAGTGTGTTGCCAACCCTGTGAACTGAAGATACTATGTCACATTTGCCTACCCAATAATTCCACTGCCTCTCTCACCCTTCAAACCGGAACACAGCAATTTTGGGGTGAGAGTGAGGTGCCAATGCAGGCGACCTTTGTAAAAGGTCTACCACATTTTTAAGTTTAAATAATTCTCGTATTATTATATCTGTCTTGTCAAAAGAAATGGTTATCATTACTGATGAGTACTGTACATCAACATAATATCTGTTATGAATTCGTTCCGTACAAGTTGAGTACAGGCACTGTATACAAAATATTAGACACTACACTAGTACACCGTACTATCATACTGTTCAAGGGTACGTTATAGCTAACAAACCACTCCACGGGTGTGTGCCTTTGCCCTTTAAGAAGGCATAGGTACGTGAGTATGTTAGTTAGCAGCTTGCTGTCGGTAAATGTCTCTGAGATTTCGTACGACGAATAACGTTTGGTTTATATATGCAGATAATTAAATAAAAGGGGGCGTCATTGAATCATGTTTTTTCAATAACACTAATACAATTTAATCTTATACATGTCATAAATGTAGGTTTAGCCCATCTAAACCTACTTGCAGGTATATTATAGATATTTATATATTTAATATTTTTTAAGGTTGTTCAAAATATACCACTAAAAAAGTTCACTTAGCATACAAGTCACCTCAGCCTATAGACGCTCGTAATATCGCATGGATATTACTAGATTTTTAAACTCGAACACAGCAATGCAAACAGTGCTATTTGGCGGTAGAAATTGGTGACAGTGAGGTTACCAATGCAGACAACCAACGTCATCCCACCGTTGATCCACGTGATGTTCTCTAAGGCACCCACTATTTTCTTCCATCCTAAACTTTTTAAATATAGAATAATTAAATGTCATTTTATTAAATATTTTACAGAATATGGGTATTTCACTTATTATTAAAATGTACTTACTTAAACACAAGCAATTTATAAAGTATATATTTTAACAAATTTCGAAAAAAGAATATGGCATTGTTTTTCAAATTTTACTGCAATGTAGTATTTGGGGAAGACGTAAATTCGAGGTATGATAAACAAATTCGCTGACCTATTTCCTCTACTAAAGTACGACGGACGGTGCGGTGCAAAGACCGCAACGCTAAAAGCAGACCCGATCTGGGGCAGGGCACGGTGTGATTTTCAAATCGATAAATGCCCACCACTTAGTGATATGTTGTTCACCATGAATTTAGGGATAGTCTGACAGAAGAAAAAATAAATTATATTATAAAAACCTATTGTATTATACGGAGTGATAGAGAACTATGACATTCATTGATTTTATTAATCGTATTAAACTAGTTGTTTATTTTCATGATTTTCTAATGTGAGTTTATCTATAAATCATTCACGCCTTACTATACACACACATCTTAATATTTGTAGACATATTGGTGTGGGTAGGAAAATTATATTAAATAAATTCCTACAACAACGTATACATTAACCTGACTCCGTGGTAAGTCACTTAAAGCACTTTCGTTACGGACGCCACAAACAAAGGAATCACAAATATACTACTTAATTACGAACATTTAACATCCAGACACAGAACAAACACAATTAACATTATACGTAATATATTTAATATAAATATAATAGTTAATATTATACATATATAATATATATTTAATACTGTGTAGATATAAAATCTATTATAATTCTCTATTTGCTGATACTGCTGTTAAAATATTATATAAATGTTATTCCAGGCTGGAATTCGTTTTGTATAAAATATCCGTTTTCGCTAACAATATCTGATACTCGAAATTAACAATATTGTTATTTTATTACTCTTTCATAATTTGATGGGTCGATCTTGCATTCGGTAGTGTTCCTATCTTGAGCGTTAAAGCTCATGAGATCGATCTCCATCCATGACAATTATTCATATGATGAATATTTGCATCTCTTCTGTGTCCAGGTATTACATATGTATTTAAGTATTATATTTGTGATTCCTCTGTTGTCTAGAATCCGTTAAACAGGTAAATTAAATTTAATTAAATTAGATTAAACGTTAAGCGACTTATCCCGGAGCCAGGTCATATATGTGAGGTGTGAATTTTTAATACTTAAAGTAAAATAAATCCCTTATTGAAAGCAACAACCCTTGTGGACCTCGTGAATAATTATCTCCTTTCAATATTAAACTACAATTCGTCACACTGATAATGTATATGCATACACAAAACGCCAGGAATATACCAAAATTTAATTTCGATGCGGACGGGGCGTAATGGGTGGATCAATTTTGCAGAAAAAAAAACGTGTATTTCGCGAATTGTTATTTAGTTAACGAGTATGTCGTTATTGCAATTTCATTTCGCAGTTCCACAAGACTATCCTTATCCATTTTATAACCTTATGCGTGTGTATACATTACACAATTTAAAATTAAAATCACGATAAAAAATAAACTTTGATGTGTTTCTTTCCCATATACTATTACCATAATTTCACCGAAACATCTAATATGAATCTTACAAACTTACTATCCTTACTCTTTACTAATTTTACAAACATGCAATTTTATGAGTATTAATGTATGAATGTTGATATTAACATTCATAATTGTTGATAGATGTATGTTTTTTACTTTCACGCCGAAACGGCTGAACAGATCTAGATTTAATTTGTCAAATTAATTAAAATAAATCTGGAGTATAAATAGGGTATTTTATTATCCCGAAAACACGTACCTGTAAGATAAATCTGGCTTTTTATTTTCTCAATTAAATCTGCAAAATTTTCTGCACAGTTTAGCTGTTAGATTCATTGACTTCTTCCCAAAATAACAAGAGAACCTCAGAGATGAGATATAGAGTAAAGACCTCGCGAAGAAAGTGGCGAACAGAAAGTTAGTATTAAATAAACTGCTTACAAAAAATAAGTCATAGCCACAGCAATATTATTTTTTAAAAGGAGCAGGAAAATTTTCTTATGTGGTTTCAACACATAATCCGAACAGTAATTTTGTATTTATTCACAATAATTAGTTTCATGTTTAACTGAACGGAGTATACACATCAAAACAAAACGTTTAAATCCATTGCCCAAGGGATGCCCAACTTCCAAGACGAGTTAGTCCGCTGTCTAAATCAATAAAGACTTCACAGATCATACTTTTCTTCTACTTTGTACGATAATTTTCTTATCCAAACTTCCCTCTGTATTACTCGTGCTATGTAAATTACGCTATTAATTCATTAATGGTGTTTTAACCAAACAATTTTACAAGGTCACTATAATGAACATATTCGCCATTTTGCAATGATTACGACTTAACACGACTCATAATACGAGTAAATCAAAATTTAAATGTTGTATCTATAATTACTAGTTCTAGTCTAGTCAATATCTCATCATACATTGATCTGACTTCGTGACAAGTCGCTTAAAAAATGTGTTACGGATATCAGACAACAGTAGAAGTACAAATATAATGCTTTCATTCACATATTCAAGACCCAGATACAAAAAAACACAATTATCATAATATCAATATTTTTGTGTAACGTCTACCTCATTTTCTTTCAAAAGGCTTTTAAAAATTCAATTATGGTACTATTTACGTTATATACTGGCGACTTTAATGAAATTTTCACGGGGCCAATATAATCGAAGACGACCAGTGGCGCCAGTGTCTCGTAGGTACATTAATCTTTTTCTATGTTCCGTGTAACCAAGAATGTATTCAACTATAACTAGAATGAGTGAATTATTTTTAACGGTGTTTTTGTAATATACATTTGATAATAAATTTAGAAGTAAAAAAAATAATACTTCTTTAAATCCTTAAATTAAAATTCGTACGTAGAAGATATACATACATTTATAAATTTGCATCTAAGGTTATGAACATAGGATATAGCGTTTTTTCGATACACAGTGCAAGTTATAAAATGCTTTAATACATACAAAACTTACACAATTGATATTCCATTCAGAAGGTACTAAAATATGTGAGATGTAAGAAATACGTGTGGTACAAATAAATGTTACAATATAACAAGAACATTCTCTATAATTACGTATATAAATTTTGTGCCAATAAATAATACCGTATATAGAAGAATAAAACATTTTGTAGCATTCAATAAACCGTTTTGCTATGTTCGTAGTGTGTTAAGCTTTTAGTGCTACGCAATTCTGTAGTCGATGGAAGCTACGGCCACGAGAAAATCGTAGCACTACGACATTTCGAACTTTAGTCGCCTCATCTTTCAACGCTGCAGAATTTAAAATTACCATCATTTCAGGTATGACAATGACGAGATATTCCGCCTCTGAATTGTTATATTTCTATATAAAACACATCATAAATTTGGATGTATAAGAAAATGAAAGCCATAAGGACTACAGGACTTTTATTATTGATAAAATTATATATTTTTATAAATTCGGATTAGTTATTGATAAAAAATACATTTAATAGCTTTAACATGTGGTTTATTAAGTTTTTTACAGTTTAAGTTTTGGTTACTTTGTGCCAACCATTCTCAAGAATTACAAAGATCACTACAAAGATCACTTCTCACACGGTTGCTAAGACATTTCTTATCAGAAATCACCGACACTGTGGCACTTTTCATCGATGGAAGTCAGATAAAGTTCATGAATTAAATATAATGCAGCGTGCTATAAATAGTAAAATTATATTTATACATATAAAATTTTCGACTAAAGAGTACGTAAGCCAAACGCAAGCACACACCACACAGGGCAGTATGTATCGCGTGACGAGCATCCATTTCTTGGGAAGATATTTGCTTACACCTAAGAAATTATAGGTGCACTAGCTTTTGTTACCAGCTTCGATCGTGATCGTGCGGCGTGCCGTGTACTGCTGCAGCGTTTCTACGAGCTGCAACACGTTAAGCTATAAAGCTTTGTTTAATCCTTTTGCAGGTATAGAAGAGGTTTCATCACTACATAGAATAAAAAAGCCGTTTTTCACTGTCTCTGATCTTTAGAACCTACGCAACGTAGTTTGATGCAGTTTTTTCTTTATAGATAGAGTGATTTAAGAGGAAGTTTATATATATAATATTTGCATACTATAGATTAAAACATAGATAATCTTAAAAATTTCTAATGTGATATAGTTTTCTTTCTTTTTTTGCGATTAAATTGCATACGCTGGCTGAACATCATGAGATAAATCAGAATGATGTACTACATTATTGTACACCATAAAAAGGTCTAGAAAAAAGTGCCAGTACAGCGGTGGTATATGCCATCTGTTAGGAATTACTCACAATAGTTCAAGATATTTGATAAAGTAAATGCAAAGACACTATTCCTACTTAATTATTTTGTTATATCACAGCTATCCGCCCAGGATTATCGCGGCACTAACTATTTAATAGCACGGTTATTGCATAGATCATCCTTTTTGTTCCCTAAATTTGTTAAATGTATCTGAGATTAATATATAAAGACAAAATAAATGCCATCAAAAAGCAACCGTAGCTTGTATAAAACTCACCTAACTAGCGCACCCTCTTTTGTCCGGATATATGTAATCGGACTATTTTCTTTTTTGAAAATTGTTGTTTTATAATTGTGTGTTTACTGATTAATATGGCCCAATGTATATTTAGGCCCTATTCGTAGAAATATCATATTTTTTTTAATATTACGTAGTCTAGAAAAAAAAATACTTGAACAATTGTATATCACGAGAAAACAATTTCCATCTGACCGTTACATTTCTCAAACATGCAAGGTGAAGCCTTGCTTCATAACAAAATCTTTATTTAATAAACTGCTAATTATGACAGAAAAATAACAAAAGAAAAGGCACTTGTTTATTCTTTGACACAACTAGAAGACACAGATATGATCTATGACACTGAATCCGGTCATCTACTAACTCGTAGGTCTATTTTCTTATGACCTTTGTTAAAAAAAACAGTGATATAAGAAAATGCTAACCACATTAACGTCAAACAATCGTGCGTTTAATGTGCAAAATTTCCCTCGTCAACCAAAACGTCCCCGAAAGCATAAATACTAAATAGTAGATAATTGGAACAAGGCCGCCATACTACGGCCGGTTTTATATCAGACGCGGTGTCTTTTACAGATCGATACCTACGATCGCAGCACGGCACAATAAAAAAAATAAAAATAATATATACCTCAAATAAAATCAGCTTGCTGATTTTATTGGCTGGCGCCGTTGCACAAATGCACAGTATTAACAGCGTATCGGATATCGTTTATAATCGACAATCGGTAAAGGACTAACTGCAGGAACGCGATGCGCGTCTATGTATGCATCTTTTACGGGAAAGACAAGGACGTACGAATTTATTATGTTATTGATAAAAACTTTGACGGCCGCGCGGCCCGTGTTATGTTTCTTTCTTTTAATTTCAATTGTTAAGTAACGTATTGTAACGGATTTATTAACAATTGATTTTTATAACAAAAAGGCCAAGTTAAAATTTAAGTTGTGCCCGACTCACGTCGATATATTTTATTGATCAAAAAATATTTTGAATGAGAAACTCTGTTTTGTCCGTGTAACGTTTGTCGTATATGAAACTTGATATTTAGATGTTTAGACACATATATGTAAATGATTGTAATAGTAAATACATATTTTAGATGTGTACAATAAAAGTAAATTTAATGATTCTTTAAAAGTTTATCTTAAATTTATCAATTAAAGATAACAATTGAAAATCTTTATTACTAACAGAAGTAATCATAGAACAAACTTACCGAAAGTCCTGGATTGCAGCCCGAGGTGATAGAGTTCTTCCGAAACTTGGGCACGCACACCTGCATAGAAGTTTTCCCCCTGGGGGGTCCCGCACACCCATACTCATCGCTCCTGTCATTCCTGGTCAAGTTAATGTTGTTCGTATTGTTGACTTTGACCAAAATATTGCAGGTCTGCGAGGCGATTTGGAAGAGGCCTTCTTCAAGGTTACGCTTGTTGTTGTACCGCCTGTTGAAATGTAAATAGTCCCACAGCGAAGGCATTTTATTTTACGAGTGAGTTTAGCGTGCGTGGCCGGCGACGCGGCGTGCGCTCTCTCGCTGAGGGTGCCTCACAGTGACTTGATCGCTGCTACGAGCTTGCGCGTAACTTTATTTTTTGACAATGTACATTCGATAAAGAAAGTTTGATTATTCCAACTTTTTGTTTAGTTTTTAATATTAGAGCACTTAACAACTGAATGATCTATTCGACATAAGTTTTTAAATAGCTTGTAGATACTTATGAATTTATAAATATTATAGGGAGAGTTCGTATTCGTTATTCGTTGCAGTCCGCTCGTAAGATGGATTAAAAAAATTATTTAACATCACATAAACACAATATTTTGCCAGTGCAAATTATAATGTACATTTATAGAATTATATTGAAAGCACAATATGTAGTTTAAATGCAACAAACATTTCGTTAGTTAATGCCTATTTAACTGTTAATTTTAAATATTTACTTTATTTTTAGTTCTCTTTTTATTTAATATCTCCATTTGTTGTCTTATATCATACACTTTGAAGTATATCTGTCAGTCTTTGATGTTACTGGTATTACGTAGAAAGTAGGTATGAACAGTATGGCTACGATATATATTACTGATGTCATGTAAAATTTTAACAATAGCTAATAAAGTAAATTATTTTTTTTAAATATTTCTCTTTAACAGATGTAAAAATGCTAGTTCGTCGCCTACCCAAAAATCTTTCGTAGCTTTGGGACTCGACAGTACATTCCGCAGGTGGATGCGTGAATAATTAATCGACTTCTATTGACATTTGAAAGAGACATTTAGTATGTTCAATATTAGGTTCATATTAGGTACTTCGAATGAACTCGTTACACGCAAAGCTTCACGGGTCATACACGACGATCGAAGTGTTCATCAAAAATATGTAATCCTTAATGCGAATAGGGCAGGATTCAAAATTGCATTGTAAATAGAAGTAAGTAGGTGACCATAGTTATAAATGGTGAATGAATGCGTGCTTTGTGAATGTCAATAGCAGACCTTACCCATGCTGTTTACTTTGTGAATTTTGAACAACATGAAGCGTCACGAGACCAGTGAATTATTGCTTGTGTTGTTTTTTCGTTTGTTGGCTAGGTTAACTATAACCGAGTACCTACCGGACTACGGATACCCGACAACAGTCGAGAGAAAAAAAATTGTTTTGCACAGAGACTTGTTGAAGGTATAGGGCCAAATCCGCAGCACTGCACCAATGATGGAAAACAACAAAATTTGTAACCACAGACATTAGAAATCTGTTATGATAACTTAAATAAGCTTGTTACCAAAAATAACTTTTAACAGAAATGTCAGTTAAAATTATGTTTTTCAGTACCAATATATGTATTTCAAATTTGTTTTTTTTTACCTAATGCTGGATTACTCAGACGATGGAGGAGGTATTCCAGTAATGAACGACCCTATAACCGAACGTTTCTACGTGTTCCAAGGTTCGCGGGATCGAAGCGGGACCGATAGCAATAACTCGAGGGTACCTCTGAGGCTTCGGCTAGATTAGCCGTCATTGGGCACAAACGATGACTTACAAAAGAGAAGGACTAACCGAATTTGGTGTATTAGCTCGAGCGGCAGGTACTGTAGGCGTTAGCCAATGAACGCTGTGAATGTGATTGAGTGCCAGTGAGACGGCGACTGAGGGAGACGTTTAAAGAAATGATGTTATAGGGCAAATGCTGCTGCCCACATGATAGCATCACTTACACTTGCTAAAATATGTATTTTTAAGTTCCTGTGGAGATTTCTTTTTAAAAATAACAACTGTACGTAAACAGTCATTGCTGGACAGCCGAATGAAGGCAACAAGAAATTTACCTGAAAATTCAATCGCAAAAAGTTGTTATGATTCCAAATTAAATTAACTTCGATTAATTCTGATACTGATCTGCCAATATGAGAGTGCGATATAAAACCTATAGGCGTAGAGTAAGAACTTGTTAAAACTTTTTTCAACGGTATTAACCCTAAACGGTAATGTCTAAATTTCCCAGACATAAATGATTTTAAATAGTTAGTGGTTTTTACTGTAACATACAGCAAGTCGCGTAGTGTGTGTTAATAATTGAGTGACCGCTGTTTACACAATAGTTGGTCATAGTAGATAGGTATACACATGAGCTGCATATACAAATGCAGCTGTTGTCTCATATAAATCCGATATCAAACGATTTATCGCAACTGATCAAATTATACAAAACTGACAATTATTCTAACTAATTTTGAATAATCATAAAAGTATATGGGTATTTCTCATTTTCTAAAAAAAAAGATGTGACTCTACATTTTCTCACTGGTAGTAACTAAATGACACCAACAAGCTTTATGATATTAAACTATAGACTAAGTACTATTATTTTAGAGAAATAGTTTTTTGTTTTTAAAGCTAGTTTTTTTTATTTTAATTTTATTATTAACAAAGTGTTCCCTTCCGTGGATGTTATCACATAGGTTTTATGCAGAAAAAGAATTGCTGTGTTTTATCTATTACTGCAAATGTGTAAAAAAGTAAGCTGATATTATCTTGAATGTATTTACTATGTGAATATAAAAACATAATCTACAAAAAGTGCTAGGAGATACGTAATTTTTTCTCATAGATTATGTGATCAATTTTATTGTCACTTCCGTGGGCAAATGTCACACCAGCCATGCCAAAAAAATAACGCAAGCGTATCCGAACGTAACTGGCCATAGACAAGGCCTGTTATGTCATCTTTTCATTCTGTGGTCAGTTCCTACCAGCGGCGTAACTTAAGTGAGAAAATAAAAATTAAGTGTTCATTCACAAAATCCGTCGAGCATAAGTGGTCACAACTGTGTAGATCGTCAAAGGTAAGTACTTTCTAGCTATGCAATTTGGTTTTGTGATTTTAATGCGTTTTAGTGTACTAAACACATGGCTAAGCATGCATGTTCATTCCTGATTTATAGGTTATGTTACAGAGATTTAATGGGCAAAAGTCACTTCCGTGGCAGTCACTTCCATGGTTCCATGGATTGAAAAATATACCCATGGAAGTGACCCATGATACACGGAAGTGACAATTAGGCTCGGTATGGTTGGGTCCTATGCAGAGATCTGATTGGTTGGTTTGACATCATGGCTTGATTTGCTTTTTTTATTTTAGATGGCGAAACGTAAATCTAAAAAGAAAACAGCGGAAGAAATACGTCAGCAAAAACGCGAGTGCAAGCGACGGAGACGAGCTCGCATTAAAGAAAATGCTGCCTTATACGAAGCTGCTAAAGAAAAAGATAGAGCACGAAAGAAGGATCAAGTGAAGCTGGTAGCTGATATGACTCCGAGAGAACAGCGGAAGCAGCAAAAAGAGAGGAGAGAACGCAAATTAAGAAGTCGTTTGAAACAAAAACGTACCAAAATGCTATTAAATCACCTAAGAGAAAACACTCCAGAAACTACTGATGATGAGATATCATTACCGATTAGACTAGAATCAGCTTAGAAAACGTACCTGAAAAAGTAGTCCGTCCACAGTCCAGTTGCACCAACGTTGTCCAAACTCAATTAGATCGACACCGCTGATGCTGTCAGATTATAATTCAAGTTCGCCACTATGTGGGACAGTAAGTCGACAAAAGAAAAAAGGTGTAGAGGCATCAAGAGTAAGACGTGAACTATCAAATTTGATAATAAGAAAACAAAATGAGACAATACAGACTATGAGAAAAAAAGTTCATTCCTTACAAGTGAAGCTATTGAGAGTAACTGAGCGACAGAAAGTCATGGTAAGGAGAGTTACTAAGAAAAGGAGCCCTGTTAAAGTAAAATCCGAAATATCAAAGCCAAAGAAACTTCGGACAGCCGTTGTAAAATTCATAGAAAGAGATGACAATAGTAAAATGTGCCCAAGCAAAAAAGACTGTGTAACCAAAATCAAAATCAAAAAGCAAAAGAGATATCTCTCTGACACTCTGCTAAACTTACACAAGAAATTCCAAGCAGTAAATACACTTAAAATTAGTTTTGCTACTTTTTGTAGACCTTTTTGGATTATAGCTAGAAACATTTCTGAAAGAGACACATGCCTTTGTGTGGTTCATGAGAACATGCAACTAATGTTTGACAAATTAAAATACCTCAGCATACTTTCTTACCAGAATTTAAAGGAGGTCTGTAAAACTGTAGTTTGTGACATTAATTCAGAGAAATGCATGCTACGGAAATGCACGATGTGTAAGTATAAAGCTCCAAATATTAATGTTTTTGACGACTCTACTGAAACAACTTACAAATCATGGACCGCGATAAAGGAAAAGCGAATGATAAAAGGCAAAGAAAAAGAAATACGTCGAACTGTGAAGACTGAAATTAAAATAACGAAAAGGACATTGCTGTTGAAGTTTTTGGAAGCTTTGGACACTTTTTTGCGACACCAATACACCATAACGCATCAATACTTAGCCACCACCCAATTAAAGACAACCCTTTCTGTGGGAGAAATTTTCATGTATATAGACTTCGCAGAAAATTACTGCTGCAAACATTTCGACGAAATTCAAGCAGTACACTTCGGTGCGTCAAGACTGCAAATAAGTTTACATACCGGCGTGTAGACACAGGTGCCCTAAAACCAGTGAGTTAAAGAGTAGGTCTTTTTGCACCTTCTCGGAATGCTTGCGGCATGACGCAGGTGCTGTTTTTGCTCACATGCAAAAAATTCTCGACATGATATGTGTGTCACATCCCATAAAAACTTTGCATGTTTTAAGCGATGAGCCAACAGCTCAATATAAGAATAAGATGTCATTTTTTCTGTTTCCCCAATACATTACGCAGCGTTATGGGATACAAACCGCTTCATGGAACTTCAGCGAAGCTGGTCAAGGGTCCGATGGACGGAGTCGGAGCCGTTGTTAAAAGGACAGCAGATCGGTTAGTAGCTCAAGGCGAAGATATCCCCGATTTTATAAACTTTATGAAATCCGTCGAAAGAAACATATCTAACGTTACAATTTCTGTCGTGACTGAAGCAAACATGGAAGCCATAGACAAAGTTTTGATTGATCAAGGAAAAAGCATAAGCAGAACCTTACAAATTCACCAAGTCACTTGGGTTGCTATCATTCCAACAAGGATTTATTTGAGAAAACTGACATGTATTGCTTGTGAACTTGGTTTCGTTTGCTCTCAATATTCACTGTCAAAAGGTTTTACCGATTTCACCAGCATCCTAACTGTAACCAAAACTACGCAATCGCTAGAGGTATTTCCAAAGCGAGGAGAACCACCCGGTCGGCGAGGAGAACTATTGTTTAACAATAACGAACTTAAAGATTATAGAAATATTGAATGAAAGCCCTAATAAGACTAAATATATTTAATAAGCTTATATACATTTAAACAAACTGTACAATGTTTCCTAATTATAAGAGTTGCTTTAAAAATGTGAGGCTAACTAAGTCCATATAATTAAGAAAAACTTTTAGTTGATTCATGTTTTTGACAATAATATTAAATATTGTTTCCTATAATTATAAAGAGTTGATTTAAAAATGTGAGACTGATTACTAAGAACTTTTAGTTGATTAATAGGTATAATTGATATGAAAGGGGAGAATTTTTGTTTTGCAATTAAAAACGGGGTTTATAAGTTCTTGTGTTATATGTTCTTTAAGATAAATAAAGATTATTAAATGATAAATTAGTGTAATTTTTATGTTCGTAACAATATTTATGTGGAAAAGTCTCTTCCATGGATCTGCGGTCACTTCCATGGAGGGAAACTTTTTTTCAACGCTTATAATTACGAATTTAAAATATTGCGAGCTCGGCGAGTACTTTTCCCATGATCGCAGATACCAAATCTATTAAAATGCATCATCAATTACTTTTAAATACAACTTTCACTTGTTGATATTTTATTTTACTAATAAATGAGAATTACCCATATAGTAATACAAAAAGTTAAAGTTATTATCAGTTCTGCTTTAATAAATAAGTAGTTTCTTATAAAATTTGATTTATGAATGAATGAAGATTTAGTGTCTCTTTCACGCCAAAACGGCTAAAAGGGTCTTTATGAAATATAGCACAAAAATATATTGTTATCTAAGATAATGTGGAATATTGTTTTTCACAATAGATTGATATAATTTATCGCAAGGTTATATGTAGTTTAGAGGTCTAAGAACGCAATAACTACCTAACTTTTATCTCGGAAAAATTTACCTCTTCCGAAGGATGTGGCCTACTCGTATATCGTAAAATTCACGCGAACTACGTTGCACGTGGAAAGTTAGTCAAGAATAAATTAAGAATCAATAATGTTATCACGTTGCATCTCTCTGTAAATGAATCAACAGGCGTTTCATCATTATAATGTCAACCACAGATTGTCCCTGCTGGATATGTTTGCATCTTGCGCAAACTTGCAGTTCCATTCAAATCGTCTGGCGATCATAACAGTCCCCTTGGGCTATCTGCATGTAATCATGCATGTCCGCTAACTTAGGTTCATCAACGGATCACCCTATACCTGATTAAATCACGTAGAGATTCCGAGCACTGCTCTTCCCATGGATTGTTTGAACTCGTTGAGTTTGTTAGTAACCCTGATAGCGAGAGACCACGTTTCAGCGCCGTGACGTATTTAAATAGTCAGAAAAAAGCTTATCAAATGTCTATCCGCTATATCTAGTTAACTAGTTTGCTAGTTAGATAGATAAGTTTGTTTGCAATAATTACGGCACATAAAAAATACAAACAAATAAAAACTACAAAATTACAAAAATAGATTATAACAAAAAAATATATTTAGGTGTGCCGCAGTGAAACAAATAGGGCATAGTTCAGTTGTGTAAGTGTGTAACTCAGGGAACAGATTACAGTTATTCTGTCATTGCCTGGTAAAAAGATAATTACCATTAGATAGGTTACTATATGTTGAAGACCTTACATAAACCTGTACAAGTTTAGCACAGGTACAGGAGTAAGCGAAGCACAGTACCTTATTGTTAGTGTTGATTATATGTACTCTCTGTGTCATACCAGTAGAGTAGAATTGTACTGTCAGATGACAGTAACCTCCCCAAACAGCAAATCTCAACAGGGCGCGTATGGGCTGCATTCTCATGGTAAAACTACAATCCCACATTGACACCACTTCTGCCCTTGTGGCAGCAATGGGCAAATGTGTATGGGCTTATTTCCTCTTTTCATAGGGCCCTATGACCAGATTTTTTTTCATTATTTTCAGATTATCCTAAAACTGGCCTATTCAGATGTCAATTCCAGTGTCACTGGAGGATGGGTGAGGCTTTTAATTCATTGAAATTAATAGGAAATATTGTTTTTTAAACATTAAAATTGCATAATGCGTTTAAAACATGTATATTATTATAACATATAACACTAAGGAACTACACACAATTATGGTTAATTAAGTGCTACCTATGCGGAGCATATGTTACACCAATAACCTGCTATTATTATATACATACCATTATAACTTCCTTTGCTTAGGAAAATAATCTTACTGTTTATTGTTAAAAAAAGAAATAGTAATAAAGCTTCACATTTATTATGAAATACTTATAAATACATATTACTCTTCAATTGTCACTTCTTTCATCTCTACATCATCTGACACTGACTCTGTATCATCGGGCTCATCTAACAGTGATTGCAGCTGGTGTATTGATGTTACTAATACATGGAACTGCTTTTTCCTTAGCCCTAAGCGACCTTCTAACTGTTGCTTAGAGGATTCTAAGTTTGCGAGTTCCCCTTTTAGTGTGCTAAGTTGATCCAAGGTCTCCTTTCTATCTGGCTGCTCACTTATAACCTTAGCTAGTACATCATATTCAATGCGGTTCTTGCGCACAGTCTTTGCTTGAGCTAAGTCAGCTTTGCTTTTATCTATATTACTTTTAGCGACCTCTATACCAGTTTCAAGTATTTTTGAAAGTGCTTCATAGCTGTTCAGTTCAGCTGACATCATTTCAGAGGCTAATTGAGATTTTGTAACTGCAAATTCGCATTGTGCTAGCTGTGCTAGCATTCGATCATGTGTTGACTTGCTGTAACAATTAATGTAATTCATAGAGTAACTTTAGTAACCAACATATTCATAAACAGAGCAGTATTAATAAAAAACAAATATGAATACGCTTGTGATATTTTCTATCGCTCTTGATATCAAATGAACGAAAGAGATTAATTTGAGGTGTTATTTCACCAAAGTATCGGTTGTAACTTTGTAAATACTAATAATAATTACTCGCATTAATTTGCTACACCAATATTTTACTGAAATATTACAAACATTTTACCTATCTTCGGTTTTTTCGTCTGTAGTATTACACCATTTGATCAATGTTTTAAGTAATACGTTCAGTCGTCTATCGTCTCCAGTGCCATCTCCGTCTATTAGAAGTCTTCGGCGAATAACATCCTCTGAAATTCAAGACGATAATATATAAAAGGTTAGTTTTTAAAAACATTTCAAAATGCATATGTTGTATTTGATGATAAATAGAATACGACTTACCGTCACCCATTATTAAGTCTATGACAACAGATTGCAGGGAAATTAAAATACTTTTGATAAAATAAAGATGTTTTGGCCATGCAAGCCTTGCAACGTTTGTTGTTGTTTTCTTTTGCTGACAGTTTTCTATGCTTCGTTCAGAATCTGTTAAGAATTAATTTTGTATAGGCCATTATTTGCTATTTCTGAACAAAGTATTCAAATGTCAAATGTTGTTTTGCCTTGCCCATTGTAAAGGAAAATTATGGCATTATTTTACGAATTCCGGAAATATTTTAAAGATAGTTGTTGCTGAGATGAATTTCTCAGCTTAAATTAATTATAGTTTGATCCAGCCGCCATGGAGGAAACCAGTTTCAGTGATAAAGTTGAAGCTTATTTTCTGGAGTTGGGGCGATGGCTAGTATCATTTACCTACGAATTAATTGTTTACAATGTTTTGACCATGCCATTAATGTTGGTATCTATGATTGCAGGAAAGTATGGCGGAGTATTGTTCTTGGTCAAATACTGTCTCTATTGCTAAGTGGAAAATGTATATTAACAACTCAACTACAGAGTGCTACCTGGCAGTTTCCAACTACTGGTCAGCTCGTTCTCCCCTATATAACACTATTTATACTGTTTACGCCAACACTACTTTGTAATGGACTGAAAAAGATCACTAAGTAAGTATTCATATTTTCCAATAGTTAATTGTTTCTATCACAATAATAAATACAGTTTATAAGTAAATACTTTTTATCATAGTCATATGCACAAATATTTTAAAACAGGTAATTTATCACTTAAAATTTTGATTATCTATACTATTTAAATAATTCTTAATCTACCTCCAAATGTTCATAAGTTTCTTAAAATCGAAGAAACATGTGTATAGAAATGGAAGAAACATTTGTTTGGACTTTATTAAAAATAAACAAAACATAATTGCTTTGAATCTAACAATAGGATACAGGCAGTCATCAGTTGTTAACTATAATATAGAAATTATTATTTGTTCGCTCAACAGAAGATGGTGGATCATCCTCATTGCCTGTACTTTGGACGTGGAAGCCAGTTGGCTACTAGTTATGTCTCAACGGTTCACATCAGTGTTGAGCTGACAGCTTCTGGCATGCAGTGGGGTTGGGGCAGCCCTAGTTGGGGGCGCATGGAGGGGACAGCGACTTGGTGTTGCTCATGTGGCAGGAGCTACATTGGGCCTCATGGCTGTAGTCTGTGTGGTTTGGGCTGATGTGGAAGGTGCCCCTACTGATGGTATGCTGTTTAAATTTTCCTAAAGCTTAGATGCTTGTTATTATGGAAAACACTTTTTTATTTCTAAGTCCTTCAGTACTATAACTATGACTAATAAAAATAGGGTCAGTAATAACCAATAAAGCCAAGACATGTATATTCCTACTAATATTATAAACCATGGTACAGAATAGTATAATGGCTTGTATGTTTAGATGGATGGCTGATGCTTGTTACTTGTTTATGCTATGACTAATGAGTATTCAAAAGTGCTTATATTTTTGTTTTTTTTTTTAATTTTTCAGGCATGATATATAAAGACCTTACATATTTTCATACATTAATTAATAAAATATGCCTGCTCTTTGCAGGTAAAAACCAACTTGTTGGTGACATGCTCTGCTTAGCTGGATCGCTACTATTTGCTATGGTCACAGTGCTGCAAGAAGTGACATTAAAAACCCAATCCTGTTCAGACTATTTGGCACTGCTAGGTCTTATTGGGAGTGTTGTGTCATGCACACAAACCTTTTTCCTTGAATTCAGTGAGCTGATGACCTTCAACTGGTATGAATTAGACACGGTAGTGCAGTTGGGGAGCTATTGCACAGTGCAAACAATATTCCAAATATTGCAGAGTTTCATGCTAAGAGATGCTGGGTCAATTATTCTGCATCTGTCGTTTTTATCAGCAGATTATTATACACTGATTGCTGGAATGTTTATATTTCAATTCAAGGTAAGTTATATATTTTAATTCTTTAATATTTCTTTTTTAAATTTACTGTTTCTACAAAAACAGGGGTTTTACTGATACAAATAAATAAGTGAAACTTTTACAAGTATTTGCAACTCGGCGCCATTGTTAGGATAATTAATGGACTGTTAGCCTTACACTTCCCAGCCCAGTTCCTACAGGAATCCTGACTACAGTGACCCTGAATATCTGATGTGTCGTATATATTTTCTCAGCTTAGTACAATCCAAGATGACATGGCTGATTGTTTTATAGCTCCTTACGCAGGCGCCGCATATCTTCGCATAAATTCTAACACCGCGTATGTCAAAGTTGTATGATAACACGATATTAAATTACTAACGCTGCAGTAAACGATTTATACCGTGTATTGTTTAAACGAAATCTATTTTGCACCAACTAAATGCACAAGCAATTAGTTTTAAAATTATTTTATGAAACGTGAGCAATGTTTTCCCAATTATTACAAAGTGTCAACCTACGCGGTGTTAGAACTTAAACGACGATATGCTGCCGGTGATACGCAAAATTTAGTTTAATCATTGGCGTACCTAGGTTTAATTTTCATTCCTGGCCCTTGACATGCAATTTGCCGATACTATGTCGCACTCATTCTCAACCGGTTGCCCAACATTCTGAAGTGGGCACGGTTCACCCGGCCCCCATTTTCTATATACGACTATATGTTTATTTAGTAGGATATGCCTAGTGCACGCTCCTATCTAGAGCAGCAACGGTAATCTCTCCGGTGTACATATAGGTAATAGTTATTTCTCTCGTCGATATATATATACACTGACGGGCCCGATGGGGCAGATGGTAGATATACTGTCTTATGCGCATAAAAAATATAAAGAGACTGGCAAAGATTAGAACATATTGTTTCAGTTCCACGCGCTGTACTTTCTTTCGTACCTGCTAGCAATGGTAGGCGTGTTCCTGTTTAGCAGTCGTCCTACGAGCGCGCCTCCGCCGCCACCGGATGCCCTGCCACAACTCGTCAACGACTCCGTGCAGTCGCAGGATAATGTTTCCATGTAAGTTTTGTATCTCTGTTGGTATATACTGCAGACTTACTGACAGCAGGCTTACTATAGCACCTCCGGTTCTTTCTTTATTCATTTTGAAAACCAGGGAAGTATTCACAAACATAGTAAATAAAAACAGAATAAGGCTAATAAGGTTAATAAACATACATGTAGGTAGGTAGCAAAAATTATATTAGTATTGAGAAAAAGAATAACAATACTAAATATAAATTTAAAAAAAATATCCCAGCCCAGCTATATCTAATGCTATTAGTATTTTCTTGGAAGCCTTTGCCCAACAGTGTACTTCTTCCTGCGTCCTTGGACTAATTTAAATCACTTGATAATTAGTTAGCGTTCCCTCCAATTATAATCGAACGACAGCTAAACTAAATCCATCTCTATACTAGCCGTTCCATTTCCCTACAACTATTTCACAGGGAGTACACCGTGCCTACATTGGACTGCATTCCTATACAAGGTCTAGAGCCTCCCATCAGCAGGGATACCACATTCACATCATTCCTCGGCGGGCCACAAACCACCATGGCGTCCATGCCTAACGGCACAGTATCCTTCGGCCAAACAAACGGCACGCAAAACAGTAAGGATCCATCTTAATATAGAGCTAATATATTTCCCTTAAACCTATGTTATAGACTTTTATGTAACATAAGACTAATATTATATAAGAGTATTCAACCAGGCGATAGTGGTTAGATATACTGGCGCTAATGAACCACATATCGCGAACGCTTCTTGTCAAATTCTCGTTAAAACTCTACGCTTCCCAAAGTATTTTCCTGTACCATCGAGTCATACGGAAGTTGTTCCTAATTTAAATCAAGTTTAGATAAAACATAATATTTTCTTACATATACGCAATCAATATACGCATAAATGTACTTCAAAATGGTTTTCAAACGCGGTTTTATATTAAGAGGAGTTGCCGCAACTTAACTAAATATTAAACAACAAATTTAAATAAACCGCATTTTAAAGCCGTTAGAAACTTAAGTTAGGGTTGCAAGAATGAAAACTCTGGAATTGATAAGCCATTTGAAATCGTAATAATGCTGTATTTGTTAACTCCGGTCAACTCTCAAGTGAACGCTAGATATTGCTGCTATGTCATCTATCAACATCCAGGCATGAAGGAGTACTCAATATGATAACGGGTGTTAGAATTAATGAAACAATACTAAACCCTATACAGCCATAAGTTTTAAAGACGCAAAAATAAAGTAACGAATATATATGTATATATATATATATATGTGTGTGTCAGGAAACGGTAAGAATTTCTCTATGGAGGTTATTATTATCTAGTCAATAGTATTAAAATAAAGGCTATTATATACTAGCGCACAGTTTTGAGATAATTATTATGTATCTGGTCACCTAGACAGTGATAGTTTTCCTATGAATCTTTATAGCATTATACGACCACTTAATTCCGAGATATAACTAATACTGCCACATAGTCGAATTTTTACTCAAGTTTTTAACTGAATATTAAAGTTTAGACACATTTGTATGGAATTTTAATGTAGTTTCTATGAGAGAAAATGTATTGGAATTGTATAACATTTAATAGTCAAATATTATCTAGTACTAATTTTAGGATATCTGAGATTTAGCGATAAGTAGAAACCGCTGTAAAAAAAAACGCTGACCAAATAGTTTTATGTTTAGGATGAAGAATGAAATGGGTATACCTATGAAATGGCTGAGTAACATGATGGATTTTTAAGGAGACATTTATCGTACAAGTAAATACTCATAAATATAGATTTAGCACACTTTTGCATATTGTCTAACAAGTTTAGATTAGTTTTAGATAGTAGCGTAATAGTATGTATATAATGTATGTATGTGGGAAAAGATTACTAAAGGAAACAAAGGACGCCCGCTCATTTCATAGGTAACATCCTAAGTACTACAATTGTTTAAAATTTTAAGAAATATATTATACTGATCAATTTGAAATACTCATAAAAATAGCTCAATATATTCACATTTTAAATTTCTAGTTCAGCGGTTTTTACAAATATTATTAGATTCTTATAATGTTAGATTAAGTTTTTACTACACATCTAAGCTGTGATTTTGTTTTCAAATTATAGCAATAGTTTAAAATTGTTATCTGCTTCTTGAGAAGAAAAGTTACAGAATATAACATGATATTAATCAATACTAAATAACGTTCAATAAATGCATAGAATAATAGGCATTAGTTACTTACTACTACTACAACAGCTACGTATCAACCTTACAAATATCTGTTAAATTTCTTGAATCTCTTTTGAACTCAATGTCCAACACTATACTCCATTAAATCAAACTTGATAAGAATGAAGTCGGAGTTCTAGCTAGATTTCCGTACTTCGTGAATGAACCGCACAATTGAAGTAGTTCATCTAAACAATCATTTTGTATTATTCACTAATTTTAGTGCCTCCTTTTAGTGTCTCTTAAGTGAGAGCTCAAAACCTAAAATTGTGTTATCGGCCTGGTATGCTCGTATCCGTAATCCACTATTACCTGTAAATACCAATTGACAAGGTATAGGAACCGCTTTGCATCTCATCCGACTCCGCTATCAGGTATTCTGCTGCAGCCTAGTTTAATTGGTTGATCAAGAGTTACCTGGAAATACCAATTGGCAAGGTATAGCAACCGCTTTACATCCCATCCGAATCCGCTATCAGGAATTCTGTTGCAGCAAAGTTTGATTGATTGACTCAACAGTTGATTGGGGAGTAGGAGCAGAAGCTCCATCTTTCAACACATCTGAGTATAATCTCTACGAGTAATTGCAAGTAAATTGAGAAAAAAATAGTACAGAGTAGTGGAGTACGAATAGTATTTACGAAAACACTTAAATTATTAGTCAGTAGAATAGAGTAGTTCAAGAGTGAGTGATATAGTGAAGTAGGGCTAAACTTGTAGAAGTGACTAAACTTATCGCACTACTGAGTTTAACATTAAAAGAGTGATATATATCTTGATCTCTAATGATCTATATCGCTCTTTTCGTGTGAGTGAGTAATTTTGCGCATGTCTAAAAGAGGCGTCGCACGAGGTATTTATATTGGCATCATAATTTGTTATTTGTATAGAATACATTTCATAGACATTCACATATAAAGCAAATTATATTAAATCAAACTAATATTAAGACATAAAAACCATTAAAACAAACTTAACTCATGTCAGTTTAACGGATGTCATTCTAATCAATCTTAATTTAGGTATAGGAGTTTATGTTTAGTTCATTAATTGAGAAATGTTGACAGATTTGTATAGTCGGTATGTAGCCGTGTGTACCTTAAATTCATTGTAAAAATTTATTTATTTGAATTAGTGAACATATACAAATTATATTCCTTGTTCTGGATTGCCTTAAAGTTGTTACCTGATTTTAATATAAGGCTTTGAGTGAATTATGCCATGAACACCATGATTTTTTTAATTTACTCTTTATAATTGCAAAGTATTTCCAAAGCTATAAAATGCCATATAAATATATTTTAATTATTTTAAAAAAGCATTGACGCTCAATTATTAATATTAAGATATATGAATTCGTATGTAAATTAAAATTTTAGTCCATTAGGTAATTCTACGAAACTCATCTATCAGCTGTTGTTTTTTTTTGTTATGTCTATTATTGCGTTCACATTTATTATGTAATGATAATGGTTGTGTTACAATCTTAATTATTGATAGATTAAATGTATATGGTAGCTATAATGAATTATTGTTATCTTTTGTAGGACAAAGATATCTGAGCTATAAGCTAAATTCATCGATTAATTTTTCTCATATACTTAGAGTTTGCGATGTTTAATAAATTGACATTATTTTAATCTCAAGTTAAAAATAAGTGTCTTCAGGAACAAAGTAACGAGCGTTTTAAATTTTTTGAAATATACAACATTTTCACGATTAATTTGTTTTTTTTTATCCTGGTACACATAGATACAGATGATTATCACCATTTAATCTGTAGTGCTTCCTGTTGTATATAGGCCTTCCTAAAATTAAGTTATTAAAATATTGAGTGATATTTACCCATAATACTCGCGTAGACCCGACTCCGAAATAGGTCGCTTAAAGCTCTTGTGTTACGGACATCAGACAACACAGGAATCACAAATTTAAAATAACACACACTTCACACACACATTTACAACACAACACCACCACGAGTACCAGTGGCACTAATATGGTAAGATACATTCTTACAACTCGGAACTTTCACTCTATTACATCAATCATTCACAGCTTAGTTCATGCCTCAGACTACTTTATTTAATATAATTTCGTTAGTGTTTAGAAAATCATATCATCGCTAGGATATGACGAGGATGTCCCCTTTAAAGTGATTATATACGAACACATCGTGTGCGTAGATGACAGCCATGAGAAATATCTTGGGTTATGTAAAAACCTATTTATTACCTTAAAAAATGCCTCTGCATTCCGCAACATATCTCAGTGAGTCCTTTACGGCAAAGGCCGTTTGTTTGTGGATTGCACTTCCATTAAGCATTCATTAGAATTTCTAGCCTGTCTTATAACGCTTAGTAAATGCGCATTACTCTTGTTTTAAATTATTCCCTATCTTATCTAATATATGTAGGTACACATAAAAGTCTATTTATTTTATATTATGTAATATATTACAACTATATATATATACATCTTATGAACCTTTTGCTACGTCCTAGTTAGGACCAATCAAATTTGCCTTTTTGCAGTAAGACCGCCTTTGTACTTTACATTTTTTTTTTAGACTAGGTTGACAAATAAGCATACAGACTGCGTGATAGTAAGCATCACAGCAGGATCACAAGGATATCATTATGCATTACCAATCTTGTGACTTTAAGATATTATGTTACATCACGCAGTAATTTCATTGCCTCTCTTACCGTTCAAACTAAAACACAGCAGTGCAAACACTGCTTTTTAGCACTAGATACAAGTGAGAGTTAGGTAACAATGTCGACGACCTTTTGTGTGAGGTCTGCTTCATGTGAATTGCAATTATTGAACATTTTTATACGCATTACTGTGCCTAATGTACCTACAATAGTTTATTATTATTAAAATTAGAGGTAATTTAATTTTAATACACGGGATGTATTCTTACTCCAAACCGGAACACAGCATTCCAAGCACTACATTTCGGCGGTATAAATAAGCGAGAGGTATCCATCAGAAGATCTTTTTGAGAGAACTTTTATAGAAGGTAATAAACATATATTCAGTCAGTCAAATAAATCTATATTTAGTCACCTATCTTAGTGCTAAGCGATCTCGCATCGTCATCATGCCTATAACTGGAAGTGAACTATTCACCTAAAAAAAATTAAGGTATATTCCTATTAATGACTTAATAACCGTGATGGCAAAGCAGGCGACAACGAGGTCGAAATAATTTTGGTTGACCCCTATTTTCAAATGTTTTTCAATAATAACAGTATTTAAATGTTTTAGCGAAAGTTTAATGTTGCTGTGTTGGCAAAAATGGAAGATATTTAGTTAGGTGGTCGACTCCAAGACTTTTGCACCGACAGTTGTGTCAGGTTCTCGTATATATCGTAATCGGAGCGTTGTAAAAACTTTTTTACAGTCCGTGTGACATTACCTAAGCGTCACCGCATCCTATAGGCTTGTAATATCACAAAGACATACCAGCGCGTTGCCAACTTTGACTTGAAGATATTATGTCACATTACCCAGTAATTTCGCTGTCTTTCTCACTCTTCAAACCGAGATGCAGCAATGCGAACACTGCCATTTGGCGGTAGATAAGTGAGATACCAAAGCAGACGACCTTTGTTTGAGGTCTACCTCATCTAAATATTGTAAGCGCGATACATATTCTGTGATTGGCCGAATTGTGTATTATTGAGTGTGGCACATGATTTTTCTACAAAACGTAACGCTACACTCTGTATCGCTCTGCAATTGCCGATTGCGTGCGATACAGTCGCGTAGCTTCGAGTCGCGAATGTAGCTACTAACCCTGGTAACATATAGCAACATTCCCGATTATTTATTATTGACCCCGATGTGTCAATAAGTCTTGACACAGAATTCGAAGTGTCCAATCGAGCAGATGTTGAAATAAAGTTAATTTATGAATGACCTGGTTTTTATTTAGTACCCTTTTTGACGACGGTTACAATATAACACATATGCAAATATATTAACAACCACTATCTAAAGCTACCACTGTCATCATATCTGCTGTAGGACGTACACTGTTGGACATACCTCGCTACAATTGCTACCAAATATATGGCTCAAAATCACCAAGGTGCAGAATTGGCTTTGCCAGTAAATTATGTCTAAAATCTTAAGTTAATTACGAAAATAAAATTACTAAAATACCAAAACTAACTTGTTTTCAGTGTACATCAAACAATATAATTCATAAATAAAGTATATTTTAAAATATATCAATATACATGCATAGAAAGTCAACTCGGGAACGCATCTTAATATACGATCTTCAACAAAAAGTTCAAAATATTGATTAAAACTTTGCGCTATTTAACATTTGTCATTACTTGAAATATCGTAATATTTACACAAAATCTAGTTTTTAAAAAGAATACAAAAAAGATATTTATTTTTAATTATAAATATGCAAAAATAGTTTGTCTGATAGCGCACCAGTCATTTCAGTGAACGCGTCTATTATCAAACAAAAATAATTTTAAGAGAACGCAGCCATAGAGTGTCAAACGTCAGTAGAGGAAGAAAACAATGACAGAACCGGCAGCCAGTGCATTTCTCGTCGAATAAATGAAAAATAAGTGGTAAGTAGTTTTCAATTCATTATTCTTAGAGCGTACATTAATAGTCCGTCAATTCGGGAACGTGTTTATTACTTTTAAATATTGATGAAAGTTGTTTTACGACAAAAATAACAAAGTAACCTCAAATATTTTACTATTGACCAATTCCGGCCTCGATTAAGATGGCCGCCGTATAACAAAAGCGCGTGTTTGTTTAAAATTGGCATTCCGTGAACGGTAATTTCGGAAACGTTCCCGGGCATGACGGCACGTCCCCGAAATGATGGTTGCGTTCTCGGAATGATGATTTCATGATTCCAATGGCAATGAACTTTTCAATAATTTATTTTATAATTTCGTCGTTTTTTATTAACAGCATTGTGAAAACTCCTGATAAAGAAAAAAATAAGAATAAGACTCATAAAAGCTTAAAAAGGATAGTGCATGCAAAAGTAAGTTTTTGGATAAGTTGACGGAAGAACAGAGACAAAAAAAAAGAGCGAAGGACAGGGAATATTATAAAAAGAAAAAGGCAGAAAAGAAAGTTAAGACAATTGCTGATATGACCGAACGAGAAAAGCAAAAGCAGAGAAATGTTGGAAAAATGCATCAAAAAAATACAGGGAAAAGAAAAAAGGTTTAGCTAATATAATAAGTAATACGCCGCCACAACCAGATGACGACTTAGTCACAGTTCCTCTAGAAAGAAGACAAGTAATTAGAAAAACCGTACGAAAAGATAGGGCGAAAGCATACAGAAAAATTAAAAAGCAGGAAGAAACTAGTTCAAATGAAGCGGACAATTCAATCTTTAAAGAAAAAAATACAAAGATCAGATGCTTTGGATGCCATTCCAGGCATTATGAACATTACAAAAATATATTGGCAAAGAGGGATAGACGTTGTAATACAATTATATCGATACGAACATCTTCACAAAGAGCTAAAACTATCGAAGGTTTCTCTAGTCTTTGTAACGTAAGTTCCGTTGAACCTGACGATGTTGTTACGCCTGAAATTGAATCTCCAGTTGAAGAAGAGTTCACGATAACAGATTTGCAATTAAAGAATAGAGTAAGCATTTATAAATCTATATACAGCTCATCTTCCGAGGATGATGAAGATTTAATGGCAATATCTCTTCGCCAGCAGACTAAAGAAAAACAGATTGATGTCGAAGCAAGTATATCTTATGGCAAAGAAAATATTATACATCCAAATCTCATATCCCCTGGGACATTTTTGCTTGTAAAAGTACCTACTGATAAGCCGAATATTTGCTATAGATATGTTGCTAACTGCAAGACATGTGTTGGTGACGATGATGGGGAAATCTTAGTAACCTTTTTGAGATCTGTGCGTAACAATATCAGGAAATTCAGATTGGAACCAAAGGATGTGTCATATATTAACTTTGAGCAAATAATCAGTATTATTCCGACACCGTTACTGAAAAGAGAACAAAATAGAGAATATTACTATTTTGATAATGATATTGATGTTTTAGAAAAATAATAAGTTTTGTTGTGTTTTTAAATATTTTTTTAGATAACTTGTAAAAAACAAGTTACACAATTTAATGTTGTTTTTCTAATGTTACTTATATTTTTTCCATTATTTGTAGAAGTTTAGTGAAGTAGACTGTGATTTTAGGTCAATGGACTCATAAGAGTAGAGGTCTTAGATTAAAACTATTAGAAGATTGTAACTATGATTATAGAAGTTCCACTAGACTGATTATAACACACCAAAAGACTTACTTAATTATAAGAATTTTCTAATTTTAAGAGAGATTATTCTTATGTGCAAACAAATAAATAACTTTCTTATTTAAACCGTTGTCTATAATTCAAACATTTCCTTACTTTACCTTATAATATCAATATCGTCATTACGCCACCATTTTTGTCATTACGGGAACGGTTGATCATTTCCGGGAACATCACAAAATTTCAATAAAAATACGTAAAATTTGAGCAATTTAAAAAAAACAAAAATTATTACATAGCAAATTTCACTCTATTCATTTAAGGTGAATTCTATTGTGAAAGTTTTGTTTATTATGAAATTTCTTGAATTTTATGCACTGTAATAGCAATTTGTTTAATTTTTTGACGTATTTTGCTAGTAGGAGATTTTATATCTTTTGTTTTCATTATTGATTATATAATATAGATACATTATATACCCATGCTGTTTGACAACCCCTAAATTATGTTTCTTTTTGTTTTTGGTCATTTTATCCAACTTAGAAAAACGTTTCCGGAATGATAGTTTTTTGCTAAATACTCATTAAAAAGCAATGTTACAAAAAAAATATAGAATTCTGTGCGCTGCCCTGTCAAAGTTTATTAATATATTAAATTTTGCGATAATATAAACCAAGAGTCATCATTATAGCTAGCATTTTTTTTCTTAAAAACAAATCCTGAAATTTGCAACCTTGGTGATTTTGAGTCATATACGATGTTTTTGATATTTAAAATGTGATATATTTGGATTAACCACCAAACCTGACATGACTGAGGTATAGCCATGCGCTAGTGAATTTCTCATTAAAATTAGTTAAACGTTTACCTCGTACAAGTACAATTATACAAAAAAATCTTAATAATAATATTTTTTTATAATATAGATGTATAAAAACTGATTCCTGTCTGCACCTTAAACACCACACAATGTAAAACGAATTTGCGGGTGAAACTTGATTAGCGTAAGAGGCGCAAGGAACATTACCGTTATATTTTAAACAGCTCTATAAATTACAGCCTATCTGTTGCTCCGATTTATTTGCTATACTATTGTTTATTACTATTGTAAAGATTCAATAAAATCGAATGAGTAAGAGTTACAAGTGCAATGTAATTAAAAAAAAAGGTGCATAGCTGTGAAGAAATAAAATACATTTACGTTAAACATATTTTATTAACTGTATAGGATCGTTAACCGTCACAAAATCTACTAATGTCTCATAAACTATTTTTTTTAAGTTGTATTTGTTTCTATAAAAGTCTCTTTAATAAGAATTCAAACATTTTATTCTTAGATTTTACGGAAGTGTATCGACGGCACAAACGTACAAAAGACATATCGTCGTTTAAAGTCAAAATGTTGACACTTTGTACAATTGGGAAAACATTGCTCACGTTTCATAAAAAATCATTTTAAAACTAATTGCTTGTGCATTATGTTGGTGCAAAATAGATTTCGTTTAAATAATACACGGTATAAAACGTTTACTGCAGCGTTAGAAACGTAATATCGTGTTATCATTGGGCATTTTTGACATTACGTTTTTATACGGAGGAACCGTAGGTAATATTTTGTTGATGAAATGTCAAACAGTTTGAATAAACAAGAAACTAGTATGTATAGTTTAATTGTGACAGTAGTAGACTCATAGTTGTATTGATTAGGTTGAATACAAGAATTACAAAGTTTCGTCAAATTAAACATAGTATTTAATTAAAACAAGCATATGGAATGAAGCTGTTATATAATACACAGGGTGAATAACCATCAAGTATGAAATAGTGACTTTACAGATAAAATTAATATCCGGTATTTGACAAAAGTAGTGGAGTTGAGTTAATGTCTTATATTCATAGACAAAACATGATTCTCAAATCCCGTTATAAAAGTTTAAATAACAAACACTCAAAACTCAACACATTGAGTTCAAAATCAATTGAAAAACATTTTAATCAATTTAATTATAATTTAATGGTACACATAACAGCCGGAACAGGTTCTACAAATTAACTTGTGAAAGATAAACAACGATCTGACTTAAAACAAAATTTACCTCGCAGGTAACTTATTATAAGTCCACAAATTGAATAGATGCGGATGTCATGTTAGATACAATACGAGTATTCTATTTATATACAATAGGTGTTGTTTATAAATCACATCTGCTCAGATTACATATATAGTAGTAGGAAAACACTGTGTTTTGCATTTTAGAAGCCTTCAGTACATATCAATTTTGTGGTATACCTCTTTGCAGATCAACGTGGCGTAATTACTTTAATGCAAATAGCAGTTCAATACAAATAGGAGCAGTTCGAGCGAATTTGTATAAAATGCGAAAGTCAATAAAAACATTGTTAAGGAAAAATAAATAAGAAAAAATATTGTTTACAATTCTAAATAACTGTAACCACCTTGAAGCACTTTTCGTCGCATGCAAGATGTTTGTTTCAACGAGATTAAAACTGAGCTACTGGCATACACTTCGTTTGTCAATATAGAGGTTAAAGTATTCACAAGATCTATGCACGTGATTATCATTTTTGAAAACATTATAATGTCTGATAATAAAACTAATGTTCTCAGGAACGTCGGTTGCTGCAAGGTAACTGAAACATGGAACAAAAAAATATATACAAAGTTATATATAATTTTGACGTCTTGCTGTCAAAAATGAGAGAAACGTACGAATTTTTTTTTTCGAATTAAATGTCAAATTAATAATTCGGTTGGTTTGGCTCATTTTTAATACTATTGATACTTTCCAATTCTGTGTCACTATGACCTATATATAAGCACCAGAAATAAGCGCATCGCTATCTCTGTAACGTGAATACATTACAGAATAACTAACTATTATATGATATCAAAATAGGGTTTGCAATCCAAAATAAGAAAACGGTAAAATACTATATAATCTTACCTCTTTCAAATATATAAGGCGCGTGGGACTAAATATATATATTTATTTATATTACGAAATAATATATAATTATTTATATTACTAAATATATATATTTATTTATATTACGAAGTCGGAAAAAAGCATAGGGTTAGCTTGATTATAACCGCAGCCTATAGACGCTTGTGTCATCAGAAATATATCACTAGCGTCAGCAACCTTGTGAACTGAAGACACTATGTCACATTCACTCAGTAGTTTCACTTTTCGAACATCCAATGCGAACACTGCTATTTATTGGTTGAAATAGGTGAGGTAACTTATCGCGCGTTGCGATAGACGGCTAGACGTGCGCGTGCTTGTCTGTCTGTCCCTCTGACTCTCATAGAAAGCAAGTCAGTTATTTTCGTTTCCGTCTTTCTATTTCTCATAGAACAGTTTTTACCTACATTGCATGGCGATCCCGTCTGCAAAGTTGAGCAGATGGCTTTATAGAACTCCGTAATTCTGGCGGAACCGATATCACTAAACTCTTACCGGATCCTAAAATATAAATTTTTGGAACAACATTTGAACATGAAAAATAATTTTAAAAAGTTCACAATTGCGTAAACAGTAAACAGATTCCATTTTTAAATTTTGATCGATTTCTTTTTTTAAAATTATGATTTTACCTCTACGCTAATGAAAGATAATTCTATCAACATTATTTTATTAATACTGACCATTAATCTTAACTAAATTAAGTTTCCGGTTAATGTTTAATAAATTATTGTTTATAGCAGGTTCACTAAACTAGTTGTAGAAAGTTGTAAAATAGTTCGTGATGATGTTTGCTATAAATATAAGAATAGAACTTGTTCATTCTCAAATACCTAATAGTTGTCATTTCCGTAACTGACATAGTATTAGTAATTAAAAAGTTACTCACTAAAATTTATTCTACAATTAAAATGTAACTAAATAACTTAATTATACGAGATTTTAAATGTGTTCAATAAAGATAACAAATAAGTTTGTCTCATGTATGTTTTCAAACGTCCGGAAGACTTCTCGAAATTTGATAATTCTTACTTCAGTTCCTAATAATTCAACTTAATTCAATAAAATTATGATGATTAAATCAAGGCAAAATTCGCTGTTTCGCTATTGGCGAAAGGATCAAATAATGATTAATCGTGTAAAAATATCACCAACTGCGTGGTATTAGGTAGGAACCATAAATACCTATTTGGTATTGAAGAGACAAAGTGCGCGAGCAACGCACACATACCGCGCTCAACGGTCACGATGCCTCGGCCCGGTGGGACAGATGGTAGCGATCCTGTCTTGAGCGCCAAGGGTCATGAGTTCGTTTCCCATCCAGAGCAAATATTTATATGATGATAATTGTGTTTGTTCTGTGTCTGGGTGTTAAATATATGTACTATCTGCGCTACCAACTGTTTTTTGTGCATATGTCAAAGTTGATAACTCCAGCACGACCGCTGAGTTTAGGTACGAAAAGTGAAGTACATTACATGTAATTGCCTTCTGTTATTATTTGTTTTGTGTAAAAGCCGTGTCCACGATTCTGTTACATTCCATTATTTTTATTACTTACATAGTATTAATATTTCTATTTATTTATTTTCTTATCCTAATGCGGTCGGATGGTAAAAATTTCACGGATTGCAATCCCTAAATTGAACCAGTCTTCTCAGTCTTGCGATAACGCCCATTTCTTTGGTGGTTTTATAGTAACACCGAACCAGAACAACAAAGCCAACGGTAGATTAAAAAAATATACGTACTTTCATTAAAAGTTTTATTTGCAATATACTTTAGTATATCAAATTTAAATTGAACACATAAGGTTTCGTGGCATAAACAAACATGGTGAAATGGCCAAACCAACCCGTCAGTTTGTGTTGCGAGCAGGCGCGGCGAGCTGCTAGCCCTCGTCGTCGCTGGCCGACACGGACTTGCGGGACACGGGCGTGTCCGGCCGGGATCCGGAGCGAGACCGCGAGCGGGACCCGCTCTTTGAGCGAGACCGGGAACGGGACTTGCTTTTAGATCTGTGGGTCAGAAAAATAAAAATTTTTAGAATGGCGAATTATTATTTTTTGTAACTAGACGTAGTCACGTCTCAAATCTCTTGTTATTATAGGAAGAAATCTCTGTTGCTCGATGTAAGCTAAACTGTGCAAAAAGTCGTGCCAATTCCATGGAGAAGAAATAAAAAGAAAGATCTATCCCAGCGACATATTTTTGGGATAAAAGTAACCTATGTTAGTTACTCCAGACTATCAATAATCCATGTGCCAAATTTCTTCTAGATCTGATCAGCCATTCTGGTGTGAAAGACTTGCAAACATACATCCATACTTACATACTCTTCATCATCATCATCATCATCATACCGGCCATTGAAAGTCGACTGCTGAACATAGGCCTCCCCAAAAAAGGGGGAATTTTGCCCATAATTGCCGCGCTGGGCAAGCGTATTGACAATCGCAGAACGGACAAATCGCTTTCGCGACGGAAATGCTGCTGCCCGTCACCGCTCTGTGTATTTGAGCTGCATTGTCTGGGATGGATATACCGCCATCTGTCGGTTCTGGTACCTCAGTCGCCTTTGACGATACCTGATACAGGCAGAGGTACTATTCTACTCTGCCGGTACCTCCCATATTCTTGCGTTTTGAGAATTTTCTGCGCGTTTTTCTGTCACCAATATCATGATATTTAATTTTCCAATCGATTTTCACTTACCTCGATCGCGACCTAGAGCGGCTCTTCGACCTGGACACGCTCTTCGATCTTGACCTGCTCTTGGACTTCGATCGGCTCTTTGACCTCGAGCGGCTCTTCGACCTGGACACACTCTTCGACCTCGATCGGCTCTTTGATCTCGAGCGGCTCTTTGACCTAGATCGGCTCTTGGACCTGGAACGGCTTTTGGATCGAGATCCGCTTTTGGATCTGGACCTACTGCGGGATTTCGATTTAGACTTGCTTCTTGATCTTGAACGGGACCTGTGGACGTGAAAGATAGCATCTTGTAATTCTGAGCTTACGTAGGATACGAGTAATGGTGTTCATCATATTAGCTGTTGGACATCCACTATTGGACATAGGCCTCTCGAAGAAAAGAGGATTTTTGCTACAGGGCGGGGATGGGCAACAGCATTATCGTCGAAAAGCTCTGCTCTTTGATTACCACCACGCTTACAGGCGTAAATTAAATGAAATAATCCTGCTTTCTTGGAAGAGACTTATGAGATACACGTGGACATACAATGGCTGATATAATTATGGAGCGTTCTACTTGCCTATCGCTTTCCGAAGCGGACACGATCCTCTTGCGTCCCTTATTAGCGGGCGGACTCCTGCTACCGCTTCTGCTTCTGCTTCCGCTTCTGCTCCTACTTCCGCTTCTGCTGCGACGGCCGCCGGCGTCCGACTCGGACTCCGAAGTGGATATAGTCTCTTTCGATACAATCTTCGCTCTTTGTTTTGCGCTAAGCTTCTCCTCTGCGGCCTTGGCTGCCTTCTCGCGGCGACCAATGCCCTTTTCAATCTGTTAAACATAATTAGTTGAATAAAATGACCAAATTAATATTCTAGAATTGCGTAATTTATGAATTATAATTAAAGTGTAATATATTTCAAATTTAATGGGCAATATCCCCCCCTCGCTCTTTCTTGGCCTATATACTACGGTTGCTATAATGATGATTTCACGGTAATATACTATGTTTGCACACTTTCCGATAATTACGTTTTTGAGAAACAAGCAGTCAAATCCGCGTGATAGTAAGCGTTACTGTAGCCTATAAACGCTTGTAATGTCACAAGGATATCTATAACGCGTTTCCAACCATGTAACTTGAAGATGTTATGTCACGTGACCCTGTAATTTTTCTGCCTCTCTCACCTATCAAAGTGGCACAGAAATGTTAACGTTGCAAGTCGGCGGTAGAAATAGGTGAGAGTGAGGTTGGTATCTCATTTTGTAAGGTCTACCTTATATATAAGTTCAATGAAGATAATATATTCGGGTAAATGCACTAACTCCTCTAGCCATGAGCCATGAGGTACTGACTGAGTAGAATAGGGTACCAGAAGGTACAATAAGATACCAGAACCAGATGGCGGTATATCCACCTGAAACACCTGAAATAGGCAGCAGCATCCCTGTCGCGTAGGCTATACTCTGCGATTACCAACATGCTTGCCCACCACGGCAATTATAGACAATATCCCACTTTCTTGGAAGATTATGTCCAGGAGTGGGCTTACAATGTCTGTAATGATGGAATGTACTTAATTAATACCTTCTTCCTGCCCCGCTTCCTCGGCGGGTCGCTGTCGCTGCCGGAGGCGCGCGGCTCGCGGCGTTTCTTCGAGCGGCCCTTGCGCTCGGCCGGCTCGCGCTTGCGTTTGCCTTTTTGTTTGGGTTCGCGTCTGTAAAAGGAAGTCAACGTAAATATCGTTGCTAATTAAAGTATTTATTTAAGTAAAGTAAAATATGCCGTGTGGTATCGGCTGGTAATATCACAACTATTCCACTATATATATGTATGAGACTAAGCTAAAATGATGGAGCTCACCCCTCCTCCCTGGGCCCGTCGCTGCCGCTACCGGGCGAGTCGGACACGTACTCGTCCTTACGCCGCCCGCGGCCGCCGCCCTTAGACTTCTCGGCCGGCATCTCTGCGAACAGGAGCGCATTCTTCGTCTTCTCTTTATACTCTTGACGCTTCTGTAGCATTTCCACTGTGCTCTTCTGCTGTTCTTCCTCGCGGCGGCGGCGTTCTTCTTCCTGTGGGTTGAGAGGGATTAGTAAACTACGAATCATCATCATCATATCAGCCATAAGTCCACTGTTGATTGTACGCCTCCCCAAGATAGGGGGATTTTTGCGTAATTGAAGATTCATAATCTCATACATACATACATCATCCTAACCCCGATAGGTTACAGGCGTGGTGTATGTATGTAAGACTACCTTGAGCTGTACCATTACACTAATATCCGTCAATCAACAAATTACCTGCTGCCTTCTGAACGCCTCCCTCTGTTCCCTTTGGCGATCTCTGAGCGTGACCTCCTCGTCGTGCTGCCGTCTCGCTCTCGCCACGTGCCACTGCGCTTGCGAGAGCAGGTCGGCGCACTGTCTCGCCTCCGCCCCAGCCGCCGTCGGCTCGTATCGGGCTCGCTCTGCGCCTTCCCCGCCTTCGGCTTGCGCTAGACGTTGGAAGTATCTGTTTGGGAAAAGGGGAGCGGTGAATTTCACTTTTAATGGAAAGAATGGACTCAGTTACATAGCAGCCATATCCATCATTTTTTATCAAATAGGTGAGAATGAGGTACCAATGTAGACGACCTTTTTGTATGAGGTCTGCATCATCATAACAGCCGTAAAACGCCTATCGCACGTGCGCAGCCAGCCGGCGCAGCTTAAGCGCCGTGTTGTACAGCGGCGGGAGGGGGCGGAAGTGAGCGGGAGT
>JACJUM010003147.1:13451938-13471406 GCA_020976665.1 Heortia vitessoides
TTTAAGGTTTGGTATATTTCACTTTACACAATTTTCATGTTTGATGTTTCAGTTATGAAAAGTTAACTGTCTTCAAGATGAATCAATCTCAAACCAATGAAAGCCATTAAAAATTATTTTATTCATGAGAAGTGAACATGTAAATATTAAAAAGTATTAAAAGATACTAGCTGCCAGTTCTAACTTTGTCTGAAAATATGCAATGATTTTTAAACTTAAATACATAAACAAAGATGCAAATAACAAACAGTTATAATAATTGATACTATAGATATCTTGTATTGTCTAATTTAAAAATATAAAAACGGCACATATAGCTGATTGGTATTTTCAGTAAGCTATACTGAGATATATAGATAAAACAATATAACATTTATTAATTACCTGGTCATACATGATGATCTTATCGGCTGTAGTGTACAAAAGGGTGGCTTTAGTAAACAACTCCTTCTTCTTGTCCTTAGTTTTCTCCTTGTTAGCCCCTTGGACATAATAAGCGGCCAACATATCAAGGGCTCGCATTTGATCTCTTTCAAAATCCCTGTAGTCAATATTAGCATCCAAGCGAGATGCCTCCAGGATTTTAAGGAAGTCATCAATCTTTCTTTGCTTATAATAAGCAAGCTGTAAAAAACATTTGTACCGTATCATCCACGAAGATTAAACATAAGCATTCTATATAGGTTAAGCCACTTACAGCAACATTAATCCAAACATTGAGCTGTGAACGTTCTTGTTGAAGTATGCTAAGGACTTCATCGCCCGATGGTAATTGTTCTGGATCGAGCTCTATCACCTAAATGAAATAATAATATACATTTTTTATTGCATCACAGACATAAAACGACAAACATAAATTGACGCACGTACCTCATCGGTGCTCATCAAAGGTATTTCGAGAGACATGTTGACGATTTTGAGCACCACGGAGCTTTCTACATTACAACAATCGGTCTTAACCAATATATTTATCGCATTACACCAACACAAGCACAACGCAACACTTTTCAAGTCAACATTGACAAATTAATACTTTTGACAATTATCTTGACAGTAGAATCTTTTTTTGTTTTGTTCATGCCTTGCCTCGCAGTATATTGAGGCAAACTCTAAATCTTTGAGACCATATGTATTATAACTTGTCTATTCTCATTGCCCATTACTTTTGTTTGATTTAATGTAGCCATGTGTCCATCCCAACATATTTTATTAAAAAAAAAGGTAATTTCAATTTCAACTCATCAATATCTGTGAAAGTAAACGAACGCAATCACAATAATCAATATTTTTCGTCACATACAAACTTGGTTTCAAATTAAGATTTTTCTAAGAACTAGCTTTTAAATGCTCCTAAAACTGTTTTAATTTCCTAGAAACAGTACTCCTTTAAGAAATAAATTTATTACAAGTAGTGCCCAGCGGTTTTCCCTGCGTTAAGTTGTAAAGTATCATACTAACTTTGCACAAACTTTTACATCCTTAAGAGATAAATAAAATACACTTATTTTATGATTTTTAATGAAGAACTTTTAAACTGAATTTGATTCGAATAACTTCAGAATTTTCAAAAATCCTCTTTTAGTACTTCTCTATGTAACAAAATAAACGCCTATACAAAATTTTAAATTTTTAGCCCTGTATATATATCAGTCAGTCATTCAGTTAGTATCTTTTTATATTTAGAGATATAAATAGATTAGTCATATTAAATCAAAAATATATATTCTTCCTTGAGAAATATCACTAACTTTTTGTTTTAGTAAAATTTTATAAATCTTACTTAATTTCAACCGCTATCTTTTGTACAAAGAGTAACAGATTATAATGTACAATTTTTTATAATTTTGCAATAGATTGTAATTGAAGTGCAATTAAGTTCAATATTGATTGAGTAATAGTCAAATAGATCTGTTGCTTTGTGTATGATGTGGCTGTCAGTGTCGTTGCAGCTTGCCGCATTGCTGACGGCTGAGCTGAAAGGAACATTTGATTTATTGAGTTATTTGTTTACTATGAAGTACCCGTTCTTTTTGAGTTATTTAGAATAACAACTAGTACAAATTTTGCCAAGGAGTAATTTTTTGATTTTGGTTTTTCCTAAAATAATGGCAACCGTGCCTTGTAACAATAGAATAACAATAAAACGAAAACGGCCAAATCCATTATTTCAGGATTGGCTTGAAGAACTTTATGAAGAAGCAACAGCTAAGAACAGCAAGCTGATTCCTATGTTGAGAGAAGCTTTAATATCCATATCCAAATATCCTTTATCATTGAATTCTGGGGCAGAATGTGTGATTTTAAAAGGCTTTAATAAAAAATTATGTGTGTTTTTAGATCAGCGTTTGGAAGCATACCACAGTTTAAGACAAGAACGTGAAAGCTCTTCTGAATCAGATTGTCAAGTAATTGAACCTGATACTAAAACATCTGCTGATCTCTCAATAGCAGTTTCTACTTCAAATGTTGCACCTGAATCCTCCAATTTGCCATTAGGTTGTATTAATGATCTGCTATCATGCTCAAATGAAACAAAACTAAAAGAATACAAGCCAAAATATAGATCTGGTGCATATGCAATACTTCGGGCCCTCTTAGAAAATTTCAGGGAAAATCATGATCCTTCTCTTACAAAAGATTGTCTGATTGATAAAGCCCAAAAGTACAGTGAAGAATCATTTTTGACACCAAAACCTCAAACATTCTGCACAGCTTGGTCTATTATGTCTACATTAATTGACAAAGGTTGGGTACAAAAAACATCTAATGAAAAGGAATATTTCCTGACATCATTTGGTATAGCTGTCACAAAATATTTTTGGAATACTTATGATGAAAATTGGCCTGAAAATGAAATGTATACTAGTCAAATTAATCCTGAACCTTCAGGATTACAAGACACTTCTACTACTGAGTCAGTTACACCTAATGTATTGAATACTCCAAATGACTCGGAAGAAACTAATATCATTGAAATGCCAGCTAGGTCATATGAAATAATATTGTTGATTGATAAATGTGAGACTGGAGGGTAAGTATAATTGGCTCAGTGAGTTTTCAAAAGTTAGCTAAATTATAATTATTAGATATTTATTAGTTTATAGTAACTACTTTATATATAATATATCTACAGCCATAAATTCATATTTTCATTTTTAAATTCACATTTTATAAAATGAAGTAGTTTAAATGCTTTGTCTTGATATAGTATTTAATTCGGACTGTGTTAGTTATAGTTACTACTTAATATTTTATAAGGAGAGTTATTTAACAGGGACCCCTTATAGTTTTACCATTTATCCCTGCAGCATAGCTTTGAGACTCATATTATAAATTCTACTTTTTAAAATTTATTTGAGATCATCTTCTATAGTTTTAGTCACACCATTTATGGTATTATTTTAAATGAACACATTAATCCAATTTTGGTTATTCCTTTTTCTAACCTATTTATTAGATAATACTTATAACACTACTCATTATAAAACTACTTTTTATTGGGCAGAAAGATCTCAGAATGAAAAAAATATTAAAAGTTATAAAAAATATTTTTTGATAGTAATTTTACTATTTAATAGATTATGTTCACAATTATTGTGTATGTGGTGAAATTTCAAATGCAGGGGGCAATAGGGTTGTAATAACTCTGGTTAATTAAATCGTAAAAGTGATATCCCCTAATTTACACACCTGGGATGTGCTGAATTTGCTTTTGAATTGTTGTTTGATTTTGTCAATTTTTTCGAAAATGTAGATCTGCCAGGAGATAATACAGTAGTGCCCATCAGGTGAAATTGAGGGCTGCATAGAAATTATTATGTTATTGTTCCTTGCTTTTTGGTAGGGTATGGTGCTATTATTGTAACTGCAATTTTGTTTCTTTCCATTATGTCTGTAACTGTATTCCTGACTTACAAATTTAAAATTGTTTCATTAGGACCCGAGTCATGTAATGCTATTAAGTACTTACTAATCAACTCCATTATTGCGAAAGTGATTTGTCTTCAGGATTTTGTTCTTAAGATTTTAACATTATATTATCTTTGTTACAGAGTTGCTAAGAAAAAAGATCCTATGGTAGCACAATTCAACAAGTATCCAAATTTAAAGTATGAATATAGAAGTTTAAAAATTGGTGATTACTGTTGGATTGCCCAACACAAAATCAATAAGGAGCAGGAACTAGTTCTACCTTTCATAGTGGAAAGGAAAAGGATGGATGACCTTGCTAACAGTATAAAGGATGGGAGATATTATGAGCAAAAGTTTAGATTGAGAAAAAGTGGAATAAAAAAAGTTTTTTATCTTGTGGAAAATTTCGGAAATAATACACATTTGGGGTTGCCCATTCAATCCTTGATGCAAGCTTTGAATAATACTAGAATTCAGGATGGATTTCAAGTTCATGTAACAAATTCATTGATTAAATCAGTAAAATTTTTAGTAATACTGACCAAGAGGCTGATTGTGGAATATGAGGTATGTAAAGATCTTATTCAGTTTAATACACTATTAATACACTTTTAATATACTTTTAACAAAAACATATTAATAACTACTCCACTCGCGAGTAGGAACACTCGGCCATTTGAAGGACCCATATTTAGCTTAATGTTTGCTCTACTATGTGGGTCTGATCTCAACTCCATAAATCTCTAAATAGGAAGCACATTTTCGCTACACATGAAAAGAGAACTGATATAATAAAACTGGTCTTAAGGACTTTCAAACGTGGTTTATTGCGGCAACCGTCTCTAGACACGAAATGTCAAATAAAAATTGTAAAAAGTTAAATGAACCGTTTTGAAGCGGTTAAATAAATACATTTTATTATGAGAAATACTATCATTTGCAAATAGTTATTACATTTTTTAAGCTTTTAATTTTACTGTACTGTCATGTAGCTAAACTATATTTTTGTTTCTTTTTCAGGATAGAAATATAAGGGGATCCGATAAAAAGCCAGATAACGACGATCTCATGACCTTTCGATATTTAAGTAAAGCTTCGTCAAAAACTAAACCATTAACTTTAACTGATACATTCATAAAATTATTGTTACAGTTAAAAGGGTTGTCGGTCGAGAGAGCTTTGGCTATAACAAGCGTATACAAAACCCCTGTTGCCCTTTATAAAGCATACGAGAATTGCAAGTGCAAAGATAAAAAAGAGGCATTGTTAGCTGATTTGAAATTTTCAAGCACAAGTCCAAAAGTGGGATTAGGTTTAAGTAGAGCCATATATCACTTATTCAATTTGAATGATGTTACTCTAGAGGATGTGTATATGAGTTTTACAGAAGAAGGTTGTCGTAAAATATGTAGTCGTTTTAGAAATCAGCCCGAGTAAATAAAATAATTTGATTGCAGGTATGCTAACCATTCTAAGTATACTAACCACTCCAAGTATGTTTGTTCAAAATAACTATTATAATTATCGGGTCAATCCTAGACCTAGACTATGCGCTCTAGGCTAGAAATAGCTACCTACGCTCACGTTTACAAAGGCTTTTTTTAACTAACATCTATTTATTATATAACAATATACCTACACTTTGAAATGTAACACCTACTTACATATGAAGAATTATTATATTTAAGACTCGTTTTGACTTGAAATGGTTAGCATACTTTGAATGGTTAGCATACATTCAATTGAATAATTTTATTTACTCGGGCTGATTTCTAAACTCACTTCGGGTCTATTCTAGCCTCGGCTAGGGTGTCAGTGCCAGTGGTCTAGACTGGAATTATGATAGTTGAGTGTATCGAAATACTGGTAACAGGGTTATAAGTATTTTCCGCATGTTGGCACCGGGCAAGAATTTTGTCCCCACATTATTCATATTGATTGTATTAACTTTATATAAGTAGTAGAATATTTTTTATAACGTCTACATAAACTCGTGTCTACCCAGACGAAACAAGTCGATTCTATTCGATCTACGTATATTAATTATATTTATAAACATTCTTAGTCCAGTAAACGCATTTAAAATATATAATAAAAAATTGTGATTTATTATATAAATAAGTGATTATTTAAGTGATTTCTTAAAAGCGAGAATCAGCGATTTCAGAGGTTGGCCGGTTCGTTTATAGTAAGACGCTCAACTCACTATTATTAAGGAAGAGCTTGTTGCAATCTCAACAGCATGAAAATATGTCGCCAGTTTGGATGATAACTTGTTTTTTATGATCATTGACGGGAAATGTGGTTTGCAGTATCTAACTCGGCGTGCCTCTGGATATAGCAGGGTTTCACCCCATTAAGGCATGAATCTGATTCATGCTTTAATAAACAAGAATGTGATTCTAATGTTGCAATGACATTATATAAAGGATCAACACTGGATGTCCTACCTTTCTAGACGGATATTTAAGATAACGTAGTTATTTCTAGAAAATTTGATATCAGAAGTGTAAGAATTGACTTCGTTTCATGTTGTTAAACCTACAAGGTAATGTTTTTATTTAATATCAAGCATTCATAGTACCGTGAGGTACCGACAGAATACGTTAGTACCTTCCACAGCACCAGGTGTCGTAAGAGGCGACTAAGGTACCAGAACCGACAGATAGCGGTATATATATATGCGAAATCAGTGCAGCTGAAATGCACAGGGCGGGTATGGGCAGCAGTATCCCCGTCGCGATAACTGCGCTCTGCTATTGCCAACACGCTTGCCCAGCGCAGCAATTAGTGGCAATAAGCCTACTTTCTTGGAGAAGCTTGTGTCCAGCAATGGACTTCCAGTGGCGAGTATGATGTTGAGGCATTCCTATGTACCTAATGACTGTAAGTTAAGTGTTTTCGTGTCATTTTAGAGACACATTAATTTACTACACACACTGATTGTTATCAGATGGTCTTCCAAATACATCAAAATTTTACAAATGATAGGATATTAAAATATTTAGTATCAAACTGGCATGTATATAAGCATATATCTATACTGTTAAGTAATTGATATAGTAAATTAAATTAGCGTTCATGTAGCTTCCCGGCTAAAAGAATAATTAAAAATAGTACATTCACACATTGACATATATTCTATACCTATATATTCTCATACATTGACCTAACTCCGAGATATACGTCGGTGATCGGATGATATAGTCGCATAAAGCGGTTGTGTTGCAGGCAATAAAGAAATCACAAATATAATATTTAAATACATTGAACAACTAGATAGAGAACAAACACCAATATCGATCCAATAAATGTTTGTCCTGGGTTGGATCGAATCCACGACCCTTGGTCCAGAGGATAGGATTACTACCATGCACAACCGGGTTTGTCAGAATTCCATTTTTTTTATTCCATTACCGGCCGCCTATGAACGTGCCCAATATTACTAAATTCATTCAATATCATGGAAATTTACCCACATTTCACATTACTCAGTAATTTCACTGCCTCTCACCCTTCAAACCGGAATACTGCTGTTTGGCGGTAGAAATAGGTGAGAGTGAGGTACCAATGCAGACGATTTTGTATATATTTCTGAAAATGCCGTATTTAAAAATTCTTATCAATAGTATTACAACAAACTTGTGTCAATATAATAAAAGTGTTGCGGTAAGCAGCAAGATGTTTTATTTCATACTCGTATAAATAATTGCACCTTGCAATTAAATTAATTTGATTAACGTGTGATAATTGCAACTCACAATTAAAATAATTGCAATTAACTTTTTTAGTTGTTTTATAAAACAATTAAAACTAACAATTAACTTTCTGTATCAAAATGAAATTATTAAAGATTTAGGAAAATTAAGCTACAAGTGAGACAAGTATATTTTCAGAGAATATATATAAATAGCCTAACGATTTAAATAAGACTAGAATATATGTTAACGAAAATTTCTTATTAATAATTCCAAATATACAAAAAATATCAGAGGCGACTATCATATTATTATACCTTACTCTCTTACTCTTACACTTGAGCATGGGAGCTCCAAAGAGCTATTTTGCGACACTGACTAATCTGCCAGAGTCACAAACTGTCAGACAGCATGTTCAAAAAGAGAGTGGTACTGAAGTGTAATTTAAATTATTACAAGAAATTTTAAATTGATAGTCTGTCTAATCATGTTCAATTAAAGGTATTGATTATTATTTAGATCGGTCTTTTACTTCTTGCCAACATATTTATTTATAGTTAGAAATTAAATAATTGTTAATTGTTACTAATACAGTTAACAATTGAATAATTGTTTATTATATTTTTCACATTGATTAATTGTTAGTTATGGTTACATTTACTAATTAATTGTTCTTGCGATTAAATCTTGCCCAACACCGGTTCACGTTGCTCTCGTTCTCGAAATACACAAACGAGTTGAATAAAGGAACGCATTCTGCAGTGCTGCTACACGAAAATATTTTTATATGTAAAATAATAAATATTTACTATAAATATCGAAGATAAAATTGTATGTATGTAATTACATAATGCAAGCGACATCGACGTGAGATCCTGCATTAGGTTTGTCCGAAAAAAATAAAACCATTAATGGAGATTGAAACAATGCTATTTTTCACATACTTTTATTGAGATAACCAGTGACTGTGACATACATAAGTAGCAGTAGTAACTTCGAGAAGAATATTTTTTTGTAAACCATTATGAATCTATCCATAAATAGGTAGTTCAGATATAAGAGCACTTTCGGATGGAATTATCTTTCCCCAGTTTACAAATAGCATGCTAAATTACATAAGAATCAAGAAACAAAATATACAGAATTGATTTGGCACAAGAAAGTAAATATTTTAAGTTATAATAAAAAACCAAAATTGTATTCAAGTAAAAAATGAGAATGTCGATAAGTTAAAAAAATGTGGAGATTCATATCAAGGCATTAACTAAAAGAAATATAGATTCTCTGATACTTAATTGTTGCCAAATCAATATACTACCTTTAGACCCTTTTTCATCATCACATTGCGTTTCCTTAGACAATAATACTTATAATATAATTATACACTTATATTTAAGCTTCTTTGACATTTCAGTGCAAGATAAAGCTAGTGCTATACTCCAACCAAAATATTTTCGCTACTGACATCCAAGACATGGCACAGCTTTACAAGTGTTGTAAGTTCTATATTAAAATTGCACATAGCTATAGTTAAGACTATATAAACCTCAAAAACATTGGTTCCAAGTATTTAACAGTTTTGTTAGAAAATTTTCAATCACACATCATTCATGATTTTTGAAACCATGGATCTGGAACATTGGTAAAGCAGGCATTATGGTGTATAAAATCTATTACTATATTCATGTTAAAACTGAAAATAAACATAAATGCCAAAATAAAAGTGCTTAACATGAGAATAATCTAGAAAATTAGTAAATCTAAAATAGTAACAATAATTTTTGACTAATACAACTAAGTCGAACCGACCAATCACCAATTTATACATGCTGAGATAATAGTACAGATTCCTAAATAACATGCAGTAACCCTGTATGTAATGTTAAAATAAAAATAAAGTGCACTCTGAAATAAAAAGAAAACTAAAGAGTATCCCCTAACTTAAAATAATAGTGCACTTAAACATAAGATGTAGTTATAATTTTAAAGAGTATGATAGTTCCTTTCGGTTTGATTCTTGTAATATTTGAATCCCATGAATCCAATAGCTAAGAGACCCAATGTTAAAATGATGCCGCCTATGAAGCTGGCTCCGTCAAATCTGAAATAATAAGATATATAGATTGTTATAGAAGAATTAGGATAGTACAGTTTATCATTTCCCCTATAAAGATTGCTAGGTCTACAATAAATAAACATATTTATTTGTTAACTCTCGATATTTATAATATGGGTACAACAAGACTTTACCTAATAACCCTCTATTAGTTTGGTAAAGTCACTTTATAATAAGCAATAAAAAACAAATTGATAGATTATAGGGTTGCAAATATAGTACAAAGCAATACTATTTTTTTAGTGCTGTTGGCAACTTTATATGGGACTGGAATGCTTATTTTACTGAGTCTGTAACCTTAAACATATTTATAGGAAGCCAAGGAGATTAATAACTACTATTGAGTACATACGATTTCGAACTGCTCTAAACAAGGTAAGAGATATGCGAAATTGATTGCTATAGCAAAAACCATTGTATTGTTGATACGTAAAATATGCACCATTAATAAATCGTACTCTAGAAACTCCGACAGGTCGAGCAATTGTTTTAAATGATTAAATCCTATGTTTTGTTATACCAGTATTAATGTAAAGAAATTAAGGTAAATAAAAATAAACAATAAAATCATCAACAACATTTTTCTGGCCGTAAAGCGAGGTTTATGCCGGACACCTCAACGTCAAATAGCGACACACGCTACACTGGAGTTTAATTAAACAAACCCTACAAAATATCGTGCGAACTAAGAATAAGCGCCATTATATTGCAGTTTTAGAAGCCGGTTTGTTGTCGTCACGTATCTAGACTACAAAGGCCGGCCTTGGAATAAGGAATTTCTTATGAAAAAAAGATTTGTTTTATTGCGTTTTATTAACCTTCGATAAGTATAAGGAAATTTTTTTCTCCCTGAACAAAATTTATTCATCTCTTTATTATCAGATGTACTAGTGACTTGCCAGTTTCGTCTACTAAAACGGGACGTTCTGCTAATAGATATTGATGATAAAAAGTGAAGGTGACCATGTAGAGAAACACGACTTAATATGCGACTAATTCCTACGCGAGTAAAGCCCCGAGCGACAGCATGATTATAAATAAAGGAAGTTTAAAAGTTACGCAGTAGTATTTCCAATAAAGATAGATATCGATCACCGCCTTAGATAATAAGTAGGTCTTATAAAACATGGGGCGTGTCGTGCTAGAGCCGACATTTTCCAAGATAACTCATATTAGTTTTTCATTGGAACTGGCTTTGTAGGTCTAATATCGATCGTAGCTACACAGTAAACGCTGCCTTGCCGCGATGAGAACGGATAGGACAAATCATTATTGAATATTTCTGATTTATAAGATTAATAGTTAATCCATACCAAATTTTATTTTTAAACGCAAAATAATGTCATTGTTATCTAAATAATTGTATTTGGTTTCGACGACCGTTAACCTAATATATCTTATTAGTTTAGGGTCAATGATATCCTCCGCCAAGAATGTTTATCAAGTGCTTTAGATTAAGCTACCTATACAATTTTTTAACTTTTCAGTTTCCATTAGAACACAATGCTTTTGTTGCACCTATGCCCTTGGTAAAACACTGATCATTGTAAATTTTAGATTCTTTTCAACTGCCTTAGCATGATAGAATATAATTGGTGTTTTAAGCTGTTTATTGATTAATTTGAAAATATTCTATTGTCTCTCATTGCATTAATTTTAGAAAGTGTACTCTAGTATGCTTATGTGTGGCTGTGAAGTAATTTGAGACCATAGAATTATGTCTCATATTTACTCATACATATTTTTATCTCAATGCAAAAATTTTGCGTATAATAAGAAAATGTTTTTACAACACTATTATTATTATTGTACTTTTTTAGTATAGAGAAGATACTAGTTAACCTGATAGAAATTATCCAGCCATAATTAAAATATTGTTACTATAAATTGAGATATAAACTAAAAGGTTCAACTTATATCTCTAAGGCTGGATCAAACCAAACACAGCAAGCAGAAATTAATTAATATTGGTTAAGTAGTTTAGAAGTTCATGCTAAACAAAACAGGACACAATATTTTTTAAAATAAAGATATATTATTACTTACCCTTTTGCTTGCACTGGAACCACATTTTCATTGGCCTTTGAAGGATCTGGTTTGGGTTCAACATGAGGCACCGGTTTGAGAGTTGGTTCAGGTGTAGGTTTTGTCTCTGGTTTTAGTGTAGTTTGAACTGTAGGTGTTGCTTCTGTATTGTTCTTATTATCAACAGCTGGAGTTTTAGCGGACTCATTTTCAGACGGCTTTGTAGGTTCCTTGGATGCTGGTATTGGTTTATCAGTTACTACAATGTTGTTTGCTGCTTCAGTTGGATGTGCATTGGGGTCAGGTTTGGTAATGTCTTTGGGTGCTGGTGGTACATTGGGTTTAGCATTGCTATCAGGGGTTACAGTTTGCGAGGCATTTTGAGTGTTGTTGGCTGTTGTTGGGATTAATGTAGTAGTATTGTTTGTTGTTCCAGTGGTAATATTCAGAGTCTCATTTACAGCAGGTTTTGTTGGGACTGTTTGGGCAGATGGAACTGCAAATAAGAAAATTATAATTTTAGGATGGAAAAAGCTACTAAGGGAAGAACTACTTATATGTGTAAGGTTTGTTTAGCATATTTAAAGAAAATATATATTTATAAGGAAATATATATTTTCGTACAGTTAATTATATATTTGGATTCTATATGTACTAAGATTTATTTAAAGTTTTATATGAGTTAGCATATGATTTATTAAATAAATTCAGACAACAGCTCTAAAATTTACAAGACTGAGATAGACTTATCAGAACAGAGGAATCACAAATAGAATACTTATACATATTTAACAACCAGACACAGAATAAAACAAAAATATTTATCATATAAATATTTGTTCTGAGTGATACACAAGATATGATATGAAGATATGAAGTAATAATATAATCATGCAATATTTATATGTTGACCTGGCTCCAAGGTATGAACCCTAAAACATTTGCATGACAGATGTCAGACAATAGAAGAACTACAAATATAATATTTAGACACATAAAGAAACACCCAAGCAAGAATTTGATTGATTGATCATCATATAACAATTTTCTTTGCAGTTTGATATTATATTATTGTGTAATTCTTAATTTAACTCAATTAATTGTTTCCACATGTCAGCCTATGTCCACATACTTGTGTTAACATATAGAGTTATTAGATATTGTATTTAATTACAATTGCAAAAATCAGTTGTGTGTCACCACCTAACAAGCTCTAATACATAGTCTCAGACCATTAGGCTTAGTGTTTTATGCCATATTTATATTTGTAGATTTGTATACTTTTCATTATTGTTTCTTTGGTTATTTGTAAATTATTGTTACTAGTGCATTTTGATTTACCTGTAAGTGTTTGTTGCTGTTGTGTTTACACAACTACACATTTTCTTTATGGTATTTCAATGTTTGATGGTGACAAACAATTATACTCTATTAATTAAATTTCTTTGAGAACAACACCACAAAGTATATTTAGTACCATTTTTTATAAAGCATGACTGAATCTAGCACTTGCCAAACATTAGATTGATAAAGACTATTAAATAATTGATTTTATGTAAATAATGAAATGTTAAGCTAAAAATGTTAATTGCAATGTTAAGCTAAATTAATTTGATAATTTAATTTTGAATTTAGTTCACCAATTAATTGTGAGTGTTAATAGAAACATGGGTGAAGTCTGTACAAAATAAAGATCTGGTTTCATCAGTCGGATCAGCTTACAGTAAATCTTCTATTCAAATTAATTACTGTGTTAGTATTTATTTGCATGAATAATAAACTTGAATATTTTAATTAGTTTATTTGAGCAGGTACAAATGGTATCTTATGTTGTTTTAGTTCTCACACAAACATTGCAGTAACAAGGTAACATTATTTATGTTCCTTCAGTATTTAAGTGAACCAACATAAATATCTTCTTCATTAATTTTGATGACTACAATGATAACAAGAAGAACAACAACCTCAAATATTTAATTAGACATTGGATTCTGTATGAATATGGCTAGAAGTATTATAAAAAAAAATTCAGGGATGTTTAAAATATTGCAAAACATTTGTCAAAAGAACCAGAAAAAACAAATTATACAATATCAAAAAAAATCTATAAATCCTTACATAGAAATTGCCTGAGCGCCTTGTTATTGAAATATTTTATTAATGTTACTTCTCATTCATGGATATTTAAATACTGTATTTGATTAAATAAGCAAAAGATTTAATAATAATTATAGGTTGTAATTTAATTTTAATTTAAAAAAACGTAATGGTCATAAAGTAGTTAATCATGTATTAAATATGATGAATTACTATATAATGACTATGATGGCATAATAATAACACAGATGAATAAACCTGTATTTTAATTGTTTGGTGGTATCTGGTGCAATCAACTTCACAAACCTAAATTTCATTATGAAAGACTAGCACTTTCTCATTTAATGGTTATCTAAATTAATAACTTTTTCATAACAAATACTTAGTACAATACTGATGAACATGCTCTGCATATGGAGGTATTGACTTAGAGCAAAAATTTTGGTTTTATACCCTTTACACTTTTTACTCAAAAGCAAACTGCTTATAGTAACTCTTTTTTAAATTTGCCTGATACCTAAAGTAACTCATCGGTGTTTATTACTTTATGACTTTTCTGCATTAAAAAAAACCAGTAGTCCATTAGGTTTTATTAAAGGGTACTGGTAACATTCCAGTTTCCAAGTCCGGTCCAGTCCAGTACTATATTTTGATAGGAGGTCAAATAGGTTCTATTGTGTTCTATTTTAAAAATCCAATATTAGAAATTAAATCTACTGGTCCTAATTAACTATAAAATTACAATTATGCAATATTACATTTCCAGCAACTTATACAAATAGAAAATGAAGTCATATTTGTTATGCAGATGGGTATTTGACTTATAAATATGATATTATATTGACGGCCTCAATTGCATATAGTACTGATCCGAATCTTGTGAGCCGAAGGTCATAGTTTTGATTCTTACCAAGGATAAATATTTATATGATGAATATAAGTAGTGTATAGGTTGTTATGAAAATGAATATAAGTATTATATTTGAGACTCTGATGATGTCACATTGTTTGATATTACTTCATGAAAATAGAAGTTAAAATATTACCATACTATCATATGTATATCACATAAAAGTATGTTAATATTAAAACTGTATAATGTTACCCAGTTTAAAACAATAGTATTCAACTTGGATATTACTTTTTACATAACATATTACATTATGGAAATGTTTGAAGAAGAAATAATGCATTCAGTATGCCGAAATTTAAATAAAGAATATTTAGTCATTCATTAACAACTCTTTCCTGTTCTTGCCTTGTCAGTTGTTCAGATAATTAAAATAAATACCTATATAAAAAATATATTAATTTTTATTTACAATATGAAAAAGTATGCAAATGGTGAGAAGCGTCATTTGAACATAAATATGTTATATAGTTCACAGTGTCCGCTTATCGAAAGCAGGATGAAAATGATATATTAAGAAAAATATTATTGCATGACCTTTTACATGTTTAACCGTAGTTAATATTAATTTTGAAGTAGGAACAAGTTTATAGTATTGCCACATTATTCAAGTGATGAAATTAAGCTCATTTACATACTAATCTAGCAGAGTATCAGTTACTAAAAATCTTGTAACTACGCCGTAGCCGTTATGAGAAAATTCCAATATTCATGGATGCCAGATTGAATTTAGATCACTTACCTTGTGTTTCATCTGGCCGGCTCAGACATGTTGTTAATGATAGTAAACAAATAAATATCACTTTCTTCATGGTTAAATAACTAAGAAAGAACTATTTTCTTTAAAATCAGAATTAATTGTTTGCGTTTCGGTAGCCTGCCAACACAAGCGATTTCGTGACGAAAATTAGTGATGTGCACAAGGAGTATAACTTAGCGTACTGTACTACTATAAATATTGATTTAGTTGTGTTATTTATAATCGACGTGTATTAAATAAAATGATATAAATCTCTGTAATTTAGGAAAATAACAAAACAGGAAAGCTACTTTTTAACTCATAAAGGATCTGTATTTAAATTAAATAAACTATTACTAACTTAACGAATGTGAAAAGTTATATAAACCGAGTTTATATTATATGGGCTGATAAATTAAGCAATAAAGACCTGCTCAGCGTACAATATATAGTTAAAAATTTTGTTATGAAAAGATCTAGTCCTTTTACACAATTCTATGAAATAAATATTTAAGCGATTAAAATTAATACAAAGGAATTGGTGAGTATTTCTAATCTTTTTGCTCATCAGTTGGATTTGTTCTATGTCGACTGTAATAAAATTTTATTACAGTCGACATATTGAATTAACCACTTTACAAATAATATGAGTCTACAATACTGCTTTTAATCAAAATTTTCTTCACATGATAGATCTTTGTTATGTCGTGAGTCAACGGCGTCACGTTAAATTTGTGTATTGAATTATGTTTATAAAGTCGATTATAGTACCTGTACAATCGATATAGTGCATGTCCGTCTGATAACATTAAAACATTTTTAGAAGAATCATGCATAACTTTTCAATATTTTAAGGGTTTTGTTATTGACTAATTATTGCTGCGAAAGCATGTTTGCCGAATTTATCATCGATCCAAAACTCTTTTTGGTTCTTTTTATGTTGGTTGAGGAAATATTGATTAAACATGCTAAGTGAGGGTGAAGATTAATTTTATACAACAATATTTTAATAAGCCTGTAATGCTGTAACAGCTTAACGGACGTGGGTAAAATTTGGCACAGAGATTATAACTGTAATAAGAATGTAGTCTGACACATTACTTAGTTTGAAGTTTTTTTAATTTCAGAAAAAATGGCTTTTCTACAGAAGGATAGACATTGTTTTAGCATATAGGTATGACGATAATTATAAAGTGATAAGGTTGTCGGTGCCCGCGCTCACGCCTGTGACCGCCGGCGAGCTGATGGCGGCGCGCCGGCGCCCGCGACTTCTGCAGAATCCTGTCACACACGCAGTGTTCGTTAGTCACGCGATAATAGTATGCGCAATACGCCTGATTGGGGACATGCCTGTTCAGAACGAGAACATTGATCTGTTCGCTGATGGTGTAGAGATAGATTATATTATTATTAGGTATTATTATTATAGATTTTGTGTATGTGTACGTTGTTTGACAATAGCTGCACATGCTTTCGTTGACGACGTGACATGATCTGATTTCGTTTTACAAGTGTATTTAATTTTTAACTGACTGTATAATATTATATGTCTTTTTATTATTAATTGATTATTTAATAATAAATGATTATGTTTAAGTATTGTAGGTGATTTGGGTATGCTTACCTGTTGGCTTACAAGATGTTTTTTTTATAATGAATGAATTAATAGGCGGCAAGAACATGATGATTCCAGATACGGTGTAAATAGACCTTTAACGACAGCGCATTCCGCAGTGTTCCTCTCTTGTACGCCAACATTAGTTTGATGAATATTTGTGTTTGTTCTGTGCCTGGGTGTGAAATATCTATTTTTAAGTACATATTATATTTGTTACGCCTCTATTGTCTTATGTCCGTAACATTTGGCACATATATTAATTATGATCAAGGATACTTATTATCGATTACTTTTATTAGCGGAAGGCTAATACAAGTAATCGATAAACTCTTTGTTCCGGAAAAATTCACAGTTCGCGTGACAATATTTTCTTATATTTATGCGTTCACAATTCATAATAAAACCTTTTCAACGACGTTAAATTCCGTATCTCTATATCACGTATTTACGTTTTATATCGTCGTTTTGATTTTACCTTACCGCATTGTTCCCAAAAGTCCTAGATATACATTTTATTAGTTCCTGTGATATTTTTTTCAGACAAGCCTAATTCCCGGCTACTTAGACTTTAATTTCAGCTTCTGAAATTAACTAAAATTAAAAAAAATTGTAAAAAAAACTGAAATTAACGTCTAATAGGAGAAGCCCTTCAGGAATGAAATACCTGGTGCAATATTCTCGTGAACGATGCGAGAGCAGCTAGGCTCTGTGCGGGACTGTGGTAGGAGCGGGGCAGACGGCGATCTTTTTAGGGCGCTTCTGAAGGCCAGTTTTAGATTTGAAGGGCCGTCGTCAGGGACATTTAAATTTTTTGCAAAAGACTGAATAAGATCGGTGGCATGGGGTCGGTATTCGGTTGGCAGGGACACCACGCACTCCCAACGAGGTCGAGGTACTGCTTTACGAAATTAGTGCGTGTACTGTATGTGATTGAAAAGTGACAGCGAATGGGCGTTCGAGGGGGGGGGGGAGGTCATTTAAAAAAGTGATGCAATGGGGTAGATTGTCGAATATATGTTTGAACTCACGAAAAGAAAGTATATCTTATTAGCGGATATCAACCAATAATGTTTATTGCACTAGCGAACAATAAACATAAGTTGTATACGCCGAAAATATTTTTCGTAAAGTGCAAATAAGTCGAAGTAACGTTTTTTCTATGAGTCCCCATGAACATGATGAATTCCCCTTCTTTAGAATTATTTAATGCCATCAGAAGGACTTGCACTATATAAACTGTACATGTATTGTATTCGGCTTTTAAAAATGTTTTTAATGCATAAATTGAGTATGGTGTTTTTGTGTCAAACAAAACGCGTTTATATTTAGGGCTAAGTGTTATGACTATAAGTATCTCATTCTACGGGAAAATTAAAAAATACCCATGATTTGGTTAGTTTCATTTTTCGTTTTAGATGGATATACCGAACGCTTTTAGAGGTTTACCTAAAAATAACTGTGCTATGCGGTTTTACTTGTATGATTCCCCTTATATATTCCTATATGTAACCCATATTGTCGCAGGCCGATAAATGTATTTTTTTTTAATTTCAGTTATTTTTTTTATTTCGTAGTTTTTAAAATCAGTTGTGTAATTTCTGAGTTTATTTGTTACAAACGTACAAAAATACAAATCTTGTTTACATAGTTCTATTTTAAGCAGGGATCTCTAATTTTTCGGAAAATATAATAATGCCTATATTACCGGTGAAGATGTAGCTTTATACTGGTGAAATAATTTTTAAAATGGGTCGAAAACTTTCTCAGTTAAATCATAGCAAAAAAATTTAACAATGAAATCTCCTCTTCATAATCCTATTCGTTTAAATAATATTTTTGATAGTATTAAGATCTGTATATGGTCTCACTAGACGTGTAGACGTGGTAGACAATTGGGATTTTCGCTACACGTCACAAACAAATGAAGAGCGAAACCGTATTCGTGTTTTGTTCTGATTCCTTTTTGGCAACATTTTTCATTACGACGCTCGTCCGGCCGACACGAATGTTAGCTGCGTGGACTTTTTAGCCAATACAGGTGTCCAATTACAACGCTTTCGGTACAGCGCGAATTTTTATTGACTAACACCAAAAATAATCTACTTTGTCATAGACAAATTGGAAAAAAGGATAGAAAGAGAAAGGACGTACATGGTAGGAGTATATGAAAACCTACTAGGAAAAAAATAAGTGTTGGGTCAACTGAGACGAAATAGTCTTTAGGTTAGAACTGCCACTACAACGAACCATTCGACTTATCGTGGAACCGCCGCATTCCAAACGGCTTATACAATTCATCTGCGGCATATTCGACAGTGGATATTCGACAGTGGATATTCGACAGTGGATATTC